>JAFIRS010001007.1:0-469061 GCA_018342105.1 Gonioctena quinquepunctata
AGCTAGATTTCTGGCTCTTTGAGGGGGATTGAGATTGATTGAGAAGTATCCTTATCTGTTCGGTTCATGTTACCTGAAAAAATTTGAAATTTTAAGTAAGTAGTTTCAAGTTAACATTATACCCAATTAGGATAGGGACCAATTACTGTTAACCCTCTGGAGTATTTGGGCATGAAGTGCCAATCGAATCGAATCGTATCGTACCTTATCGTACCATACCGTACTGTATCGTACCGTATCGTACCGTGCCGTCCCATATCGTTTCGTTAATACTTACCCAAGTTTTTTTTTACTATCGTTAGTTTTTCTTAAAAAACAACTATATTCCAGGCTACGGAAGCCAAACAGCTATATTCCCAACTACGGATGACCAAACAGCTATATTCCTGGCAACGGATGGCATACAGCTAGTTTTCTGGCTCTTTGAGGGGGATTGAGATTGATTGAGAGGTATCCTTATCTGTTCGGTTCATGTTACCTGAAAAAATTTGAAATTTTAAGGAAGTAGTTTTAAGTTAACATTATACCCAATTAGGATAGGGACCAATTACTGTTAACCCTCTGGAGTATTTGGGCATGAAGTGCCAATCGAATAGAATCGAATCGTACCGTACCTTACCGTATCGTACCTTATCATACCGTACCGTATCGTACCGTGCCGTATCGTTTCGTTAATACTTACCTAAGTTTTTTTTACTATCGTTAGTTTTTCTTAAAAAACAACTATATTCCTGGCTACGGAAGGCCAAACAGCTATATTCCCAGCTACGGATGACCAAACAGCTATACTCCCGGCTACGGATGGCATACATAGTTGTGAAACTGCGTTACAATGTGTTTTAACAGACTGGAAGAAAAGTGAGGAAAACAATCAGTATACTATTGCAGTATTTCTTGACCTTCAAAGGGCATTTGAAACGGTAGATAGATGCAGACTGATTAGAAAGATTGAAAGCGTAGGTATTGATGGAATAGCACTAAACTGGATCATGAATTATCTAAGCAATAGACAGCAAAGGTTGAAACTAGATGAAGTTTATTCAGATAAAATGCAAAATAATATAGGAGTACCCCAAGGGTCTATTTTGGGACCATTGTTATTCCTAAAATATTTAAATGACATTGTAACCTTATAAAAGAACGAAAATAACAAAATGGATGTTATTAGGGAAACATAAAGAGAATAATAATGAAAACCTACTTCTGAAAGGGTGTATAGATATTGCTGTGCAAATCTGCTAAAGGTGAACGCAAATAAAACAAAATGGATGTTATTAGGGAAACATAAAGAGCATAATAATGAAAACCTACTTCTACGATTGAATGACAGTGATATAGAAAAGGTAAACAAATTCGTGTACTTGGGTGTAACTATTGACAGTAAATTAAAATTCAAAGAACATGCTAATCAGATTATCAAAACAGTAGCTTACAAAATCAACTATTTAAGAAGATGTTCCCCATATCTCAGCCAGTGGTCTAAATTATTAGTATACAACTCCATAATCCTTCCACATTTAAATTATTGTTCTACCATTCTATTTTTTCTCAATCAAAATGAAATAAACAGACTACAAAAGATGCAGAATCGTGCTATGCGAATAATCTTACAATGTTCGAGGATAACACTGATAGCAAATATGTTGCAAACCCTTCAATGGCTACCAGTGAAGAAACTCTTCGAGTACCAAACACTAATCTTTATTTTTAAAATCAAAATTGGATATTCACCTGTATATCTACAGAATAAATTAACTTATGTGGCTGACATACATCAGTATAACACAAGAAACAGAAACAACATAAAGGTTGAAAAATATAAAAAAAATAGTACACATAATTCATTATTTTATAAAGGAGTAGATTGTTTTAATGACCTCCCACAAGAAATTAAAGAGAGTGGTTCGATAAATACATTCAAAAGACGATTGAAGGATTACTTAATAAAAAATTAGTATATTATTGTGTATGACTTTTTTATGTAACTTTTTATCTATATGTATGTATGTTTAATCAGGCTGTTTGTATTTTTTCATGTTAATTTTATTTTATTTATAATGTGACAATGTATTTATGTATTTTTAATCAGGCTGTTTGTATTTTTTCATGTTAATTTAATTTTATTTATAATGTGACAATGTATGTTCTATTGTAAATGAATTAGTTTTTCAACTAAATAAAGAGATATATATATACAGCTACATTTCTGGCTCTTTGAGGGGGATTGAGATTGATTGAGAAGTATCCTTATCTGTTCGGTTCATGTTACCTGAAAAAATTCAAAATTTTAAGTAAGTAGTTTCAAGTTAACATTATACCCAATTAGGATAGGGACCAATTACGGTGTTAACCCTCTGGAGTATTTGGGCATGAAGTGCCAATCGAATCGAATCGTACCGTACCTTACCGTACCGTATCATACCGTACTGTATCGTACCGTGCCGTCCTGTATGGTTTTGTTAATACTTACCTGAGTTTTTTTTACTATCGTTAGTTTTTCTTAAAAAACAACTATATTTCTGGCTACGGAAGGCCAAACAGCTATATTCCCAGCTACGGATGACCAAACAGCTATATTCCCCGCTACAGATGGCATACAGCTAGATTTCTGGCTCTTTGAGGGGGATGCCATTTTTCGGTCATTTTTTTTTCGATCAATCTCAAACTTCGTACCAAGACTGATTCGACCCTTCTGGATCGATTGGCGTTCGCAGAATCGCTTTATCTATCACCGTTCTCGAATTAGAAAAAAAAAATCCGGTTTTCTCCATTTCACGGACAATCGATCAATCTGGCTACCACATAGGCCACATTTTCGGAATCTACGTCGAATTTCGATCATTTTGGTGAAAACCGCAGATCGGTAGGATCACTCTGAGTTTTCGAAGATTTACCACGTAGCCCCCCCTTATGCAATTTTTCGTATCGTATCGTAACGTATCGTATGGTAGCGTATCGTATCATCGTGTCGTATCGATCGTATCGTATGGTATCGTACTTGTACTACAATGGCTGCAGAATCTATAATATTTTATCGTATCGTACTTGTACTACAATGGCTGCAGAATCTATAATAATTTACCTCTTAAGAGGTTGTTGGGACCATTGTATGTCTAGTTGTATACATTTATATATCTGTAAGGCAGAAGGACTTCGGTCGATAGCCTATTGAATTGAATTTTTGTTCGATTCAATAAAGTTCCTTTTATTATTATTATATATCTGTGGTTCGTCGGTATTTGTGTTTTATTCATAATTTATGTTATATTTCTTGTCTTGTATGTTTACTGTGTATACTTTCATTTACTGACGCTCTTGGCAATTTGTTATGGACATCATTGTCTTGTTTGTTTACTGTGTATACTTTCATTTACTGACGCTCTCGGCAATTTGTTATGGACATCATTGTAATGGTTTTGATAACTTATTCTTGATTGAAGTATATTATTATTACTAATATTATTATCGTATCGTACCTTACCTTACCGTACAGTACCGTATTGTATCGAATCGTATCAAACCGTGCCGTCCCGTATCGTTTCGTTAATACTTACCTAACCTTTTTTCTAATATCTTTCGTTTTTCTTGAAAAACAACCATATTCCCGGCTACGGAAGGCCAAACAAGCTATATTCCAGGCTACAGATGGCCAAACAGCTATATTCCCCGCTACGGATGGCATACAGCTAGATTTCTGGCTCTTTGAGGGGGATTGAGATTGATTGAGAAGTATCCTTATCTGTTCGGTTCATGTTACCTGAAAAAATTTGAAATTTTAAGTAAGTAGTTTCAAGTTAACATTATACCCAATTAGGATAGGGACCAATTACTGTTAACCCTCTGGAGTATTTGGGCATGAAGTGCCAATCGAATCGAATCGTATCGTACCTTATCTACCAACCGTACTGTATCGTGCATCGTACCGTGCCGTCCCATATCGTTTCGTTAATACTTACCCAAGTTTTTTTTTACTATCGTTAGTTTTTCTTAAAAAACAACTATATTCCAGGCTACGGAAGGCCAAACAGCTATATTCCCAACTACGGATGACCAAACAGCTATATTCCTGGCAACGGATGGCATACAGCTAGTTTTCTGGCTCTTTGAGGGGGATTGAGATTGATTGAGAGGTATCCTTATCTGTTCGGTTCATGTTACCTGAAAAAATTTGAAATTTCAAGGAAGTAGTTTTAAGTTAACATTATACCCAATTAGGATAGGGACCAATTACTGTTAACCCTCTGGGGTATTTGGGCATGAAGTGCCATATAAGATGTATGATGCTGTTGAAATAAAGTGAAAAAAAAAGCTTCTTTCAAGGCGTTGGTGGTTGTGTTGGTGATGAATATGGTTGGTTCATTTGTTAAGCGTCCTTTTTGGAGGGGGTCGTGTCGTGAAATGCCGCATTTGGCCCATTTCAGCAAATTAATGTTAATTATTATTTTTCATAAAATATATTTTGTATAATTCGGAAAAAGTTCGAATGAAATCTAGAGTGAAAACACTCGGAATATAGTATTGTATTCGCGAATTGCAGGGTTACGCCCCTTTTGACAATTCCGACCAATAGCGAGAAGCCATTCTAGACGCCATCTTATTTAAGCGTGCGAAGTTTCCAAAAGTCAGTTCGATAGGATCACTTTGAGTTTTCGAAGATTTACCCCATTATGCAATTTTTCTGTGGAATTTTTGCTTTCACGGCCAATCGATCGATCTGGCTACCACAAAAGCCACATTTTCGGAATTTACGTCGAATTTCGATCATTTTGGTGAAAACCGCAGATCGATAGGATCACTCAGAGTTTTCGAAGATTACCACGTAGCCCCCCCCTTATGCAATTTTTCGTATCGTATTGTATCGTATGGTAGCGTATCATCGTGTCATATCGTACCTTACCTTACCGTATTGTATCGTATCATACCGTGCCGTCCCGTTAATACTTACCTAAGCTTTTTTCTAACGTTCGTTTTTTAAAAAAACAACCATATTCCCGGCTACGGAAGGCCAAACAGCTATATTCCCGGCTACAGATGGCCAAACAGCTATATTCCCGGCTACGGATGACATACAGCTAGATTTCTGACTCTTTGAGGGGGATTGAGATTGATTGAGAAGTATCCTTATCTGTTCGGTTCATGTTACCTGAAAAAATTTGAAATTTTAAGTAAGTAGTTTTAAGTTAACATTATACCCAATTAGGATAGGGACCAATTACTGTTATCCCTCTGGGGTATTTGGGCATGAAGTGCCAATCCAATCCAATCGAATGGAATCGTATCGTACCGTATCATACCTTATCGTACCGTACTGTACCGTATCGTGCCGTCCCCTATCGTTTCATTAATACTTACCTGAGTTTTTTTTTTACTATCGTTAGTTTTTCTTAAAAAACAATTATATTCCTGGCTACGGAAGGCCAAACAGCTATATTTCCAGCTACATATGACCAAACAGCTATATTCCCGGCTACGGATGGCATACAGCTAGATTTCTGGCTCTTTGAGGGGGATTGAGATTGATTGAGAGGTATCCTTATCTGTTCGGTTCATGTTACCTGAAAAAATTTGAAATTTTAAGGAAGTAGTTTTAAGTTAACATTATACCCAATAAAGTGAATAAAGTGAAAAAAAAGCTTCTTTCAAGGCGTTGGTGGTTGTGTTGGTGATGAATATGGTTGGTTCATTTGTTAAGCGTCCTTTTTGGAGGGGGTCGTGTCGTGAAATGCCGCATTTGGCCCATTTCAGCAAATTAATGTTAATTATTATTTTTCATAAAATATATTTTGTATAATTCGGAAAAAAGTTCGAATGAAATCTAGAGTGAAAACACTTGAAATATAGTATTGTAATCGCGAATTGCAGGGTTACTCCCTTTTGACAATTCCGACCAATAGCGAGCCGCCATTCTAGACGCCGTCTTATTTAAGCGTGCGAAGTTACCAAAAGTCAGTTCGATAGAATCACTTTGAGTTTTTGAAGATTTACCCCCTTATGCAATTTTTCTGTGGAATTTTTTCTTTCACGGCCAATCGATCGATCTGGCTACCACAAAGGCCACATTTTCGGAATTTAAGTCAAATTTCGATCATTTTGGTGAAAACCGCAGATCGATAGGATCACTTTGAGTTTTCGAAGATTTACCACGTAGCCCCCCCCCTTATGCAATTTTTCGTATCGTATCGTAACGTATGATAGCGTATCGTATCATCGTGTCGTATCGATCGTATCGTACTTGTACTACAATGGCTGCAGAATCTATAATATATCTATAAACACTCGAAATATAGTATTGTAATCGCGAATTGTAGGGTTACGCCCCTTTTGACAATTCCGACCAATAGCGAGCCGCCATTCTAGACGCCGTCTTATTTAGGCGTGCAAAGTTTCCACAAGTCAGTTCGATAGGATCACTTTGAGTTTTCGAAGATTTACCCCATTATGCAATTTTTCTGTGGAATTTTTTCTTTCACGGCCAATCGATCGATCTGGCTACCACAAAGGCCACATTTTCGGAATTTACGTCAAATTTCGATCATTTTGGTGAAAACCGCAGATCGGTAGGATCACTCTGAGTTTTCGAAGATTTACCACGTAGCCCCCCCCCTCATGCAATTTTTCGTATCGTATCATAACGTATCGTATGGTAGCATATCGTATCGTATCATAGTGTCGTATCGTATCGCATCGCATCGTACTTGTACTACAATGGCTGCAGAATCTATAATATTTTATCGTATCGTAATTGTACTACAATGGCTGCAGAATCTATAATAATTTACCTCTTAAGAGGTTGTTGGGACCACTGTATGTCTAGTTGTATTTTAATCAAAATGGCAATGTTTAAATGCTGTAGAACCAGACCCGCTCCCTATTATTTCTGTGTAAACTGTTCCAGTATGTATCACAAATCCTGTGTTCTAAGTAACAAGGGAAAATTTCAATTGTTGAGTGGTCCAACAATAATGTGTTGTGAAAAACAAAAAACAAAGGAAATGGCTCTAGTGGAAATGGAAAAAAGCATTCTAGAAAAAACATTAGAGGATATGGAAGAAGAAAATGAATTAAAAAACAAACATATGGTACAAATAAAATTGGAAAGACAGAAATTCGTAGAAGACGCTATCAAAACTGAAGAAGAACTGAAAGAAATAATAAATATTCGTGAGAAAGAGATTTCGAAAGCCAATGATAAAATTGAAGAACTCGAAACCCAGTTAAGACTAACACGTAAAGATCATACTCATTCCGAAACTCAAACTACCTCCAACAATAAATACAAGGTCCGTACATGTACAAACCACAACGAAAATTAGCAAACACAAAATATCCAGTGTACAAACGGAATTAACCAAAGGAGATATCACAGATTTACAAAAAAAATATGAAATTTTTGGAAATGAAGCGGAAAATCTGAAATATGACATGAGGAAACTAGAAGATGATATACGGGAGTTAATAACATTAAATGATAATATGATCACATCCATAGAAGTTTTAACTGCAGAAAATGATCTATATAGAAGAGAACTGAAAGAGTGGAAAAACTATGAAAAACGTAACAATGAACAAAAGACAGACGTTAAGCAAAACATATGTCGCAACAACATTCATGATGATTGTCAAGAGGGGAGAAGAACTCACAAAGAAAATATTTACAGAAACAAGGAAGTCAAGATTAAGAAAAAAATTCTCATATTAGGTGATAGTAATTCAACTGACTTAACGAAAATATTAAACAACCTTCAGCCCAATAAATATTTAGTACAAGCTTTTATCAAACACAATGCTGAACTAGAGGATATTATTGTTGATATCAGAAATTTATTGATGATATTAATATAAAAATTCATAAATGAAAACATATTTGATGCACTTAAGGAGGTAAGCTTGAGAACAAATGTTATAATTTTCTCAATCCCTCGATGGGCAAACCGAAAAGTACTCAACAAATTTATTGATGATATTAATATAAAAATTCATCATGACGTTGAGGAAATGAAAAATATTGTATTTTTGCATGTCAATTGAATACTGAATTACTCAAATTTTGTATTTAAAAAATTTCTTATGTTTAAGTATGTAGGTAAAGTCAAACTGATGAAAAGAATAATAGAAATGATAGATAGAAGTGGAGGTATAAAAGAGAACAGTCCTTCAAATAAGATCGGCAATGAAAGTGTTTATGAATTTGCTCTTAAAAAAAAACTAATAATATTGTATGTACTAATATTGTTCTTCCTAGTCAAGCAAAATCAGATAACAATACTGAAAATTCCACTGACATTCATGATGATTCTTTTTTAGGAACAACAGATGTCCGAAAACATTCTGTATAGACAATAACTTTACTTTAGATAATTTTATTTTATATTGCAATGCTCAAAGTGTACCTGCACATATTGATGAAATTAGGACTTTTGTGGGTATAAAAAAACCCTCAATAGTATGTCTGTCCGAAACGCATGTTACTGACGATATATTCAATTCAGAAATTAATATAGAAAACTATATATTGACTAGAACCGATAGTAGTAGTAGACATACAGGTGGAACTGCAATATTGACTGAAAAAAGTTTAACGATAGTTGAAGTGTTCAAGGAATGCATTGATAAAGTGTTTTGGTTAACGGGAGTATCGGTTTTATTCCAAAAACTTATATTGTCTTTATTTTATACAGGTCTCCCAGTAGTAGCATAGCACAATTTTTGCAATTGTTGGAAGATTGGTGCGAAGAAAATGTAACTGAAAGAAATTCTAGAATAATAATTTGTGGTGATTTTAATTTGAGTTGTTTAGAATCAAATACAAATACTATACGACTAAAGAACTTTATGGATGACATGGGTTTTTCGAACTTAGTTGATGAGATCACACATTTAACTGCTACAGGAGGGTCAATGATAGATCTAGTTTTCACGAATACTGACTTAGATGTTACTGTATTTGATTCACCAAAAATAAGTACACACCGTAATATAAAAATATCATTACCAAATATTCTACCAAAAGACACAAAAACATTCAAAATTGAAACTAGGGGAAAAAATATTGATTATGAACAGATTGAGTCAAAACTAAAACTTATAAAATGGAACTACACAGAGACGGATTGAAATCATAGATATGAACAATTTTTGGACAATGTATTGTCAATTTTGAATGAAGTCGCTCCAAAAAAACCGGTCAAGATTTTTGGACATTATAAGGAATTCTGGAATGAGAAGGTGAGGCAAGCTACAAAAGAAAGGGATATGAGTTACAAACATTATGCAGTCAATAAAACAACGGATAATTGGGAGAAGTATAAACAAAAAAGAAATATAGCAGTGAAAACAATTAGACAGGAGAAGAAGAACTATTTAGAGACAAAGATTGACTCAAATAAGAACAATCCTACTGAAATGTGGAAAACACTGAAGACTTTAGTACCGAATAATAACAAAGAATACAATCTTACAACTATTGATTTTGGCAAGGTGAAATAATTTCTGATATGACTTTGATACCAGATGGCCTGAACACATTTTATATCAAAAGTATAATAAATATAACTGATGGAATTGACAACAAATTTTCTCATAGCTTTCCTATAACTAAAAGAATAACTCATAATAAATTGTCCAACTTTAGTCTTATCAATGTGGTAGATCTAGAAAGAATTGTTAAATCTTTGAAAAATAAAAGTAGCCCCGATGAAATTTGTGTAGAACTTCTGAAGAAGTGTTTCAGTGCCATTTGTAATCCATTGTTGAACATTATCAACAGTTCTTTAGAGAGAGTGAAGTACCAACTGAATCAAAATTATCTACTATTATACCTATACCAAAAGTGCCAAATACAAACCAAGCTATTCAATTGAGACCAATAAACATGATTAATGCTACAGCTAAAGTATTGGAGAAGGCTGTATATGAGCAGAGAGTGGATTATTTGGAGAGTAATAGGTCCTATGTGAGTATCAATCGGGTTTTCGAGCAAACATAGTTGTGAAACTGCGTTACAATGTGTTTAACAGATTGGAAGAAAAGTGCGAAAACAATCAGCATACTATTGCAGTATTTCTTGACCTTCAAAGGGCATTTGAAACTGTAGATAGATGCAGACTGATTAGAAAGATTGAAAGCGCAGGTATTGATGGAATAGCACTAAACTGGATCATGAATTATCTAAGCAATAGACAACAAAGGTTGAAACTAGATGAAGCTTATTCAGATAAAATGCAAAATAATATAGGAGTACCCCAAGGGTCTATTTTAGGACCATTGTTATTCTTAATATATTTAAATGACATTGTAACCATAGCAGAAGAATGTAAAATTCACTTATTTGCCGACGACACTCTACTGTACTTTAGTAGTAAAGATGTACATGAGTGTGTTGATACTATGAACGCTAGTCTTGAAAGGGTGTATAGATATTGCTGTGCAAATCTGCTGAAGGTGAACGTAAATAAAACAAAATGGATGTTATTAGGGAAACATAAAGAGCATAATGATGAATACCTACTTCTACGATTGAATGTTGAATGTTCAAGGAACATGCTAATCAGATTATCAAAACAGTAGCTTACAAAATCAACTATTTAAGAAGATGTTCCCCATATCTCAGCCAGTGGTCTAAATTATTAGTATACAACTCCATAATCCTTCCACATTTAAATTATTGTTCTACCATTCTATTTTTTCTCAATCAAAATGAAATAAACAGACTACAAAAGATGCAGAATCATGCTATGCGAATAATCTTACAATGTTCGAGGATAACACCGATAGCAAATATGTTGCAAACCCTTCAATGGCTACCAGTGAAGAAACTCTTCGAGTACCTAACACTAATCTTTATTTTTAAAATCAAAATTGGATATTCACCTGTATATCTACAGAATAAATTAACTTATGTGTCTGACATACATGAGTATAACACAAGAAACAGAAACAACATAAAGGTTGAAAAATATAAAAAAAATAGTACACATAATTTATTATTTTATAAAGGAGTAGATTGTTTTAATGACCTCCCACAAGAAATTAAAGAGAATGGTTCGATAAATACATTCAAAAGACGATTGAAGGATTACTTAATGAAAAATTAGTATATATTTGTGTATGACTTTTTTATGTAACTTTTTATCTATATGTATGTATTTTTAATCAGGCTGTTTGTATTTTTTCATATTAATTTAATTTTATTTATAATGTGACAATGTATTTACTATTGTAAATTAATTAGTTTTTCAACTAAATAAAGAGATATAATATATATGTATACATTTATATATCTGTGGTTCGTCGGTATTTGTGTTTTATTCATGATTTATGTTATATTTCTTGCCTTGTATGTTTAATGTGTATACTTTCATTTACTGACGCTCTCAGCAATTTGTTATGGACATCATTGTCTTGTTTGTTTACTGTGTATACTTTCATTTACTGATGCTCTCTACAATTTGTTATTGACATCATTGTAATGGTTTTGATAACTTATTCTTGATTAAAGTATATTATTATTACTATTATTATAATCGTACCGTATCGTACCTTACCTTACCGTACCGTAAAGTACCGTATTGTATCGTATCATACCGTGCCATCCCGTATCATTTCGTTAATACTTACCTAACCTTTTTTCTACTATCGTTCGTTTTTCTTGAAAAACAACCATATTCCTGGCTACGGAAGGCCAAACAGCTATATTCCAGGCAAGAGATGGCCAAACAGCTATATTCCCAGCTACGGATGGCATACAGCTAGATTTCTGGCTCTTTGAGAGGGATTGAGATTGATTGAAAAGTATCCTTATCTGTTCGGTTCATGTTACCTGAAAAAAATTGAAATTTTAAGTAAGTAGTTCCAAGTTAACATTATACCCAATTAGGATAGGGACCAATTACTGTTAACCCTCTGTAGTATTTGGGCATGAAGTGCCAATCGAATCGAATCGACTTACCGTATACGATTACCTTATCATTACCTACCGTACTGTATCGATGCATGCCGTCCCGTATCGTTTCGTTAATACTTACCCAAGTTTTTTACTATCGTTAGTTTTCTTAAAACAACTATATTCCTGGCTAGGAAGGCCAAACACCTATATTCCAGCTCGATGACCAAACAGCTATATTCTCGGCTACGGATGGCATACAGCTAGATTTCTGGCTCTTGAGGGGATTGTGATTGATTGAGAGGTATCCTTATCTGTTCGGTTCATGTTACCTGAAAAAATTTGAAATTTTAAGGAAGTAGTTTTAAGTTAACATTATACCCAATTAGGATAGGGACCAATTACTGTTAACCCTCTGGGGTATTTGGGCATGAAGTGCCATATAAGATGTATGATGCTGTTGAAATAAAGTGAAAAAAAAGCTTCTTTCAAGGCGTTGGTGGTTGTGTTGGTGATGAATATGGTTGGTTCATTTGTTAAGCGTCCTTTTTGGAGGGGCTCGTGTCGTGAAATGCCGCATGTGGCCCATTTCAGCAAATTAATGTTAATTATTATTTTTCATAAAATATATTTTGTATAATTCGGAAAAAAGTTCGAATGAAATCTAAAGTGAAAACACTTGAAATATAGTATTGTAATCGCGAATTGCAGGGTTACGCCCCTTTTGACAATTCCGACCAATAGCGAGCCGCCATTCTAGACGCCGTCTTATTTAAGCGTGCAAAGTTACCAAAAGTCAGTTCGATAGAATCACTTTGAGTTTTTGAAGATTTACCCCCTTATGCAATTTTTCTGTGGATTTTTTTCTTTCACGGCCAATTGATCGATCTGGCTACCACAAAGGCCACATTTTCGGAATTTAAGTCAAATTTCGATCATTTTGGTGAAAACGCAGTCGATAGGAATCACTTTGAGTTTTGAAGATTTACCTTATGCAATTTTTCGTGTTATTGTCGATCTTTAATTTTACCGACCATTGATTCGAATCGATTGGCGTTCGCAGAATCGCTTTATCTATCACTGTTCTCGAATTAGAAAAAAAAAATCCTGTTTTTTCCATTTCACGGCCAATCGATCAATCTGGCTACCACATAGGCCACATTTTCGGAATCTACGTCGAATTTCGATCATTTTGGTGAAAACCGCAGATCGATAGGATCACTCTGAGTTTTCGAAGATTTACCACGTAGCCCCCACCCTTATGCAATTTTTCGTATCGTATCGATCGTATCGAATCGTACCTTACCGTACCGTACAGTACCGTATTGTATCGTATCATACCGTGCCGTCCTGTATTGTTTCGTTAATACTTACCTAAGCTTTTTTCTACTAACGTTAGTTTTTCTTAAAAAACAACCATTATCCCGGCTACGGAAGGCCAAACAGCTATATTCCTGGCTACGGATGGCCAAACAGCTATATTCCCGGCTACGGATGGCATACAGCTGGATTTCTGGCTCCTTGAGGGGGATTGAGATTGATTGAGAAGTATCCTTATCAGTTCGGTTCATGTTACCTGAAAAAATTTGAAATTTCAAGTGAGTAGATTCAAGTTAACATTATACCCAATTAGGATAGGGACCAATTACTGTTAACCCTCTGGGGTATTTGGGCATGAAGTGCCAATCGAATCGAATGGAATCGTACCGTACTGTACCGTATCGTATCTAATTACTGGACAACTAGCATCAAAACACCATTTGACATTTGAAATAAATTCCATGTAGGCCTCAAGTCTGACATGTTGTAGAAGTGAGTCCACTCGATTTTATTCAGTAGATACAGTAGATGACTTATATTATCAGATCTTAAATCCCGTGTGGTATACTCATTTACGTTCTCAGAATTAATTGCTATTGGAGATAAATCTTTGCATTGAAAAAGGTGTGCAAAATGATCGCCTAAGTGTGCATTTACTACATCACATTTAAATTAGACAGTAGAAATATTCGTTACCAAATAGTCAATGGTGCTAGTGTATGTAACACCATTGACATCAGTAAAAATGCGAGTAGGCTGGTTTGTTGTTATCTCAAGTTGGTATGATTGCAAAATATCTTTTAAAATTTTGGTTTCGATAGAAATTGGTTTATCTTGATGTATATTGAAATCACCAGTTAAAACAATGATTTTGAATTTTTGGTATAAAATATTAATGGCGAATGTTAGTCGTTCTTCGAATATTCGGATGTCACCTGTGCCGGGTCTGTAAACTGTCAGAATGGCAACTTGCTGGTTACCAAAGAAATGACTTACCCCACATATTTCAAATTGACATTCAATGGAAAGGTGTTTTATCTCTGAAATCTCATTACACATGTGATTTTCCTTAGAAAAAATAGCAGTACCACCATGAATGTGTTCAGATCTAGAAAAATATGATATGAGCCTGTAACCAGGAATAGTAACATATTCCAAATCATTGTTCATAAACCAGTGTTCACAAATACAGAAAACGTCCACATTATATTGGTCTAGTATTACTTCGACATTTTTTTTTTTTTATGTTCTGGTTCCCAAGAAAAGGGATATCCTGTAATGTTCAGAGAACATCGTGGGAACCAAGGGAAAGAAGGTAGGAGTTGGTGTTCTTCTTAAATTTCTGGAGGTTGTATGCCTCGGGGAACACCTCCCTAGGCAATGAGTTCCAAAGCCTCGCTGTTCGTTGGATGAACAAGTCTTTGGAAAGTGATGTTCTGCAGGTCTCCAAAGTGACCACGAAGGGGTGTGATGACTGAACTTGACGGGTTAGTCTCGAAGAGACTGCCAAAGCAGGAACGATTGTTGATATTTCAGAAGAGCATCGCCCATGAAAATATCTATAAAATAGAGACAAATCGCCAACTTTTCTACGGTGTTCCAGACAAGTGAGCGAGTTTGTAAGCGAGGCATCACCGACGAGACGAATTGCCCTTTTTTGGACAGAATCCAATAGCCTCAGGATATGTTTAGGTGCCGCGCTCCAAATATGGGAACAGTATTCCAGGACAGGTCGGATCTGTGCCTTATAGATCATAAGCAGCTGGGTGGGGGTGAAATAGCTCTTGGCACGAAACAAAAAACCAAGTTTTTGGGATGCACTTTTGGCAATGGACCTCACGTGATTTTCCCAGGAAAGGTTATTGCTGATAGTAATACCAAGCATCGATATGGATGACTTCAGTGGTATGGTTACTCCTGACAAAGTTATGTTAGGCACAGTGAGATCGACTTTTCTAGAGAAAAGACATGCTTGTGTTTTGTTTGCATTGAATTCTACCAAGTTATTAGATCCCCACTCGAGAATTGTTGCTAAGTCCATATTTATATTATTAACATTTCTTCCTCGTTCATTTCTGGTTTCACGGGCTGATATAGGGGCCCTGGAAGAGAAAGCGGTATGGAGGGTACTATCATCGGCAAAGCTGTGTACTGGACATGAAGTTGCTTTCAACAGGTCGTTGATGTGAAGTAGAAATAGTGTTGGTGCGAGAATAGATCCTTGCGGAACACCAGCATTTATGAGTAGAGTGTCAGATGAAACTCCATCGACCACTACAGGGAGAGACCTGTTTGAGAGAAAACTAGCAAGCAGAGAACACAGCTGAGGGGGCAAGCCATAAGACGGAAGCTTGGCGAGGAGTCCCTAGTGCCAAACTCAATCGAACGCCTTGGAGATATCTAATGCCACAGCTAAAGTTTCTCCATACTTTTCAATAGATAGCTGCCATATATGTGAGACGTGAGCGAGCAGGTCACCAGTTGATCTCTGATGGCGGAAGCCATATTGCCTATCGTTGACAAATCCTGAGTCTTCCAGATATTTCATGAGCTCGATGTTGATGGCTTTTTCCATGACCTTTGAAATAATAGATAGCAGTGCGATAGGTCTGTAGTTGCGAGGTAGGGCCTTTTGCCTTTTTAGGGACTGGCTGTACTCTTGCAATTTTCCAATTGGACGGAAATACCCCAAATTGTAAGAGTGGTTGAACAACTTGCAAAGAACAGGTGTTAGTTCGGGGGCACATTTCTTGAGAACAATCGGCGGGATTCCGTCAGATCCACAGGCTTCGTTGGTGTTGAGACCCAGCAAAATCTTTCTGATAGTACGTTGGCGAAAGGTGATCTCGGGCATGTGACTGTCAATAGGTGTAATGTTCGGGGGTTGTTTTCCCGATGAATCCAGTGGAATTTCCAGCAAATAGGTGCGCAAAGATATTGGCTTTTTCCTGGGCAGTCGTTGCTAGTGTTCCATCTTCTTTGGTTAGAGGAGGAAATGAGCTGGAAGTGAAGTTTCTTCCCACAGCTTTGGCGAAAGACCAAAATGAACGGGATCCGTTAGGACATTCAGCAAGTTTTGATCTTATTTTGGCATTGCGGGCATCTTTTGAGCATTCTATTGTCTCTTTGCATATGCCTCTAGCCTCGACATATGCTGCTCTGGTCTCAGGGCCCGGATTTTTTAGCCATCGATGGTATGCTGCCTGTTTGGAAGCCACAGCTCTAGAGCAGTTTCTGTTAAACCAGGTCTTATCGGATGATGTTCTTCTTTCGGTATTCGGTATGTAGGTTTGCATCCCCAACATGATGATTTCAGAAATTGTCTCAGCACTTCGTGTTGGATCTACTGAAGAGAAACAAACTCTCTTCCATGGAAACGCTGAGAAAAACATACGAAGACCTTCCCAGTCGGCCGAATTGTAATGCCACATGAGACGGGGTGGTATTGTGCAGCTCGATGGTAAATGGAAAGAGCATGTTGTGGAGATGAGGGTGTGATCAGAGTTTCCAAGTGGGGCACAAACTTCTATTCTATACGGGTCAGGATTGGTGGTGAGGAAAAGATCTAGTGTATTGGCAGACTGGTTGTTGACATCAGGGATGCGGGTTGGTAGCTCGACCAGTTGTTCTAGACCATGAGTGATGGCGAAGGCCTCGGCTTGACGACCAGCATCATCTGTTTTGTTAGAGAATTTGAGCCAGGCAGCGTTATGTACATCAAAGTCTCCCATGATTATGGTTTCAGCTGTTGGATGGTTCTCCTGAATGTAGTCCAGTTTGAGTGATAAAAACTCAAAGAGGTCGTTATATGAAGGTTCATTAGGTGAAAGGTAAAGGCAGCAGAGGAACTTAGTCAGTTTGGTATCAGATAGCTTGAACCACATCACATCAAAGTCTTTCGGTTCCAAACTCTCTTCACGCTGGCATGAAAGGTTAGCCTTAGCGTAAAGGCAGACTCCACCTTTGAACCTGAATCGAGAATGGAGTTCGTAACCAGGACAAAGCATATGGACCTTGTTGGTGGACATCATTCAATTTGTTGTTCAAACACTGTATGTTGATATGTAAAAGAGTATTGTTCATAGTTCTTTTGCCCTTGTCCTTTGTTATATCAGTTTGAATTACATCGTCGGCCGAGGATCCAATTTGCCAGCTGGCATCCTCTTGTTGGCATAGGACCTGGCACTCACTGATGTTATTCAACACTGCAACCAAGCAATCCATCCCAGTTCCAATGGATTGCATGTTCTGCAATATCTGAAAGTACTTATTGTCTATGTTGAGTACTTGGTCTTGGTCCAAAATCACTTTTGATGTTTCTGCGGCTGGATTGTATTCTGATAGTTGTGGTTTCGCAGTTTTTGTTGGTGGACAAGATTTGTCATTGGCTGGTATTGGGGTAGTCATTTCTGGTGACTCCTTGAGTCTAAAAAAGAGCTCGGACGTCTGTCCGTTGTGGTGTCATCACCATCAATAACATTTCTTATTCCATATTTCTCATAATATAGCTTGAAATCAAACCTTCTGAATCCAACCCCTCTTGGCCAGAAAGAGGGAGTATAGAACTCGTCTTTGAGATTCAAATCTCCCGCAACCATAAAGTTGCTAAATCTGCTGCCTTCAGTAGTCCTCAGTTTCTTAACGATAAATTCTTCCTTTTCCCTTTCCGTTTTTGTTCCCAGATATTCACTTATGTCCTCTTCTGTTACATCTTGGGGGATTCTGTTGAGAAATAGCCATACTTTTGGATTTTCACCTCTGAATTTTTGAGTGTTTGTATTTGCTTGTCCCACCAGTCGTTTTCTTGTTTTCTTTTTTCCTTCTATAAGTTCCCATTTTGATCCATTGATATTTTCTTCAGTCCCAAGATCAGAGTTTGCCAAATGTATGATTTCATTGCATTTCTGTTGGATCTGAATTTCCATAATTTCTTTAGATAACCCATCTAGTTTCACCTTTTCACCTTTGAATCCCCCCTGTATCTTGGGGTTTCCTGCTTCATTATTTACCTCGAGTACATTGTCCTTCATATAAGTGTTTTTATGTGCCTTTATTTCATTGATTTGTTTCAAGGTATTAGTTTTTGAAGTATGACCCGTTTTTGTTGCATTGGTGAGAGTTTTTATTGGGCTGTCAACGTGTTCATGGTGTTTATGAATCATGGAGTTTTTATTATCTCGGAATATTTTATCTTCTAATGTAATTATTTTCTCATTCAATAATGAAATTATATTTTCTTTGTCATTGATTATGATGTCTTTGTCTAAAATTATCTGCCTTAGTAACTTGTTTTCTTCTTTGAGAAACGATTCTTCTGTTAGGTAGGGTACATCACCATATTCATGAGAGGATTCCTTCAAAGCTTCATCACAACAAAATTTTATTCTTCTTGCACAACTGTTATGATATGGAGTTTTGCACTTCACACACTCAAGGCCTGTTAAGACATTATTTTTACAATATTTACATACTTTCTTCACCTTATTTGACCCCACACTTTCAGTTGCGGCCATCTTGTAATGGAATCGAATGGAATGGAATCGTATCGTACCGTATCGTACCGTGCCGTCCCGTATCGTTTCGTTAATACTTACCTAAGTTTTTTTTTACTATCGTTAGTTTTTCTTAAAAAACAACTATATTCCTGGCTACGGAAGCCAAACAGCTATATTCCCAGCTACGGATGACCAAACAGCTATATTCCCGGCTACGGATGGCATACAGCTAGATTTCTGGCTCTTTGAGGGGGATTGAGATTGATTGAGAGGTATCCTTATCTGTTCAATTCATGTTACCTGAAAAAATTTGAAATTTTAAGGAAGTAGTTTTAAGTTAACATTATACCCAATTAGGATAGGAACCAATTACTCTTAACCGTCTGGGGTATTTGGGCATGAAGTGCCATATAAGATGTATGATGCTGTTGAAATAAGGTGAAAAAAAAAAGCCTCTTCCAAGGTGTTGGTGATGAATATGGTTGGTACATTTGTTAAGCGTCCTTTTTGGAGGGGTTCGTGTCGTGAAATGCCGCATTTGGCCCATTTCAGCAAATTAATGTTAAATATTATTTTTCATAAAATATATTTTGTATAATTCGGAAAAAAGTTCGAATGAAATCTAGAGTGAAAACACTCGAAATATAGTATTGTAATCGCGAATTGCAGGGTTACGCTCCTTTTGACAATTCCGACCAATAGCGAGTCGCCATTCTAGACGCCGTCTTATTTAAGCGAGCGAAGTTACCAAAAGTCAGTTCGATAGGATCACTTTGAGTTTTCAAAGATTTACCCCCTTATGCAATTTTTCTGTGGATTTTTTTTTTCACGGCCAATCGATCGATCTGGCTACCACATTTTCGGAATCTACGTCAAATTTCGATCATTTTGGTGAAAACTGCAGATCAATAGGATCACTTTGAGTTTTCGAAGATTTACCACGTACGTTTCGGTCGTTTTTTTTTTCGATCGATCTTAAACTTCGTACGAAGACTAATTCAACCTTTCTGAATCGATTGGCGTTCGCAGAATCGCTTTATCTATCACCGTTCCGAATTAAAAAATTTTTTTTTTGAATTTCACGACCAATCGATCGATCTGGCTACCACATGGGCCACATTTTCGGAATCTACGTCGAATTTCGATCATTTTGGTGAAAACTGCAGATCGATAGGATCACTTTGTTTTTCGAAGATTTACCACGTACCCCCCCTTATGCAATTTTTCTGTAGATATTTTTTTTCCATCGATTTTAAACTTCGTACTAAGACTAACTTGACCCTTCTGAATCGATTGGCGTTCGCAGAATCGCTTCATCTATCACCGTTCTCGATAGAAAAAGTTTTTCCGGTTTTTGAATTTCACGGCCAATCGATCGATCTGGCTACCACATAGGCCACATTTTCGGAATCTACGTCGAATTTCGATCATTTTGGTGAAAACCGCAGATCGATAGGATCACTTTGAGTTTTCGAAGATTTTACGTGTCGTATCGTCTCGTGTCGTATCGTATTTTCTTCTAACTGAAATTGTAGACGAGTTGACGGAGCATCGGATACCACGAGACAAGTGGGTCTCTTTCGTCCGATGCCAACTAAAAGGTGAAGCATTAATTTGGGCTAATAACAATGCACACGTCTACATTTCGTGGGAGTTTTTTAAAGCCTAATTTTTAGCGAGATACGATAGCCAAGAGTGTGTCACTCGTTTAACTAGCAAATTTTACGGTCGCGCAAGCGGAAAATGAACAAGTAGATATATTCATAGCCGAACAATTCGCTCTTGCGTAGAGACTCGTTCCGAATTTTTCGGAAAAGGAAATCATATTATTGATTATTGAATTATTGCTGCCACAAATTTGGAGACATTTGAGGGGGACAATGATATTCGATATTGACCAACTATTTTTTTTTATGCAATGTCATTGTGGTTGTTATTCCCGAAAATAAAGCCCTGTTCTATTCTATTAGAGTTGTGTATCGGAATAGAAAGGGATATCGGTTCGTGTCGGAATTATGAGAATTCGAACAATAATAATTGGTGTTCACAAGGTCGTAACGACGTCTCGGACAAGAACCAAATTCATCAGTCAGAATTTAGAAATAATGATCGAGCCCAAGTTCGCCTTTCTCAAGGAGAAAATAGGAAAGGGGGTAGTAACGATCCATCCAACTCATCAAAATAATGAATGTGTTACTCTTAGTAAACTGTCTTATTTATTTTAAGTTCTATTTTTAAGCCTTTTTATGACTTGTCCTACACAATGTACCTTCTGATTGTCTTACAGGATAATAAAAAAAATAAAAAAATATCCCAAAGTGGATATGTTTCTCAAGGAAACGGTAATGTCGGGCGGAGCGGCCAGAATAATGAAAATCGAGGTTTTCAATCGAATGATAGTCGTAACTATCAAAACTCGGGAAGTCGGAATTTTTCGAATCCCAATCATACTCCAAATCGGCCAAATTCCCCTGCGGCTGGAAATAGCCGTGGAGGGGGTCGTAGTAACTTAAATGTGTTGTCGGAAAACTAAGGGCGAGGCGTCCACGAAAAGACCGTGGATCGCCTGTAGGAATTGAGATTAGTCGTGATAATATTAACCAGTTGGAAGGGGAATGCTCTTTTGAACTTTCACGAAAATTTGGTGATTTGAATTTAAATGGAAAAGGAGAATCGTTAGTATCGATGGGGGACGACATCGCACTAGGGAACACACTTCCACGAATAAAATTACAAGTGAACGGTCACGAGTGTCTGGCCCTAGTGGATAGAGGGGCGACTTCAAATTTCGTCCGACCTGACTTATTGAAAGGAGTAGACCTGACAAACCTGTCACACCCGGTAACGGTGAGACTGGGATGTAAGGAGAATTCCAGCCAAAGTCTAGGGAAATTGAAAGTTTCGTTACGAATTGGCGACGCAAGTTTCAGCACTGTTGCATCAGTTTTGGACAATTTGAATGAAAAAGTAATTTTAGGAATGCCTTTACTGACGGAAACGGGTGCTCTCATGGATATTACCAATGAGTATATCTATTTCGGGAGGGAAAGCAGGCAAGTGGCGATGTGGGTGTGTCCCGTGCCGAAAGGAGTAGTGGTGATTGAGAATCCAGCACTTCAGAAGGGCGGATTAAAAATTTCGGGAGTTGTTAACTACCCTGTTTCGGAGGTATTGCCGAATCATGAGGGTTATTTTGAAGTTGGAATGAATTCAGGGGTGAAGAAGAAGAGTCCGGGGATGAAATCACCGAGGATTTCGAGGATACGGATAGCGAGTGTTCAGAGAGCAAGGTAGGCTCCAAATTGCTATTAGAAGTCTTAGGATCGATTGAATTCTTGGAGGAAACGGATGTTCTCCGAAAGGAAGAAAGTCTGAATGTATTAGAAACTTTCTATGAGAGGGTAGTTGCTGCACAAGCGATGGCACCATGCGTACAAAGATTTATAGAAGGAATTGTGCAAGCCAACGCGAACGCCCAACCTTCCGAATACGAGAGAAGAATAGTCAGTGAATTTGAGCTGATTGAGGGCATTCTATATTATGTAGGTCCAAACAGGAACTTGCGGCGTGGAGTTATACCATTTTTTTTTTGGAGGTGATGCGTCGTTATCACGACATGATAGGGCATCCTGGGGTCGAGGAGACCTACAGGCAAGTTAGTGAGCACTATCAGTTGTCTCCGCTGAAAATGCAGATTAGCGAATATATTTCGAAATGTTTGATATGCGCAACGACGAAGAGTAGTCGGTCTCAAGGAGAAGCAGGTATGCGACCCCACGAGCCAGATAGGCCGTGGCAAATAATTTCTATAGATGTTATGAGCCCATATCCTGCTACTTCAGAAATAAATAAATATCTTATCTTGGCCACCGACTGTTTTTCTAAATGGGTAGAAGGGTGTCTACACTCGAAGGCAGACGGAACGGCGGTGACTAGGTTTTTATGTGAAGAAATTTGTAACCGTTGGGGTTATCCTCCATTGGTAATCAGTGACAGTGCAGCCCAATTTAGGGGTAGGAAACTTGAGGAATATTGTGGGAAATACCGGATAGAACTGAAGTTCTCGGCGGTGTTTCACCAACAAGCCAATCCCGTAGAGAGGCGTGCTCAGGAGGTAAAAAAGATTCTTCGAGCTGCCCTCCTTGGTAAAGCAGAAGCGTAGTGGGGTGAACAAATCCCACATGAGTTACATTGTTTACGAACGCGGAAGAATGCGTCAACCGGCGTTTCGCCGAGTTATCTATTACTAGGCTATGAATTACCGAAACCTGGCGAATGGGCTACTCCAGCTCAGCGCAGAAGGATGGGGCGACTGGTCGCGCGACAGGTTCGTGTAGTTGCGGCCAACGAACAAGCGCAAAAGTATAGGGATAAACTTTTCCCTCACCGATATGATCCTAATGTGACATTTGTAACCGGCCGCAATCACAATCAAACACAAGGAAATTTAGGCCAAACATGGGTAGGGCCCTATCAAATTGAGAGAAAAGCCGGCGAGACTTGTTACGTGGTTCTGAAAGGCGGTGCCGAATGGAACGTTCACGTTAATGATATACGGGTAGCACCTAGCCCTCGGGCTGGGCAAGCAGAAATAGACCCTCAACCACCTCCGGTTGAAGAACCAAATGAGAATCCTAGGCGGCAAGTTTTGGGAGTGTAGACAATTTCCAAAAATTTTATATATTGTGCCGTGTCCCAAATGGGAAACCCCATGGTTGGCATCATATTTTTAACTGTACATAGTGCCGCATCTCGAACGAGAATATTTTCCTCCATGGGTATAGTGAACCCGAATTTTTGTATACATCCTTGTCATATCCGTGAGTGTAGTGAACTCCAACTTTTGCCACAGCAAAAGTATAGTGAATTTTGCCCCTGGCCTGCATTTCCATTTTGGAAACTGTATGCTTGATCCAAAAAAAAATTTAAGAATTCAGATATTTGTCGCCGACGCATAATACCCGCAGCTCTTCTCTAAACATTAAACTGCCTATTCCCACATCAACTCTAACTAAGAACTCCATAATCTACGAAAGTAGGAAGCTATTCAATCACCTGCCCTTGCACCTAAAAAAAATCGAAAATCAACAAAAGTTTAGGAAATCGGTAAAAAAGTTTCTTTCGGAGAAAGCTTGTTATAATCTCGGCGAATTCTACCAGATTACCTAATTTTATATTAATGCTACCGGTTTTCAAATTACACAGCAGCTCAACTGCCATTTTCAACAAATTCGTGAATGTTTATATACATTTTTATATTCTAATATTTTTATTTTATTATTTATATTGTTCCATTTTAGACTATACTTTGTGTGGCAAAACTTTCTTTCGACTACTGAGTATATTTGACTCGACTGTCTTTGTGTGAATAGTCTTCGACCCTTTAAGAATAAGAATGTATTTTTCTTCAGTCAATAAAGTACATTTTGATTATTTGGTTCTCTAAAAATGACATAAGGTGCTAAATGTTTAATCTGTTGCTTTTGCTTATGTGAATGTATTTTATCTTATTTATAGTTAATTGTTGCGTGACATGTGTTTTTATATTATATATACATTTACTGTTATTTTTTAAAGACTTTGTCAATGAGATACTAATCTTCCGACAATAAAGTATATTTTTATTTGATTTGAACTTATAGAATTAGTACCTCAGAGAAATGAAGTATGACCTCCATCTTAATAAAGAAAAATGCAAATTTTTCAAGACAGACATTCAGTATCTTGGATATACAATTCGACATAATCAAGTTTTGAAGTCACCAATCAAAGTCAAGGCAATAGTAGATATGCCCAAACCTACGAATGCAGATGAAGTCAGAAGATTTCTTGGTATGGTTACGTACTATTCAAGATTCATACCAGATTGTTCAACAAAAACGTACCCACTGAGAAAAATACTGTAGAAAAATTCCAAATTCTATTGGAGTCAGTCATGTGAAGCTGCTTTCGTAAGGCTGAAGGAAGAAATTACTAGCGACAGGGTTCTCGTGCCTTTTGATCCAGAGCTACCGATTGTTCTTACATGTGACGCTAGCCCTACAGGTATCGCCGGGGTTCTTTCACATATGGTAGACGAACAAGAACGTCCAATAGCGTTCGCATCTCGTTCGCTTACACCCGCTGAGAGAAACTATAGCCAGCTTGATAGAGAAGCCCTTTCGATCGTCTTCTCTGTAAGTCATTTCTATATGTATTTATATGGGCATCACTTTCAACTCATCACTGACAATCAGCCTCTGATGAAAATCTTTCACCATTCTAATAAACTTCCAGCCATGACTTCGGCACGTCTTCTTCGATATGCCTCATTTCTATCAGGATTCGATTATGAAACTAAATTTAGAAAGGTTCTGATAACACTAATGTTGATTGTTTGTCGAGAGCACCAGTTGATTCGAATATTCAAACCATTGATATCTTTATAAATCAAGAAGTTTCCGATATCTGCTCATGTTCAGTTTTTTAAATTTCTTCCACGCGGAGATCATTGTTCAAGAAACAGACAAGGATCCCGAACTCTCCAAACTCAAGAATGACTTATTCCGCAATAGCAATAGTGAAAATCAAGATTATACACTCGACGGTGGGGTATTATTCAAAGGACAAAGAGTAGTAATTCCCCGCTCTCTTCAACAATTTGTATTGAAGGAACTACATAGCACACATATGGGTAGTACAAAAATGAAACAATTAGCACGAAGATATTGCACGATCGTGCAATTGAGGATCTTTCAAAATCATGTGAAACTTGTGCTGTCATCAAATCAAGTCCGCCTAAAGCACCAATACATCCGTGGGAGGAACCTGAAGATAATTGGGATTATGTCCACATTGATTATGCAGGTCCATACGAAGGAAAACATTTGCTAATCTTAGTAGATGCAAAATCGAAATGGGTTGATGTTCGTGTTTCAAATATAGCACATACATACAAGCATAAAAACCATAGAACTACTCGAAAATATCTTCTCGACACATGGATTTCCTAGAGTCTTGGTATCGGACAACGCGCCGAACTTTTCAAGTGAAATCTTTAAGAAGTGGTGTTCTTCAAATGGAATTTTCCAAAAGTTTTCTGCACCAGGACACCCGCAAACCAATGGACTTGCGGAACCGAATGTACGTACTCTCAAAAGTCGATTGAAGGCTATGGAGAATGAACCACATACACTTCAGAAAAAACTGCAAGAAATCATGCAAATCTACAGAGTAACACCGCTTGCGGAAGGAAAAACTCCTGCAGAATTGTACCTAAAAAGAAGTATTCGCATCAGGTTGGATGCAATCAAGCCATTCCATGAGCAACAACATACTTCTCGACCAGTTGTAGGTTTACGTTCATTCAAAGTTGGAGATCGTATACAATCTCGATATTATACAAACAACAGGCCGACTTGGCGCTTTGGCGTAGTTTTGAAGAAATTTGGTTATTTGCATTACCTGATAAAGCTTGATAATGGCTATATTTATAAACGTCATATAGATCAACTCAGGAGCACCAAAGTTGTTCAGAAATCAGTATCATTTGCACCTGACACCAAGCCAACTGAAGAAGATACCCATGAACAAGACGACAGAAGTAAACAAGTGAACCTTCCAGAGTTACAAAATATTTTGTTGCCTCCACAGCCAGAGCTACAGAATGTTTTGTTGCCTCCACCTGAAGTTCCAACGCGTTCTGAGTCTGAACCACCTGAACTTCATCAAACTCCAATGATTCCAGCAGAACTACCTTCAGTGTAACGTCAGCCATTGAGACGTTCAGAACGGATTCGTCATCACCCTGAACATCTCAATAATTACATTTTAAATATACAAAGTTAGTTCTAATATTTGTTTGTTGTCGTGTTTTCATTTACATTCAATAGTGGGGGAGAATTATAGTGACTTATATATTTCAGTAGATACCTACCATTATTGCTTGAACTGGCAGCACTGTTTTGACTGCAGGCAACATTGTTTTCGATTACGATGAAAGAAAGAATAAAGTGACGTTTGTCAAAGTGTGGTTTTAATGCTGGCAATTATTCAAAAAGCCATCAAAAACCACAACATGGACCATCGGGGGTAGTCCGTTCCTGACTTTGTAGCAAAACAACTGACTCCTGCATGAAAGCTCATCGAAGGAATTCATTTGTTTAGTCAATCACCAAAATTTAGATGATTTTGAATATTCACTTTGAAAGTTATCAAAGAAAAACATTTTTCATTTTGTAACTTTGAGGGCCCGTAACTTGGTAACGAAGGCTTTTAGGAACAAAAGTTATATGAAGTACTGGTGATATTTTGACCCCATCTATACATTCCCGAGAGGAAAAGAGGAAGTCCAGGGACACCCTATATATATATATATATATATATATATATATATATATATATATATATATATATACGTACCGACGGATGATTCCAAGCCCAATACACACAATAGGGTTTGGAAGCCCAAGTTGATTTTCACTTCATCAGTGTGTATTTCCATGGAAAATATAATATTTGAGTAATTATAGGAGGAACCAGTAAGAGGGGTAACATTTTTAAACATACAAACTGACAACACATTTCAAAGGTTTTACTAGTCCCGTAATATGCAACGGTAATTAGGAAGCCCATCTTAAAAAAAGTATAGATCTTGTTACCTATATGAAGCCCGGCGATGTTGCCATATTGTTTAAGCAGTAATAATTAAGTAGCCGATGTTTGAGACGGTCTTGATATGTGATTTATTACCTGCTGATGCTTTCAAGCTAGATTTACTTGAAATATAATTCAGTAAATATGTGATGTGATATTTGAAAAGACGTACGGTGACATGAGGAAAAAATGCATAGGTCGTCAAACGATGACGTCATATGAATACTTCAACTTTTCAAAATGTCTAGTCAAAAGCAATATGATGGTAATCAACTTGCTTCAGCTTCACCCCTATGTTTATATGGTTTGATATACAGGATACAGTGAATTCATGATGGTATTTGATTGAAAAAATATTTTTTGAATAGTCATGGCCGACACTTGATGACAATCCATAATTAAAGTAAACTAAAAACACTTCACTACGATTTTCGCACTTTTTGTTGTGGAAATCGTAGTGAAGGAAGATTATAACATTTTTTAGAAAAAAAGTCAACTGGAGTATATATAACGTTGTAATTCAAATTCATGCAATTGTAATAATAAAAATATTTTGTTGAAAAGGCGAACATACGCAATTGAAAATTTAATAGAAATATTTTTCTGAAAATTGATGAATCGACGACAATAATGAGGTCATTTTTTGTATTATCTAACAGAAAACAACTACTTTCCCGGCCACAACCACATCTGATTCAATGAACATCATCTTAATAAAATCAGGATTAATTATTTTTTGTTGAATAATTTGATTTCAAAAAGCTTGTCGCGCGAAGTGTTCATAAGAGTAGGTACCAATTAATTTGATTGGGTAGTGATCAGTTGGTAAGTGAGAACTTGTCGAAGTATTTGATTTTTACAAAGTATCCATGAAAGAAGATACCAATTAATTTCATTGGACAATGAATGGTTGGTAAGTAACAACTTGTCGAAGTATTAATTTTATTACAATTCGCGCGACAAGCTTTTTGAAACCAAATAATTAAACCATTGTCAGCAATGACTTGAATTTATTTTATACGTTTCAGTACTCGGCTTAAATAAAGATAGATAGATAGATAGATAGATAGATATACTTTATTGTCCAAGAATTTCTCATTGACAAAGTAAGATAAAAAATATAGTTATTAATAAAAGGATTGGTAGAACATATAAGTATTGAAATCGATTGAATATAAAACAGATAGATATGAAAATATAGACAAAACAAAAAATAATTAATAAAAAATAAATAAAAACTTCTAAAAAAATTATATACATATATATGCACCATCGTACATGTTAAAAATAGTATTAAAGCAGATAAAACACAAAGAGAGAGAGAGAGAGAGAGAGAAAAAAAAAACAAAACAAAAGTGTTTACATAATAATTATTTTAGCATCACTTTACGGTATTTGAGACATGTTCACGTGATATTCCTGCAGGCTATAAAAAGCCTTTTCAAGAAGCATATTCTTAACTGATCTTCTGAGGAGTTTATGATCTGAAATGTGTTTAATTAACTATGGCAAGTGATTGAATATTCTTTTTCCTTCATACATATTAGAGTGTTTTGTTAAATTCAGTTTAGGTATTGGCAGGTGAATATTGCAGCTCTGTCTGGTATTGTAAGGTCTATTTTCAGAAGAATCAGTAACATATTTTTTGTGAATCAGGCATACCACTTCCAGAATAAAGATGCTTATTACTGTTAAAATTCTTTGTTGAACAAAAAGTTGTCTACAACTATCCCTGTAGTTAGCCCTACACAAGTACCTAAGAGATCTCTTCTGCAGTACAAATACCTGATTTAGGAGTGTTTGATTACAAAATCCCCAAAACGCAATGCCATATGTTAGATGGGACTCTACAAGGGCAAAGTATGTGGATCTGGCTGTAGATATGTCAAGTTCATTGGCAACAATTCTAACAGCAAAAGATCCGGAAGCTAACTTCTTACACAAAGATGTGACATGTTCATTGAATTTCAGCTTGTTATCAATGTGCAGGCCAAGAAACCTAGTACAAAGTGTCTCTTCAATATTAATACCATCAAGTAGTAAGTTATCATAGCTGAATTTGAAGTTAACAATTTTGGTTTTATCCAGATTGAAGCAGAGCAAGTTTGAATCACACCATTGCTTAACTTTCTTTAAATCTGAAGAGACCACTTGTTTCAAGATATTAATGTTTTTCCCATGCCATAACAATGTGGTATCATCAGCGAAAATTGTGAAGGATCCTTCAATATTTATTGCAGCGAGATCGTTTATGTACAGTAAAAACAAGATCGGGCCCAAAACAGATCCCTGGGGTACTCCGCAATATAGTGTCGAAAGATCAGAACATACATCGTTCGTTTTCACTATTTGCGATCTATTCTCGAGGTATGACCTAAACCAATCGAGACATGTTCCTCTTATTCCATAGTGATGCATTTTCTGAAGCAGTATTTCATGGTTAACACAATCGAAAGCTTTCTCGAAAAATCGCAAAACACGCAAAATCGCTTGCCTTTAAAAAGTTTTTTAATTAGTTATTTTATTTTTTGCTTTTTAGTTAGTTCGCCTTGATTTGTTTATTTCTAAAAGAGCATCGTTATTACAAGTTCTCTTCCCTGTAAGTTTTGAGCTGAAAGAAATAATGATCTCCAACCCCAAAAACTCCCACATACCAATTTTGAATAAAATCTGACCATAATAAAAAAAATCGTCGGTTATCCTGAAGTCGCCATTTTGAATTGAATAGATTTTGACAAAAAAATCATTATCTCTGAACCTAAAAACCCCCACATACCAATTTTGAATGAAATATAATCATAATCAGAAATCTCGTTCCCCATCTTGGGGCCGCCATCTTGAATTTATGAATTTTGACAGAAAATTTATGATCTCCGACCCCGAAAACCCCCACATTCCAATTTTGAATCAATTGGACCATTATTACAAAACTCGTTCTCCATCTTGGGGCCGCCATCTAAATTTATGAATTTTGACAAAAAATTATAATCCCCAAAAACCCGTTCGCCATCTTGGAGCCGCCATCTCAAATTTATGAATTTTGACAAAAAATTCATAATCTCCGGCTCCAAAAACCCGAACATTCCAATTTTGAATCCAATCGGACCTTAGTTACAAATCTCCTCTGCCATCTTGGACCCGTCATTTTGTTGTTTTTCTTCAACAAAAACTCTATAATGCATTGTTACCGGAGTTATGAACATCTGCCAAATTTCAAATTCATCGACGACTAGAAATTTGTAAAAATTCACTTGCAAGAATGAACTAACAAGTGAAACTAAATGAAAGCTTGTAGAAATATCCGGTGTGTCTTATACCAAAAAGGAAATTTTTAGTGGTCATATCAACGAGAAAAATTAGTTGCAAGTTTTATTGATAAATGATGATTCCCACTTAAGCACTAGGGAAATAGCAGCGAAAACGGATATTTCAAAAAGTGATGGTCGCTTAATGTTTGGGAAGGATTTATTGGAAATGATATAACAAAAAAAGGTTCTACGTTGTCTAGAAGCAGAGATAATGTAAAATTTTGATTCGCGCTTCAATTCGAAGATTCTATTATATATCAGAAACTCGCCGCGTCAAAAAGGGAGCTCGGGCTGCACTCCCCACCACCTAACAACGGCGCTCTTACGGGAGGACTTTCACTTCAAGGGGCTAGGACTTCTTACAATTGTACACTTATCAATTGAATCATAAAATTTAGGTCTCCATTGAAAATCTGTCAAAAATTCAACTCTTAAAGTTTATAAATAACAGAGATAACATAATAAAACTAGTTAGGCTTCTAGAAAGATAATTTTTTTGTTTGAGAGTGTTTTTTAACCATTTTTCAATGACATTATTATAAATTTGAAAAATAATAAAGTTTATAAGCAAAAAACACCCATCATTTAAATGGGCTTTTCAATATTTTATTCTAAACAAATAACATATTTTTTCAATTTATCTTAAAGTTCAACCTTTCGAAAATCCATTTCACTTTGTTAAACAGCTCTAGATCCATTATCTTGCCTATGACGATTGTTTGAATAAAGGGTATATTAGATTAAAAAAAATGCAATCATTCGTAAACTATTGAAGCGATCTAGCTGAAATTGGATACAACTATTGCCCTCCTAACCGAAAATTATAAACATTTCTAAAATAGTCCAGAAAATATGGGTTTTCAGCTTTTCTCGAGAATTTATTCATCGATTTTAACGCATAAATGATCAAATTGAAGATATTTCTAAAACCTACAACTTTTATGAATACAGCTTTTCTCTCAGACGTAGTAGGAAAATTCTACGGTCCGAAAACTGAATTTTCCGACTTTGATTGTTGTTTATGAAAAAATTGGGCAAATCTGGCTGTACGTTTTTATGTGTTTATAATGTTCTAACTCCCCCCTATCTCCTAAAACCTTCTGGTATCTGTAATAAATTGAATAAACTTAATTCATCCACAGACACATGACTACTATGAAAAGTTAATAAAAAACACTCTCAAGAGATTTTTATGAGAAAAAGGATTTAAATCAATTTCCATGATGATTGCGTAAACTAAAAAGTGATTCACAAAACCTGACAAAAATATACACGCACCTTCTAGAAAAGTTCAAAAGAAAAACAATTTCTGAAGAATAATAGATAAATGATTCGTTTTTTTTCCCTTGCTTTATCTATGTAGCGCTCGAGTATTTCAGGTGGGATGATCAGCTGTTCATTGGCTATTCACTGTCGTATTTCGTTTTATTTTAACGTGCCTGAATTTGTTTGATTACATTTTTGAAATTTTTAATGCGTAGTTTGTGCCAATATGTTTTTCATCGAAAGGAGTTTGTATCGATTACTCAACAGATTTCCGAAGTTGGATTCATGAGCAGGAAAACTAAGTTTTAAAGGTCGATCGTGAATATGTTCCCTGTTTCCACCTATACGTGAATATTGTCATTTCAGCTTTGAAAAACAAATCAATTATTCCGAAATGTCAGCGATAAAAAAATATTTGTACCCCTGGTCCCAATTTTTGTTAAATCAAACAATATTGAATTCGTGGGACGATGAATCATTTATTAAATCAGAATAGTACAGCATTATCACTTATGCTCAGTTCGAATTTTAAAATTTCTATTATTGTTGGAACTTTATAAACATCGAAAGAACAAACGACATGGGATTGTTTTTTTGTGAAAACAAATTAATATTCCACAAGTTCTCAACTTCATAATAAAAATGAAAATAAAAAAAATCTTAAAAACTAATTCTTCATTCAACTGCACCAAAAATAAAAAATAATGTATTTAGATGGGTGGGAAGTTATTCTGTAACAGATTCAAAAACTTCTCCCGCAATATTTTCAGATTGAATACAAAAAATTTCTTGCGGTAAGCTTCTGAATCTGTTACTTACAGGATAACCAACGTCACCCATCTAAAGATATTAGTTTTTGAATCTGTTACACTATAACCTACGTTACCCATCTAAAGAAAGTATGTTTCTATCTGTTCTTCTGAATTAAAGCTTGTTTTGAAAATGCTTTTCAATTCATATTTCTGTAATTCCTTTTGTCATTCATTTAAAATCCGCCACTCCAAATTCCCAAGCCACCAATTTTAAATATATTCGTAAAACAAAACTCGTTCACTTCAATGGATTCTTGAATTTTGACTCCAAAAAGCCCTTGATAACAATATTATTCAATATTGGATTAGATTACAAAAATTGTCCGTCATCTTAAATTATCTAAATCTGAGGAAAAAAACTCCCACGCGAAAAATTCAAAATCACAAATTTTTTGTAGTATTCTTAGCCTCTGACCCCAAAATCCCCTTGACCCCAATTTTGCTAGATTCACAATATGAACAACAAACCTTGTCCTCCATCTTGAATTTATGAATGGCGAAAAAAGTTAATAACCTCTCATACTTTGAATAAAATCATACCGTGAATCAAAAAATCGTTCTCCATACTTGAGCAGCCATCATGAATTCTTGAATTTCAACAAAAAATATGACATCCGACGCCAAAAACCTTTACATACATATTTTGACTAGAATCGAACCATAAATCACAGAACTTGTCGGTAGCCATCTTGTTTTTGATATCAAAATGCATTTTCACCAGACTTATACACGTGTGCGAAATTTCAATGTTCTAGCTTAATTAGAACTAGACGAAATTTTGTTTGCGATATTTCACCTGAACATACTAACTTACACTACTAACAGAGATCCTAATGGTGAAGTTAAATCAAAACTTCTATCAAATGAAAAATTCTCCCAATAAAACGATATTACCAAATATAAATAAAAAAAGATGAATTACGATTCTCAGTTAAAACGTTGATACAAACTTAAAAAATAATCAATATAATATATCCTTCCTTAACTTTTGCAATCTTTATTGCTAGGTAAACCATTAATCTTGAACGATTCATCATGTCACATCACTCCGTTTCCAGATCGGGCGTCGAATGAATGAAGACGTTCAAATTTACTTAACCTTTCATGCCAGCGTGAAGAGAGTTTGGAACCGAAAGACTTTGATGTGATGTGGTTCAAGCTATCTGATACCAAACTGACTAAGTTCCTCTGCTGCCTTTACCTTTCACCTAATGAACCTTCATATAACGACCTCTTTGAGTTCTTATCACTCAAACTGGACTACATTCAGGAGAACCATCCAACAGCTGAAACCATAATCATGGGAGACTTTAATGTACATAACGCTGCCTGGCTCAAATTCTCTAACAAAACAGATGATGCGGGTCGTCAAGCCGAGGCCTTCGCCATCACTCATGGTCTAGAACAACTGGTCGAGCTACCAACCCGCATCCCTGATGTCAACAACCAGTCTGCCAATACACTAGATCTTTTCCTCACCACCAATCCTGACCCGTATAGAATAGAAGTTTGTGCCCCACTTGGAAACTCTGATCACACCCTCATCTCCACAACATGCTCTTTCCATTTACCATCGAGCTGCACAATACCACCCCGTCTCATGTGGCATTACAATTCGGCCGACTGGGAAGGTCTTCGTATGTTTTTCTCAGCGTTTCCATGGAAGAGAGTTTGTTTCTCTTCAGTAGATCCAACACGATGTGCTGAGACAATTTCTGAAATCATCATGTTGGGGATGCAAACCTACATACCGAATACCGAAAGAAGAACATCATCCGATAAGACCTGGTTTAACAGAAACTGCTCTAGAGCTGTGGCTTCCAAACAGGCAGCATACCATCGATGGCTGAAAAATCCGGGCCCTGAGACCAGAGCAGCATATGTCGAGGCTAGAGGCATATGCAAAGAGACAATAGAATGCTCAAAAGATGCCTACAATGCCAAAATAAGATCAAAACTTGCTGAATGTCCTAACGGCTCCCGTTCATTTTGGTCTTTCGCCAAAGCTGTGGGAAGAAACTTCACTTCCAGCTCATTTCCTCCTCTAACCAAAGAAGATGGAACACTAGCAACGACTGCCCAGGAAAAAGTCAATATCTTTGCGCACCTATTTGCTGGAAATTCCACTCTGGATTCATCGGGAAAACAACCCCCGAACATTACACCTATTGACAGTCACATGCCCGAGATCACCTTTCGCCAACGTACTATCAGAAAGATTTTGCTGGGTCTCAACACCAACAAAGCCTGTGGATCTGACGGAATCCCGCCGATTGTTCTCAAGAAATGTGCCCCGAACTAACACCTGTTCTTTGCAAGTTGTTCAACCACTCTTACAATTTGGGGTATTTCCGTCCAATTGGAAAATTGAAAGAGTACAGCCAGTCCCTAAAAAGGCAAAACGGCATCTATTATTTCTTTGCAAAAAAAAAGAGCAGAAAGGTCATGGAAAAAGCCATCAACATCGAGCTCATGAAATATCTGGAAGACTCAGGAATTGTCAACGATAGGCAATATGGCTTCCGCCATCAGAGATCAACTGGTGACCTGCTCGCTTACGTCTCACATATATGGCAGCTATCTATTGAAAAGTATGGAGAAACTTTAGCTGTGGCATTAGATATCTCCAAGGCGTTCGATCGAGTTTGGCACCAGGGACTCCTCGCCAAGCTTCCGTCTTATGGCTTGCCCCCTCAGCAGTGTTCTCTGCTTGCTAGTTTTCTCTCAAACAGGTCTCTCCATGTAGTGGTCGATGGAGTTTCATCTGTCACTCTACTCATAAATGCTGGTGTTCCGCAAGGATCTATTCTCGCACCAACACTATTTCTACTTCACATCAACGACCTGTTGAAAGCAACTTCATGTCCAGTGCACAGCTTTGCCGATGATAGTACCCTCCATACCGCTTTCTCTTCCAGGGCCCCTATATCAGCCCGTGAAACCAGAAATGAACGAGGAAGAAATGTTAATAATATAAATATGGACTTAGCAACAATTCTCGAGTGGGGATCTAATAACTTGGTAGAATTCAATGCAAACAAAACACAAGCATGTCTTTTCTCTAGAAAAGTCGATCTCACTGTGCCTAACATAACTTTGTCAGGAGTAACCATACCACTGAAGTCATCCATATCGATGCTTGGTATTACTATCAGCAATAACCTTTCCTGGGAAAATCACGTGAGGTCCATTGCCAAAAGTGCATCCCAAAAACTTGGTTTTTTGTTTCGTGCCAAGAGCTATTTCACCCCCACCCAGCTGCTTATGATCTATAAGGCACAGATCCGACCTGTCCTGGAATACTGTTCCCATATTTGGAGCGCGGCACCTAAACATATCCTGAGGCTATTGGATTCTGTCAAAAAAAGGGCAATTCGTCTCGTCGGTGATGCCTCGCTTACAAACTCGCTCACTTGTCTGGAACACTGTAGAAAAGTTTGCGATTTGTCTCTATTTTATAGATATTTTCATGGGCGATGCTCTTCTGAAATATCAACAATCGTTCCTGCTTTGGCAGTCTCTTCGAGACTAACCCGTCAAGTTCAGTCATCACACCCCTTCGTGGTCACTTTGGAGACCTGCAGAACATCACTTTCCAAAGACTCGTTCATCCAACGAACAGCGAGGCTTTGGAACTCATTGCCTAGGGAGGTGTTCCCCGAGGCATACAACCTCCAGAAATTTAAGAAGAACACCAACTCCTACCTTCTTTCCCTTGGTTCCCACGATGTTCTCTGAACATTACAGGATATCCCTTTCCATGGGAACCAGAACAAAAAAAAAAAAAAAAAAATTGAAGACGGGAGATGCACGTAATGAAAATACGTCATGCACAATGTTCCCCTAATTTAGTATGAATAATCGTCGAAGAAAATGGCCGGGCCTCGTATATCTGACAGAACACAATCAACATATACCCAACATGTCATGCGCGACCTGTCGGCAAGCACCAAGAACTACGCCGTGTATGATTTGTGGTATACGGCCAACTTGAGAAGCCCGACCGAAAATTTGTCATATGACGCCATGAACTACGTAAAGACCCGAAAATGATTTACACGCCCGATGCCGGGCTTCGTAAGTCGGGGGTGGGCTTGGTATCTTACTCACAATATATCATTTTGGGCTTCTTATTGACGGATAACATGTGTGTATATATATATATATATATATATATATATATATATATATATATAAATAAATGAATATGGCATTAGATTCAACTCTTCAAATGACTTTACAGATTCCTAACTCCACAAAATAATGTATAATTTTAACTGGAATCAATCAAATGAGATTAGTCCAGATGTTGAAATTCGAAATTAATTATTCTTCGAAGTATATTTTTTTTATGTATGACCACGCATAACTTTTCACAGAGTTTACCATGAGTCGGAAATAATAGTCAGTGACGTCAGTCGCTAGTTCAGAAAGAACACAATAAGAGCGGCAAAATAATATAATATTTTCCAAAAAAAATCTATTGTTTCCCAAATCTATAATCGCGATATGCCGCTTGTTTTAAATGCGGACACAGCGCACCGGGGGCAAATTTATTTCGGCCTGTGCAATAGATCTTACGGAGCATTTGAAGCAGCCTCTATTTTAACGAAAGTTCGTGGTCGAGGTTAGCAATTGTACTGATATTTATGGATGGCGGCGCGGAGAGTTGTTCGTTTTGAGTGTAGAAACTAAATTGGAAACGGTCTGTTTGTTTATTTCGATTTCTTCCAAGGAGTCTGGATTTCTAGTGGTGGGGTCAAGCTGAAATGGGGTAAGTTGGTTGTCGTCGTTAAAATTTTTGCAGAAATCATTTGCGAATATGTTGGCAACTTTGAGATGGTCGATAATGATAACATTGTTTTAGGCAAGTACAGGTGTGGTAACTTTGGAAGAAAGCTTGCGTCTCACGTAGCTGTGAATTGCCTTGGAGCCTTCCAAGGAAGATCGTTTTCGTAGGTACTGCGTTACTGGCGTAATTTAAGTGTGCTTTCTGGAGACCTTTTGAAACAAATAATAAAATTCAGTTGAGATAACATGTGTCTACTTTTACATGGGGTGATCAATTGATATGATTGTAAGAATAAGTAACTGAAAAAATACCACTGAAAAATAATATACCGACCCCTATGTCAAGGCGGCAACTGCAAAGAGAATTCCTTCCCGAAACTTTTTATGTCGGTCCAATCGGGATTAGAAATACTATACCAGCTTTTTTTTCTTCGTTAAACAGCATTCAACATCTGGTCGATCATATTTTACCTAATAATTTCTTTCGTGTGTCCGATCTTTACTATATAGAGTATGAATCTGTATGGTGTTCTAAAACTGGAACCTAAATAAAACTTCCCAAAAATCCTGGGATCTTTCTCTCATTGAATTTTCATCTAAACATCTCCTTGACTGCATTTCTGACAAAACATAAAATCGTTAATAAAAAACAGTTTGGCTTTCAAAGTGGCAAGGGCACTAATGATGCAATTTCTCACTCATGGAAAAAGTCTATACTGGAATCAATAGTGGCGAGGTTGCTGCTGCAGTGTTTTGCGATTTTTCGAAGGCTTTCGACTGTGTGGACTGACTTGACTGTTGCGGAAGCTTCCTTACTACAGCTTCAGAGGAGTGATACTGAGCTGGTTCAGCTCATATTTGTCAGGTCGTAGTCAAATGGTGAAAACAAACCATCGCTCAGAAATTGGGAAAATACATAATGGTGTGCCTCAAGGTTCAATACTAGGGCCAACATTGTTCCTCATCTACGTCAACGATTTGACAAGTATAAATATAGCAGGAAAATTCACACTATTTGCAGACGATACTACCATTTTTTGGCAATCGGACAATGCAAATTATTTAACTAAAATCATATCCAATGATATGAAGAAAGTAAAGAGTTGGTGTGATTCAAATCGTCTTTCTCTAAAAATTTCGAAAACTAAGATAGTAACTTTCAGATGTGAACTTGGCAATATAGACATTGGGAATGACATCATTGAGAACAGTAGCTTAAAATTTTTAGCAGTACATATCGATAGAAAACTAAAATTTGAAGACCATGTTTATGCCTTATGTAACAAAGTGTCTTCTGGTTGTTATGCTGTCAAGAGTAGTTGCAAATGAACTTGGTTTAACAGCAGCTAAGACTGTTTATTTTTCTCTGGTGGAATCTCACCTGAGATATGAAATTTCATTTTGGGGCGTATGTAGTGGTTATCTACCGCAAAATATTTTAATTTTGTAAAAACAAGCAGTAAAATATATGTGCAATTCAAAACGTAGAGACTCTTGTAGATTCCTCTTTACCACCCATGGAATTCTAATAGTGATTTCTATCTTTATAATGGAGACAGTGTGTTTAATTAAAAAATATTTGAACAAATTTCAATCCTCACCAACCCACTATGTGACAAGGCAATCCAACAACATTAAGTTGCCAATACCAATGACATCAGTCATAAAGGATTCCATTGTCTATAATGGTTGTAAAATGTTCAACCCTTTGCCAAATAATGTAATAGAAATAAAATCTTTACAATGCTTCAGGAAGGCTGTGAAATGTTTTTTAAGTGATAGACCATACTATAATATACAGAATTTCATAATGATAATTTTTAAAAAACCTATAATAATGTGATTTTAAATTTTATTTGGGGTATATTTTAATGTGACATATATTTTTTATATTTTTATTTTTATATTTATATGAATTTACTTTATGGGTAAAGACAAACTTGTTTATTTTTACCAGTATTTTGTACGACTTATATGTTTTTATATATATAAACTGACTTTATGTATTAAGTAAAAACTGATTATTTTAAATGCATTTTGTTTTTACATATAAACTGCATTATAGATTAAGTGAAACTTTGTCCACAAGATTACTCTTATGACAATAAAGTAAATTCTCTCTCTCCCTCTCTCCATTTGAAAAGGCTCGCCTCAAGGCAGTTAGTACAAAGGAATCTGGAGCTTGGTTTAACACTCTTCCTGTTGCATTTCTGTTTAAACTGTAATTGTCAGCATTGGATTGTCTGCATTATTGTTGTCAGAGAGCTTTTTGCGTCTGATGTCGACCAGTAGGTTTCTATTCACCTAAGAGAGTCGAGCTGTGTTGATTTTTTGTAGGGGCAATTAGCAGATATGGTAGGAGTAAGCTGGAGATCGTCTGCAATTACAGTAGAGGGGAAACGATGAATACATACAATGTGAAGGCAACAGTCCGCGATTTTAAACCGATTATTTCGATGTTTGGAAGGTGGAGGTTGAGATCGCAAGGATCAGAAGAAAATATGTTTTTAGTATAAATTGCTACTCCTCCTCCAATAGTGTTTTGTCAGTCCTATCGAAACATTGTGTAATTAGATAAATGGTAGATGTTGGAAGGTATTCGTGGTTTAGGCCACGTTTCGGACAGTTAGATTATATCAGGGTTTTCCGATAGAATCACATGGTTCATTGAATTTTGAATTTTTAGTTTGTATAAAATATCGAGTATTTACTTATTTGCGGTGGTAGGAGTTTTTTGAAGGGTTTGAATTGGCATGCTCGTTGGTTGTGACTATTTGCGGGATCCGATTTCTATATTAGATGGAACGATTTGATTCGCCGTTATCTGTTCTCATCAGTTCCGAACGAATATTTTGCAAGTGCAAGTGGGTGTTAAGTCAGCTCTGATATTGACACGGGGGTATGCCAATTTTGCGTTCTGTTTGTTTTTCAAGATCCCAAAGGCAAGTTTGCTGTCGGGAAAACACACTTTCCCGAGGCCTAGGTAGACTGGTTTGTCTGCCAATGCGGTAAATAGAAGTGATACTCATCAGGGAGTCGACCATGATAGAAGATATAACCGATTTAGTCAAGTGGGAATCTTCATTGGGGTTATTAGTTTCGTTGATACCAAGTATCAGGACATTCCTTTCCCCTTCCGACTTCGATGTACAGCTCGTCTAGATGTCGATTAAGCAAATTTTCAAGGCTACCCATTCTTCCTTGTGATATATTTATTTCTGTGTTGCAGCTAGAGATTGGTCGTGCTTGGCAGCAATGGGAGGTGTTCAATGGTTCGGGAGATGCGACAGGTGTCGACTGCTAGATGGAGTCACTATAATAAGCATGATAAGCGTTGTCACAGGTGTAGCACTGAATTTTGGATTTTATGTTGGCTAGAGGAGCTCTACATTTCTGCATTCGCCACATCTTACAGCTGGGGGGTCACAGTTGCCTGTACTAGCGATTAACAAGTGCTCAGTTAGGTTTACTTCCCTGAAGGTTTGCATCTAGGCTACTGTTGCAACGTAAAATAGTTTTAAATGTAGTTTAATGCACTTTATCGTTGGATAGGCAACCAGAGAACAAAAAGTAGGATGCAAACTTACTTGGGTGATGTCCCAAAATACAAATCACAATATTAACAATGCATTTTTACTGTAAAATTAACCAATAACTGGGAGCCGTTGGACAAGCTGTCAGTGACCTCATAGCCACAAAACGAAAAACTATGTTTAATATACAGTGTCCCACAGGTAACTTTCCAAAGAGTATTTTCCATTCTTCACCATAATTATAATTATTTTAACCGGCTGGAGAATATTTATGTTGTAGGCAATACATTTCCTTTTTTATTATTAAGCGACATATATAGGAGTTAAAATACTGATAATATAAACATTAATTGAATAGTATCATCAGACAAAATAATAACTTTTCTGATCGCAAAATATGAATAGCGTAAAAAAATTGGATACTCAAAGATTGCCAAAATTTTCGGACACGGATACCGAGAATCCTTATTTTTTTCTAACTAAAATTGTAGACGAGTTGACGAAGCATCGGATACCACGAGACGAGTGGGTCTCTTTCGTCCGATGCCAACTAAAAGGTAAAGCATGAAATTGGGCTAATAACTATGCACACGTCTATATTTCGTGGGAGTTTTTTAAAGCCAGATGTTTAGCGAGATACGATAGCCAAGAGTGTGTCGCTCGTTTAACTAGCAAATTTTACGGTCGGTCACAAGCGAAAAATGAACAAGTAGATATATTCATAGCGGAAAAATTAGCTCTTGCGTACAAACTCATTCCGAATTTTTCGGAAAAGGAAATCATATTATTGATTATTGAATTATTGCAGCCACAAATTCGTAGTCGTTTGAGGGGGACAATGATATTCGATATTGACCAACTATTAGAGTTGTGTATCGGAATAGAAAGGGATATCGGTTCGTGTCGGAATTATGAGAATTTGATAGTCGTAACTATCAAAACTCGGGAAGTCGAAATTTTCCGAATCCCAATCATACTCCAAATCGGCCAAATTCTCTTGCGGCTGGAAATAGCCGTGGAGGGGGTCGTAGTCACCTAAATGTGTTGTCGGAAAACTAAGCGGGAGGCGTCCATGAAACGACCATGGATCGCCTGTAGGAATTGAGATTAGTCGTGATAATATTAACCAGTTGGAAAAAGAATGCTTTTTTGCACTTTCACCAAAATTTGGTGATTTGAATTTAAATGGAAAGGGAGAATCGTTAGTATCGTTGGGGACGACATCGCATTAGGGAAAACACTCCCACGAATAAAATTACAAGTGAACGGTCACGAGTGTCTAGCCCTAGTGGATACAGGGGCGACTTCAAATTTCGTCCGAACTGACGTATTGAAAGGAGTAGACCTGACAAACCTGTCACACCCGGTAACGGTGAGACTGGGATGTAAGGAGAATTCCAGCCAAATTCTAGGGAAATTGAAAGTTTCGTTACAAATTGGCGACGCAAGTTTCAGCACTGTTCCATCAGTTTTGCACAATTTGAATGAAAAAGTAGTTTTGGGAATGCCTTTCCTGACGGAAACGGGTGCTCTCATGGATATTACCAATGAGTGTATCTATTTCGGGAGGGAAAGTAGGCAAGTGGCGATGTGGGTGTGTCCCGAGCCGGAAGGAGTAGTGGTGATTGAGAATCCAGCACTTCAGAAGGGCGGATTAAAAATTTCGGGAGTTGTTAACTACCCTGTTTTGGAGGTATTGCCGAATCATGAGAGTTATTCTGAAGTTGTAGACCTACTACCTGAAAGGGATGAATTTAGGGGTGAAGAAGAATAGGTCGGGGATGAAATCACCGAGGATTTCGAGGATACGGATAGCGAGTGTTCAGAGAGCGAGGTAGGCTCCGAATTGCTATTAGAAGTCTTAGAATCGAATGAATTCTTGGAGGAAACGGATGTTCTCCGAAAGGAAGAATGTCTGAATATATTAGAAACTTTCTACGAGAGAGTAGTTGCTGTACAAGCAACAGCACCATGCGTACAAAGGTTTATAGAAAGAATTGCCAAGGCGTACGCCCAACCTTCCAAATACGAGAGAAGCATAGTCAGTTAATTTGAGCTGATTGAGGGTGTCCTATATTATGTAGGTCCAAACAGGAACTTGCGGCGTGTAGTTATACCAAAACTTTTTTTTTTGGAGGTGATGCGTCGTTAACACGACATGATAAGGCATCCTGGGGTCGAGGAGACCTACAGGCAAGTTAGTGAGCACTATCAGTTGTCTCCGCTGAAAAAGCAGATCAGCGAATATATTTCAAAATGTTTGATATGCGCAGATAGGCAGTGGCAAATAATTTCTATAGATGTTATGGGCCCATATCCTGCTACTTCAGAAGGAAATGAATATCTTATCTTGGCCACCGACTGTTTTTCTAAATGGGTAGAAGGGCATCTAGTCCCAAAGGCAGACAGAACGGCGGTGACTAGGTTTTTAAGTGAAGAAATTTGTAACCGTTGGAGTTATCCCCAATTGGTAATCAGTGACAGTGCAGCCCAATTTAAGGGTAGGAAACTTGAGGAATATTGTGGGAAATACCGGATAGAACTGAAGTTCTCGGCGGTGTTTCACCAACAAGCCAATCCCGTAGAGGCGTGCTCAGGACGTAAAAACAAAATTCTTCGAGCTGCCCTCCTCGGTAAAGCAGAAGCGCAGTGGGGTGAACAAATCCCACATGTGTTACATTGTTTACGAAGGCGGAAGAATGCGTCAACCGGCGTTTCGCCGAGTTATCTATTACTAGGCTATGAATTGCCGAAACCTGGCGAATGGGCTACGCCAGCTAAGCGGAGAAGGATGGGGCGATTGGTCGCGTGACAGGTTCGTGTAGATGCGGCCAACGAACAAGCGCAAAAGTATAGGGATAAACTTCTCCCTCGCCGAGATGATCCTTGTGTGACATTTGTAACCGGCCAGTGGGTATTGTGCCGCAATCAGAACAAACACAAGGAAATTTTGGCCAAACATGGGTAGGGCCCTATCAAATTGATAGAAAGGCCGGCGAGAGTTGTTACGTGGTTCTCAAAGGCGGTGCCGAATGGAACGTTCACGTTAATGATATACGGGTAGCACCTAGCCCTCGGGCTGGGCAAGCGGAAATAGACCCTCGGCCACCTCCGATTGAAGAACCAAATGAGTATCCTAGGCGGCAAGTTTTGGGAATGTAGACAATTTCCAAAAATTTTGTATATAGTGCCGTGTCCCAAATGGGAAACACCATAGTTGTCATCATATTTTTACCTGTACATAGTGCCGCGTCTCGAACGAGAATATTTTTCTCCATGGGTATAGTGAACCCGAATTTTTGTATACATCCTTGTCATGTCTGTGAGTATAGTGAACTCCAACTTTTGCCCCAGCAAAAGTATAGTGAACTTTTAGAATTAGTACCTTTTTTATATAAATAAGCAAAGTGTTTTAGGACGTATAGGTCCTCAGAGAAATGAAGTATTTTTCTTTTAACACCATCAGAAGTTAAAAGTTGGAAAGATGAGACAAGAAGTTTGAATTTATGTTAGAAATGTGATATTCCCCTAGTATTCGGGCATGAAGTGCCATATAAGATGTATGATGCTGTTGAAATAAAGTGAAAAAAAAGCCTCTTTCAAGGCGTTGGTGATGAATATGGTTGGTACATTTGTTAAGCGTCCTTTTTGGAGGGGGTCGTGTCGTGAAATGCCGCATTTGGCCCATTTCAGCAAATTAATGTTAAATATTATTTTTCATAAAATATATTTTGTATAATTCGGAAAAAATTTCGAATGAAATCTAGAGTGAAATCACTTGAAATATAGTATTGTAATCGCGAATTGCAGGGTTACGCTCCTTTTGACAATTCCGACCAATGGCAAGCCGCCATTCTAGCGTCTTATTTAAGCGTGTGAAGTTACCAAAAGTCAGTTAGTCTTGCTCAGTTGATCTGAGAGTCAAGTCGCCATATTTTATGCTCTGCGCTTCGTTAACTATTCATATTGGTGGATTTGCAGAAATAACTTTCCCAAGGAGCAACTTGGACAAGTTGCACGAAATTCTCCGATTGGAAATCTTATTAGTATCATCGATTGAGGATAGATACGACTTCTAGGATTATATTTCATGGTTATTTAAGGAGAACTCCAGCCTACCAATTGTACCAAACTCATATTCATTATCAATCGTTTCGGCCAACAATAAGTTGGTTTCAAAAAGGAATTTGAAGCCCAAATTACGTAGTCTACGGAACGAGGGAGCAGAATAAGAATTTTAGCAGTGTGTTTTTATTTGGATGCCATTCCCTGTCATTCCGCTACATGCTGGTGATTAGCCATGACAGCCGAGCTGGTATTGGGGTGTCACCAGGTGTAGAAGGTCGTGCTTTTTTCAAGGTTTGTGGCCACGGAGTCTCATTCCACGCATGCTCGGATAAGCCGACCTCGAGGACGTCTCCGGTGTAATGAAACGGGTCTATGAAGGTTAGCCAAACTCAGTGTGTCCCAAGAGCAAGTGTTTATTTTCCAGGATTGACAAGATTCACAAAATGGTTTGACAGAAACTAAAAAGTGGCCAAACACCAATCTGATATATATCTAACAAATATATATTTTATCATTGGCAAATTTATTCAGGTTCATCATTTTCAGCTCGATCATCCCAAATTATGACATTATGTTCTGTCAGATCAAAATAAATAAAGGATTTGTTTTCAAAAGAGAATCGACACTCAAAGGTATGGTTATTTTGAAAGATAATTGGATTAGTTATATACAAGGTGAATATTTTCTGTGGGACATGAGATAAAACTAGTAATAATAAATAAGTTTCAGTACATCTTGCCCCCAAAGCTCATGGTAAATAATACCATTTAATGAACATGAGCTGGCACATTATAAAGTTTTAAATGTGAGAAATGAAATGTTCCTCTCTCGTGAGTGTCACACTCGGGTGAAACTAAGACGTAAGTGTGATGGTGTATTCTTTTTTTTATTTTATACGGTCCTTCGAACAATAAAATATTCTTTTTCATTTCGGACTTGATAGAGGATGATGTATTGTTCGTCTTTAGCAAAACAAGATCACCAGGATCAAAACTCACGATCTTTTTCCTGGATGTCGAAACGCTCGACGAGCTGCCTTACTTGACAACGTTGCTACAGCTAATATGAGCTTCCTATCGAGGCTTCATCTAAGATTTCCAGAAGAAAATTGTAAGTCCTTAGGTAAAAAAGTGAATCTTTCAACACCAAGTCCCTGTGGATTCATGAATTATGTTGTTTAGGAGTTCAGCAAATCGTGGTACTTCGTATGCCCATCTTGAGTGCTGTTCTGAACAGTAGATTCTGAATAGTCTGCCTAAATCTCGCATAATGCGCTCTGAGGGATTGGATGCAGGATGGCGCACAGAGCTATAGACAAGTTTTATACCCGCATTTTCTAATGTTTGCTTCCATACATTTGAAGTGTATTAGGTACCATGGTCATGAAGAATCCTACGAGGCATGCCATGTTCAGGAAAATATACTTTAAACATCCTGTTCAACATAGCTCGGGATGTAGCCTTCTTGAGTGGATAGAGAGTAACATATTTTGTGAAGAGATTCACAATTACCAAAATATAACAGGTTCCACCACGACTCCGAATCAAGGGCCCATACAGATCAGTGGCATTAATGTCATTTTTATCCCCCGGAATAATATTGCTTTGGGGTGGAGAAGGTAACATAGAGCTTTTTGCTCTTGACAGATGTCACAGCTTTTCACAAACCCTTTTATTTTTCTATGCATGTTGGACCACCAAACTTCAGCCTTCATGAACAACCATGTTTTGTGAACACCAAAATGGCCTAAAGTCGTATGGTATGCTTCTATGAACTGTGGCACAAGCTTGTCAGGAACACACAAAAGAAACTGATATCAGAGTCGAGAGCCAATTTTATCTGTTGTATCTTCTCATCTTCACATTGAAAAGTCCTTATGCTTTTCAGGGTCACTAAAAATTTCTTGAAAAATTCTAATTTGCTGATCTGGAAACATTTATCCACCGGTGTTGGCAGTCTAACACAGGCATGTCTTGACAAAGCATCAGCCCGACAATTCTCAGGACCAGGCACATAAGTTACTTCAAAAGATAATTCTTGAAGAGCCACGGACCATCTAGTTATTCGTAGCGACAAAAGACGGCATGTATTGATGTATGTTAAGGTGCGGCAATCGGTGTTTCCCAAAAGATATACTCTCCAGCGCTGAATCACCCACAGAGCTGCAAGAAGCTCCTTTTCATAAGCTCCATACCTTTTCTCACGCTCTAAAAGGAGTCTCGAAGCACAAGCAATAATTTTCTGTTGGCCATCTATCATTTGAAATAAAATACCAGCAATCCCTTCATCACTGGCATCAGAGGACACATTCCAAGGCAAATTAGGATCAGGGTGATATAACAGGATTTCCTTCTTCAATTCACTCTTCAAGCATTTTCTTCAAGTTGTCCCCATTTCCAAGCCACTTTCTTCCTGAGAAGTTTGGTTAGAGAAGCAGTCAAATCGGCAAAATGTGGTGAAAACATTCTGTCATACTGACAAAGCCCCAGAATTTTTTGTAATTCCTTCACTTTGGTGGGTCGCTGATAATCGCTGATGGCTTGAGTGCGTTCTTCACTTGGTTTAACTCCTTCCGAGGTAAGAATATACCCAAGATATAATATTTCCTTCTGAAAGAACTTACATTTTCGCATTTTTAGGGGAAGTCCAGCTTCAGCAAGACGTCGAAAAACTAATGACAAGTGATGCAAATGTTCCTCAAAACTACTGGACATAACCAGAATGTCATCAACATAGACAACTACAAAATCTGCAAAACTGGGTCCCAAAACTGCACCCATGCAGCGGGTAAATGAACTGGTTGCATTTTTGAGCCCGAAAGGCAAAACACAAAATCGGTAAGTTTTTGTTCCATGCATAAATCCAGTGTAATCCTTGTCTTATTCTCTCATTGGACATTGCCAGTATCCATGAGTCATATCAAGAGAACTCATAACCCTTTTTCCTGACATGAGTTTGATGATTTCATGTATAGGTCGCGGTAACTCATAATCGGGCTCCATTATTTTATTCAGGTAACGTGCATCCAGGCACACCCGCACGGTTCCATCCTTTTTGACAGTGGTCATCAAAGGGGAAATATATTTCGATGGAGCCCGTTCAATGATGTTCCAAGCCACCATCTCATCTACAACACGATGTGCTGAGACAATTTCTGAAATCATCATGTTGGGGATGCAAACTTACATACCGAATACCGAAAGAAGAACATCATCCGATAAGACCTGGTTTAACAGAAACTGCTCTAGAGCTGTGGCTTCCAAACAGGCAGCATACCATCGATGGCTAAAAAATCCGGGCCCTGAGACCAGAGCAGCATATGTCGAGGCTAGAGGCATATGCAAAGAGACAATAGAATGCTCAAAAGACGCCCACAATGCCAAAATAAGATCAAAACTTGTTGAATGTCCTAACGGATCTCGTTCATTTTGGTCTTTCGCCAAAGCTGTGGGAAGAAACTTCACTTCCAGCTCATTTCCTCCTCTAACCAAAGAAGATGGAACACTAGCAACGACTGCCCAGGAAAAAGCCAATATCTTTGCGCACCTATTTGCTGGAAATTCCACTCTGGATTCATCGGGAAAACAACCCCGAACATTACACCTATGGACAGTCACATGCCCGAGATCACCTTTCGCCAACGTACTATCAGAAAGATTTTGCTGGGTCTCAACACCAACAAAGCCTGTGGATCTGACGGAATCCCGCCGATTGTTCTCAAGAAATGTGCCCCCGAACTAACACCTGTTCTTTGCAAGTTGTTCAACCACTCTTACAATTTGGGGGTATTTCCGTCCAATTGGAAAATTGCAAGAGTACAGCCAGTCCCTAAAAGGCAAAAGGCCTACCTAGCAACCACGAATTGTCAACGATAGGCAATTATTATTTCAAAGGTCATGGAAAAAGCCATCAACTCGAGCTCATGAAATATCTGGAAGACTCTGGAATTGTCAACGATAGGCAATATGGCTTCCGCCATCAGAGATCAACTGGTGACCTGCTCGCTTACGTCTCACATATATGGCAGCTATCTATTGAAAAGTATGGAGAAACTTTAGCTGTGGCATTAGATATCTCCAAGGCGTTCGATCGAGTTTGGCACCAGGGACTCCTCGCCAAGCTTCCGTCTTATGGCTTGCCCCTTCAGCTGTGTTCTCTGCTTGCTAGTTTTCTCTCAAACAGGTCTCTCCATGTAGTGGTCGATGGAGTTTCATCTGACACTCTACTCATAAATGCTGGTGTTCCCCAGGATCTATTCTCGCACCAACACTATTTCTACTTCACATCAACGACCTGTTGAAAGCAACTTCATGTCCAGTACACAGCTTTGCCGATGATAGTACCCTCCATACCGCTTTCTCTTCCAGGGCCCCTATATCAGCCCGTGAAACCAGAAATGAACGAGGAAGAAATGTTAATAACATAAATATGGACTTAGCAACAATTCTCGAATGGGGATCTAATAACTTGGTAGAATTCAATGCAAACAAAACACAAGCATGTCTTTTCTCTAGAAAAGCCGATCTCACTGTGCCTAACATAACTTTGTCAGGAGTAACCATACCACTGAAGTCATCCATATCGATGCTTGGTATTACTATCAGCAATAACCTTTCCTGGGAAAATCACGTGAGGTCCATTGCCAAAAGTGCATCCCAAAAACTTGGTTTTTTGTTTTGTGCCAAGAGCTATTTCACCCCCAGTCAGCTGCTTATGATCTATAAGGCACAGATTCGACCTGTCCTGGAATACTGTTCCCATATTTGGAGTGCGGCACCTAAACATATCCTGAGGCTATTGGATTCTGTCCAAAAAAGGGCAATTCGTCTCGTCGTTGATGCCTCGCTCACAAACTCGCTCACTTGTCTGGAACACCGTAGAAAAGTTGGTGATTTGTCTCTATTTTATAGATATTTTCATGGGCGATGCTCTTCTGAAATATCAACAATCGTTCCTGCTTTGGCAGTCTCTTCGAGATTAACCCGTCAAGTTCAGTCATCACACCCCTTTGTGGTCACTTTGGAGACCTGCAGAACATCACTTTCCAAAGACTCGTTCATCCAACGAACAGCGAGGCTTTGGAACTCATTGCCTAGGGAGGTGTTCCCCGAGGCATACAACCTTCAGAAATTTAAGAAGAACACCAACTCCTACCTTCTTTCCCTTGGTTCCCACGATGTTCTCTGAACATTACAGGATATCCCTTTTCGTGGGAACCAGAACATAAAAAAAAAAAAATAGTTTGCTGCACAGCAGCTCTGTGTGCCATTGGAATAGGGTATGGCTTGATAAAAAACTCTTTGTCATCCTTCGGCCTGATTTCATGAAAGTATTCCTCAGTCCTACCAGGTTGATCCGAAAAAACTGAAGAAAATGTCTCTAAGAGTTTACTAAACTGTGTTTTCTCACTTTCCAACAAAACACAAGATCTTATGACTTCCTGAACTTTTATGTTCGTGTTTTTTACCTAAATCTCCTGGACTATTAGATAGTTCACTTTTATTAACAATGGCTTGAATCGATAACGTGTCAGGAGCCGCAAAATTGTGATTGAATTTTGTTTCTGAAAAAGTCATAATTTTTCCTTGATATTTCAAGGTTACTTTCTGTTCAATCAATGATATATTGGCACTGCAAAAACGTAAAAAATCACAGCCAATAAAGACTGGGTGAGAAAGATTATTAATAACCAAAAGTTCAAACATGAACTCATTTTCTTCAATACTAAACTTTAATTGCGCTTGCAAAGATACCTTTTGATATTTGGATTTAAATGCTCCAACAACTCGAATGCCTGTTACAGTAAAATGTGGTATTATGTTTATGAAATCATTTAATTGTGTCCATACTTCCATGGAAATGGCACTAACTTTACTACCGGTATCAATAAGTGATAGATAATAATAATTATAAATTTTAATTAAGATTAATGGACAACGATTTTCCTCAAAAACATGATCATGAATGTGATCATTCATCTTCAAGAAGATCTTGTCGCGGATTGTTCTCTAAACGAACACAATTAGTTGTCCCCATATTTTCATTCAAATATGAGGGTTTAACTCGTTTCCCGAATTATCCTCATCTTCACACTCACATTCTAAATTAGCAATATTTTTTGTTGAGGTATTATAGTCAGAATATCTTTTAGGTGGCACACCTGATGAATTTTTGACGCCATTCATATTTCTATATGTGTTAACAAGAGTATTCTTACCAAAAGAGTGATCTTTGTTTTCGTTATGAAGTTGATTTTTATTTTCATTGTAATGCTGATTTTTATTTTCACCATAGAATTGCTTTCTATATTCATAGTGAAATTGCTTTTTGTTTTCATTGTAGAATTTTGTCTTATTTTCTTTTGGCACATTTTTATAATACAATACACATGATACACTAGGGGGAAAATGTGGTGCTATCATATCAATGTGTTCACTTGGTGAGTATTTTGGTTGCAAATGTTTGGTTCTTGAAACCCAATAATTTAAATGATCACAAAAGAGACCGCTTCTATATTCGTCACTTTCTAAACTATCTTTTATCTTCCTCTGCTTTTTTGCATTCCAAAACTGTTCAATAAATTCAATTTTAAAAACCTCATAATTATTGAATGATTGTGAAAAAGCATCCCACCAAAGTTTTGCAGAGTTCTTAAAACTTCGGCCAAGCAAAATTTTTACATGATCAAAATGAACTTTAAAAAATTTACATTTTCCAATATTTGTAAAAAATCCAGTGGTTGCAGATCACCTTCACCATCAAAATCTGGTAAAAGCTTACGTAGATCCCCTAAAGAATATTGCATTAACTGACTGTTATTTAAAATCACATTTTCAATATTTGATGCTAGATTGGTATTTGGCACACCTTGTACATTCATATTTAAAAAATCATATGGCAAGCTATTAACATTCTTGTATACTTCATTATTTACATTAGTATTCACTTGATTATTGTTCATAATAGAACCTTTAAGAAAATCCTTACTTGCAAGTCTTTGAACTGTATTTTGAACTGTATCATTAATGATTTTTGTTACTAAATTCTTCAAATAATTTTCAGTTTTCAGCAGGTTTAGTGACTGTTTGTGGCACTCCAAAACCATGCTCATTTAAAATTGGATGTTGGAAATGCGAGGTGGGTTTCTCCATAATGCTGAAATTTCCTAGTTGTGGTGTACTTATGATGTTAGGGGTGGAAAATTCAGATTTTGTGCCCCCATGTGATTTTGATTTTCTATTTGAGAGGCATTTTGGAGTTATGTCATATTTTATTTTTGGTTTTGCAATGTTTTTACTCGATTACTTTCAGGAGGAGCACTGACAAAATTAGGTGGAAGTGACCTAAACAGAGGCTGGGGACTTTTTGGTAACTGAAAAGCTGAATTTCCTCCAGAAAACTCTGAAAATGTATCCTTACTCCGATTTTGAACTCTTACAGTCTCTGGAGGGGTAGAAATATCAGGTCTTCCAACCTACATTTCACTGCATTATCATTTGTTCGTGACAATAATGGCTGATTTTCCACTGACATGTTATTATTTTTGCCCCCTAGGATTGCTTCCTTGTTTAAATCAAATGGAATGTTAATACCTGTTGGTGTTTCAGTTCTTACTGGTTCCAATCCATGATGTAATCGATGATAATTCAATCGAAGATTTGGGCGTAACCGTAAAATCCTTTCTTGTTGTTCTTGGGAATTCATTTCGTCAGCCCCACGTTGGGGCCAAGTTGTAATGAAACGGGTCTATGAAGGTTAGCCAAAATCAAGTGTCCCAAGAGCAAGTGTTTATTTTCCAGGAGAGACAAGATTACAAAATGGTTTGACAGAAACTAAAACGTGACCAAACACCAATCTGATATATACAGGGTGAGTCAACAGGATTCCCGTGGTTCATTGCTCCTTAATGTATCACTATTTCGATTTCTTATATTTTGTTTGTCAAAGGGACCATCTAAGACCACCTTCTAAAATTATTTTCATTCATCAGGGTGCATCATTGATGCATGGCTAACCAAAGTTGTTCTTTTTCAAATGAAACACCCGGTATATTTTCATATATTCGATCGGCTGTTCCATTGGCTGCTCAACGATTTTTTCAATTTTGAATTCCTTTGCGGCGTTGCCGAGTTATTCAAAAGAAATCTATTTATTACCTATTTCACATTTTGAAATATTTAGTAAAGATAATTGGGGAATCGTTGGTCGAAATGATGATGTTCATTGAGAATACCAAGAATTTGCAATAAATTGTACAGGATGTTCGACACAACAACACAAACTTAGCCATTTTCAAACATCGGTATTTTGATTTTTTCAAATGGAACACCCTGTATATTTTCATTTAAATCAACTCCTTTTTAATGACTCTACACTTTTCATCCTCGACGTCATGTACCTTAAACAACCTGTTTCCGAGATATTCTGGTTTAAAGGAATTGTTCAATATCAAATCAACAATTCTATAGATTTTTTTATCTACATGTTTGTTCTTAGAAAATACTGATACTGAATGATGTTTCAATTATTTTTTTCCATCTTCAAAAGCATTCTTGGCAACTCATGAATAACTATCATAGCAAAATAAATTTTTAAATGTAACTATTTTTTCTAGTTTAGTTATCCATGACTACCGCTGAAAAAATGACTATCGGAATTTGTAAATAGAGGTAACTGTCAAACTACAATCCAGTTGTGTACTGGCATCTAGATTATACGAACAAAAGTTTCCTGAGAGAAGACATCCAGACCAGCGAGCATTTCGAGACCTCAAAACAAGATTTGAGGAAACCGGAAAAGTATTTTACAAAAAGTTTGAACGTGCTTGTCCTGTAACGAATGATGAAAATGTTCTTGATATTGCATTGCATATTACCGGGAATCCCCATGTGAGTACACGTATTTTGAGTAGGGAGTTGGGAATATCTCAAAGTAGTATTTCTCAGATGGTGAGAAAATGCAATTACCATTCATATCATATGCAGTTAATGCAAGAGCTGACTGAAAGAGATTTTCCAAAGCGAATGCGGTTTTGCCAATGGGGTGTAGATAAAATCAACCCAGAACCTGATTTTTTTGAGTATGTTCTATTTTCGGACGAAGCCACGTTTTACAACAATGGCCATGTGAATCGGCATACTATGCACTATTATGCAACTGAAAATCCTCATTTTGTTAGATATGTCAATCACCAACAACGTTGGTCACTGAATGTTTGGGGAGGTATCATTGGACGGCGTGTAATTGGGCCCATTTTTTTCAACGGACATCTCAATGGAAGAAAATATCTAAGATTTCTGCGAAGTCAGTTATCAAATTTATTAGATGATATTCCATTGGCAATAAGGCAGAGAATGTGGCTACAACAAGATGGCGCCCTGCACATTACCACACTGATGTGTGGGAATACATTGATAATGAATTCCGTGAAAAATGGATAGGTAGAGGAGGGCCAGTTCAGTGGCCTCCAAGGTCACCGGACCTTACAAAAATGGATTTTTTTCTATGGGGATACATTAAAGGGTTGTCTATCAAACTCCGCCTACAACTCCTGAAAATTTGAAAGCAAGGATTCGTATTGCTTTCAGGGAAATTTCAGAGGACATGCTGGCACATGTGGATACTAATTTTCGAAACAAATTGAGAGTGTGTATTGGTGAAAATGGCAGGCACATTGAACATTTGCTGCATTAATTATTATTTTCTGTTAAATTCGAATAAATATGATTTTTATGCAAGTTTAATTCCAAATATGATACCAAAGGCGAACATTGTCAATATTTTCTGTGGAAAAATATCCATCTTTCGGATGTAGAATATATCGGAAACGAGTTGTTTTAGGTACATGACATGGAGAATGAAAAGTGTAGAGTTATTGAAAAGGACTTGATTTAAATGAAAATATATAGCTTGTTCCATTTGAAAAAATCAAAATACCGATGTTTTAAAATGGCTAAGTTTGTGACAATTTATTCCAAATTCTTGGTATTCTCAATGAACATCATCATATCGACCAACAATTCTCCAATTATCTTTACTAAATATTTCAAAATGTGAAATAGGTAATTTTTCGAGAAGAAGTCTACAAAATAGATTTCTTTTGAATAACTCGGCAACGCCGCAAAGGTTTTCAAAATTGAAAAAATCATTGAGCAGCCAATGGAACAGCCGATCGGAATATATGAAAATATACCGGGTGTTTCATTTGAAAAAGAACAACTTTGGTTAGCCACGCATCAATGATGCACCCTGTATGAATGAAAATAATTTTAGAAGGTGGTCTCAGATGGTCCCTTTGACAAAAAAAATATAAGAAATCGAAATAGTGATACATTAAGGAGCAATGAACCACGGGAATCCTGTTGACTCACCCTGTATATCTAACAAATATATATTTTATCATTGGCAAATTTATTCAGGTTGATCATTTTCAGCTCGATCATCCCAAATTATGACATTATGTTCTGTCAGATCAAAATAAATAAAGGATATGTTTTCAAAAGAGAATCGACACTCAAAGGTATGGTTATTTTGAAAGATAATTGGATTAGTTATATACAAAGTGTATATTTTCTGTGGGACATGAGATAAAACTAGTAATAATAAATAAGTTTCAGTACACCGGAGACGAGTGTGCACCACGTGTGACGGTGTTAGGATACACGTGGTGAGATAGGCGCGATATTTACGAGTAGAAACAGTGTTGCGTAGGGTATTATGGACTCGTACAGCTTCCTACAGGTCCGCTCTCGAATGAAGGGACATCGCAGGGTCCTGGAGCTGAGCTAAATCATTTTCTCATAATTACAGATTTCTGATAGGGCTCTCGTGATCGAAGATAGAACCCTAGACGTCCCGTCAGAACAGGAAGTTCAGCGATGAGCAGTATTAATAATAAATAAACCATATCAGGCCATTTGCCATTATTAAAGGTTTTAAACTAGACTTATGAAAAGATCTTTTCTTAAAGTCAAGAGAAGTTTTAATTGCAAGTTCATTTTTAAATTTGTGCAATTTTTGTTAAGGAAAACTAAATGTTAAAGTTCATTCTATTTTATTTTGGCTAGAATAATTTCGGTTTTCTTATTCAAAATCGGAAATTGTCTAGACTTACGAGATTTCCGCTTTAGTGTTCTTCTCCTCCATTACAAATATTATAGGATAGCTTGGAGCTCGTATCGTAGTTTAGTTTTATCACCCCCTCTGAGATCGAGCTGGCCAGAGGTGTATTTTCGGTTAAACTTTAACTAGAATATTTTTTTCAAATGATGCCCCTCCGAACTAGACATGGCGCACAAGAAGCGTGGGGCTTTCAGAGCTATTTAAAAATTAATCGTGAAGTTTCTCAAAGTCAAGAAAATATGGCATTTTCAACTCCAGCAATTTTGAGGTCTAATCAGCCTGAAAAAGCAAAAGTCACTTATAGTAATGAAGCAATAGCGATAAATATAGGCTTAAATAATGAAATAGAAAGAAAACGAGATTTTTCGGGTAACGAGATGCCTGAGAAAAATACTCGAGAGTGCAGTAATGAATTTTCAGACAATATTGCAAGGGCAACTATTACCACAGGATTTGATAGTAGTTCTGGGCTAAAGTCTTTGTATAAGGAGCGAACCCACGTGATGGGGGAGAACAGTGAAAAATTAAATCTCGAGGGAAATTTTGCACAAACACAAAGGCAGGTGTCAGACATTTTTCAAGTTCCTAGTATGGATTCAAATCGTAGTGTTTTGAGGTTTGGAGAACCAAATCCACAACTCGCCTCGACGGTGACGCTGCCCAGTCAGAGGCAAGTTATTTCACCGATAAATCGGTCTTTTGCAGTTTTGAGGCCACAAATGCAAAACTGCTGGCGTCCTAATCAATAAATTCAGGAAAGAGCTGATTTCTTTCAAAATAATGTTAGTCATAGAGATGATGAAATTCCTAGGAATAATATGGACCGTAGAAATAATCGATTTTTCCAGAACAATAATGTTCAAGAAAATAATGCCATGGAAAAGCTTGCAGCTTTACTATTGCAAAATATGAATGGCGTAAAAAAATTAGATACTCAAAGATTGCCAAAATTTTCGGGCACGGATACCGAGAATCCTTATTTTTTTCTAACTAAAATTTTAGACGAGTTGAAGAAGCATCGGATACCACGAGACGAGTGGGTCTCTTTTGTCCGATGCCAACTAAAAGGTGAAGCATTAAATTGGGCTAATAACTATGCACACGTCTATATTTCATGGGAGTTTTTTAAAGCCAGATTTTTAGCGAAATACGATAGCCAAGAGTGTGTCGCTCGTTTCAAAACTGAATTTACCTTCCTAAAAAAAGAAGTAGACCAACTAAAAAATGAGATGAAGAGCTGGAAAGACGAAAATAAGACACTGAAATCAGAAATGATGATGCTTAAAAAAGTCATAAAAAACGCAAATGAAAATACTGTAACCATATCTAACGAAAACGTGATTGCGGAAGTTCTTGAATGACAAAAACGGAAAAACAATGTAATTGTGGCAAATGTGAGAGAATCATAGGCAACAAATATCATACAACAAAAAGAAGAGGATGCAAACACAATAAAAAAACTTTTCAGAAACTGTGGAACAATCCTGGATAACATTATTATTTTCAGATCCTACCAGATCCTACCAGACAAAAACCGTTTAATCAAAGTCATAATGCCGAACAAAAGCGCTGCGATTGGTGTACTTTGACATATAAATAACAAAAATGATATTTCCGGAGGCATCAGGATATTTGGTGACCAGACGATACAACAAAAAGATTATTATCAAAAGGTCAAAATTCAACTGGAGAAACTAATATCGAGGGGCGAAAATTCCAAAACAATTAGATATATCAATAATGTGCCTACTATTGTGAACAAAAATAACAGTGTAAAAAACTAATCGAACATCCTAATATAGCACTCGGTTCGGACATAATCTATGGTAACATAGCTAGTTTCACAGCACATAAAGATGTTATTAGTACAATTTTACCATACCAACCATCAGTAGTAATTTTCAGTGAAAGCCGTACTACTTTAGAAATTGAAGATAGTGAAATAATGCTCCCGAACTATAATATAAATAGATGTGACTCAACTTCAAGACATACGGGAGGAGTGCTAATATATGTAAAATCTAACCTAAAACACTCTATATATAAAGTATATGTGCTGGAGAAAAATTTTTGGTGTTTAATAATAAAAATAAATATAAATCAAATTAATGTTAATAGGTGCACTGTATCACTCACCCAATGAAAGCAATGCAATATTCCTGGGTAATCTAGAGTCAATATGCGAAGATCTTGTCCAATCAAACATGAAATTTATAATAACCGGTGACCTTAATATTGATGTAAAAAAAACGAGACTTATTCAAATCAAATCAAAAATTTAATGAATGTGTATGGAGTAAAACAGGGCGTAGATGAATGTACAAGGATCACTAATACTAGTGCTAGTTTAGTTGACTTAGTTCTCAGTAATTTCGATGTAAAAACTCTAGTACACCATATACCCAAATTAACAGATCATTCCTTAGTATCCGTCAATACAATGAATAAAACATATACAAATACAACAAAAATCATACAAAATTATCGAAATTTAGGAAATGTAAACATGGAACTAATATGTAGAGAATTGATAGGCACGAATTATTGTTGATATATTCTATGATGATTTTAATAAAAAAACAGAACAAATCGTTAATCAACTAGCACCAATTAAATCATACCATTGTGACCAGAATAGCCTATCTTGGTTCGACAATGAAGTAAGGAATGCAACCAAGACAAGAGATACAGCTTATCAAATATTTAAAAACACTAGAAATGAAAAAATCTGGCAAGACTATAAAAGACTAAGGAATGATGCAGTTAATTTACTTAAAATAAAGAAAAAACAATATTATTACAATAAAATCGACCTAAGTTCGAAAAATCCACAACTAATGTAGAAAACTATCAAATCACTAACGGATACTAAATTGAAAGAATGTGATTGGAACACTATAAAATTTGAAAGAGATGACGAAATAATTAAATGTAAGAACAAAAAGGAAATTGCTAAAAATTTTAATACATTTTTTGAAACCAGCCTAGAAAAAAATTGTAGACTCATTCAAACTCCTATAACCTGGCAGAGTGGAAACATTACTGAAACCACCTTTACTGTTTTTAAACAACTGCAATTGAAAGATCTAGCACAAATAATTAATAAATTAGAAAATAAGTCAAGTTATGAAATTCTAGATATAAAATTAATTTAAAAAAAACGTTTGGAATAATAGGACATGTTATGATACATTTCATTAATATTTCGTTGGAAAAATGTAAGTGCCCAGAACAGCTAAAAACCAGTACTATCATACCAGTACGTAAGATAAAAAATACTCAAAAAGCGAGTGAATTTCGACCAGTCAACACACTGCCAGGCATGGAGAAAGTTCTTGAAATGGCTATATATAAACAACTCTTAGAATATGTGGAAACTAATAAGATAATCATGGATAATCAATCTGGGTTTCGACAGAATCACTCTTGTGAATCGGCTTTACAGCTGACTATCACTAAGTGGACTCAATCTATTGACAAGGGTGAATATGGCGTTACAGTTTTCTTAGACTTAAGAAGGGCATTTGAAACCATAGACCGCGAAATTTTGATAAAAAAATTAGAAACCATAGTGATTAATGGAACTGTATTGCATTGGTTTGAAGATTACCTGAATGGGAGGAAACAAATAACAAAAATAGATAATGCATTATCCAGTCCCATTGATACTAAATACGGTGTACCACAGGAAAGCGTGCTGGGACCTCTGCTGTTCTTGATATATATATGAATGATATGAGCACAATGATAAACTGTGATTTTATCAACCTATTTGCTGATGACACGTTAATATCTATTTATGACAAGGATTTAAATATGGCAATAACAAAAATGAAGGTATGTATGCAACAAGTCCTAGATTACTTAAATATAAATAAATTGACACTAAATATATCAAAAACAAAAACAATGATAGTGACAACAGCCCATAATTAAAACAATTGAACCTGAATTTCGCTACCATAAGCATAAACAAAGAAAAAATCGATTTCGTAAAAGAGTTCAAATACCTTGGATTTATGCTAGATAACACTCTTAACATGGATGCACACTTTAAGTATATGTCTAAGAAAATTGCAAAAAAACTCTACTTCTTCACACGAATATCTAGGCACTTGTCAACTTTTGCTAAAATTACCATCTATAACACTATAATTCAACCACATTTCGATTACTGTAGTACTCTATTGTATGGATGGGAAAAAGGTAAAATTATGGCATTGCAAAAATTGCAAAACCGAGGAATGAGAGTGATTCTGAAATGTAACCAGTATACTAGTATAATGTTAATGCTAGATACATTAAGGTGGATATATAACATATGATTTAAAATATTAATAAAGTACCAATTATTTAAAATTAAAAACACACAACTATGAAACAAGTCAAAACAATAACTTTCAGCTACCTAAATGCAGGATATCAAACTCTATGAAAATATTATTATATAAAGGTCTAAGTCAATATAATGAATTACCTCAAGTAATAAAAGAGGTCAATAATATTCATGAATTTAAATCAAAACTAACTGAACACATGAAAAATAATTAAGATATTAAATAACCAATATATATATATATATATATATATATATATATATATATTTGTAACTATTATACTTGTAACTATTAATCATAAGTTGTAAATCACTGTACAAAGAAGAAATGTAAAATATTAGGATGTATACCTATATAAACAATAAACTCATTCATTCATTTAACTAGCAAATTTTACAGTCGGTCGCAAGTGAAAAATGAATAAGTAGATATATTCATAGCGGCAAAATTAGCTCTTGCGTACAGACTCGTTCCGAATTTTTCGGAAAAGGAAATCATATTAATTATTTTGAAATTCGCTGAAAAAGGGAATTATGAGAATTCGAACAATAATAATTGGCTTCACAAGGTCTAACGACGTCTCGGACAGGAACCAAATTCATCAGTCAGAATTGAGAAATAATGATCGAGCCCAAGTTCGCTTTTCTCAAGGAGAAAATAGGCAAGGGGGTAGTAACGATCAATCCCGAAGTGGGAATTTTTCTCAAGGAAACGGTAATGTCGGGCGGAGCGGTCAGAATAATGAAAATCGAGGTTTTCAATCGAACGATAGTCGTAACTATCAAAACTCGGGAAGTTGAAATTTTTCGAATCCCAATCATACTCCAAAATCGGCCAAATTCTCCTGCGGCTGGAAATAGCCGTGGAGGGGGTTGTAGTAACTTAAATGTGTAGTCGGAAAACTAAGCGAGATGTCCACAAAACGACCTTGGATCGCCTGTAGGAATTGCGATTAGTCGTGATAATATTAACCAGTTGGAAAAGGAATGCTCTTTTGCACTTTCACCAAAATTTGGTGATTTGAATTTGAATGGAAAGGGAGAATCGTTAGTATTGTTGGGGGATGACATTGCATTAGGGAAAACACTCCCATGAATAAAATTACAAGTGAACGGTCACGAGTGTCTGGCCCTACTGGATACAGGGGAGACTTCAAATTTCGTCGGACCTGACGTATTGAAAGGAGTAGACCTGACAAACCTGTCACACCTGGTCAATCAATCAATCAATCAATTTATTAGTTTAAAAAGTGTTCAATTACAACACAGGAACCTACATTGTAACATACTAACTTAGGTAACACATCAGATGAGCTTAAAAAAGACAGACACCAATCTACATAACATTAAAACTAGGCTGTCAGAAGCAAAAAGCAGTATTTGTACACAGAAAAATAGTATTTGTAAACGGAACAGTATGCACAAGTTACAATTAATAACACAACACTATACTTAACAAGACATGTTAAAAGCAACTATTTTTAAAACAATCGGTGAGAAAATATCATTTCTGTAGAAATTCGTCACGGTAGTGTGCTTTCAGCACAAGATGGTTTTCAGCTTAGCTTTAAAGGAATGTAAGCTAGAGGCAGATTTGATATTGTCGTCAAGAGCATTATAGAGTCTGACACCAATCGATCCCGGATGATTCTGCGACACTGATAGTCTAGCGAATGGTTGTTGTAGTTTATATTTATTTCTAGTACTATAGTCGTGAGAGTGCACAAGTAGGAATATTAGTAATATTCCTTCTCACATAGACAATGCAGTGGTATATAAACAAACATGGTAGAGTCATTATACCAATTTTAACAAAAAGTGGTTTGCAATGTTCTCTCGGCGTACCGCCATCATTAACCTACTGCTTTTTTTGAATGGCGAATATTTCTTGTGCCTTGGATGTAGCACCCCAATGAATTATTTCATAGCACATAAATGACTGAATAAGACTAAAATATACCAGTTTCGAGACTTCAAGAGAGAGTGTGTTTTTCAATTGACGGAGTAGAAATATGTGTTTACTGAGCTTGAGTTTTATATACTCAATATGATTGCTCCAGGTGAGTTTAGAATCAATATTGATTCCTAGAAATCTTGTGTCAGAGACTTGTCGAATTGATGTATTGTTCAGCTTCACTAGGTGGCTGCTATCTATTGAATAATTTATTGTAACAAAATTAATCATTTGAGTTTTGGTTATATTGAGAACTAGTCCATTCAAATCACACCACTCGGAGAGTTGATTTGTAGCATTCTGCGCATTACAAAGCATAGTGGGAATACTATCAGCTGATATAACGAGATTGGTATCATCTGCATATACAATCGATAGAGAAGCAGCAGAGCAATAAGTCGGAAGGTCATTAATAAAACAAATAAACAGCAGGGGCCCGAGTACTGATCCCTGTGGTACGCCTGTCGAGATATATCGAATATCTGAGAAGGTATCGTTCAGATATACTCTTTGGCTACGACCTTCAAGGTAAGTTACGATCCAATTCAGTGCTGGGGTCCCCTTACACCATACGGTGAGACTGGGATGTAAGGAGAATTCCAGCCAAAGTCTAGGGAAATTGAAAGTTTTGTTACGAATTGGCGACGCAAGTTTCAGCACTGTTGCATCAGTTTTGCACAATTTGAATGAAAGAGTAAGTAATTGGGGTGCTCTCATGGATATTACCAATGAGTGTATCTATTTCGGGAGGGAAAGTAGGCAAGTGGCGATGTGGCTGTGTCCCGAGCCGGAAAGAGTAGTGGTGATTGAGAATCCAGCACTTCAGAAGGGCGGATTAAAAATTTCGGGAGTTGTTAACTAGCCTGTTTCGGAGGTAATGCCGAATCATGAGGGTTATTCTGAAGTTGTAGACCTACTACCTGAAAGGGATGAATTTAGGGGTGAAGAAGAAGAGTCCAGGGATGAAATCACCGAGGATTTCAAGGATACGGATAGCGAGTGTTCAGAGAGCGAGGTAGGCTCCAATTGCTATTAGAAGTCTTAGAATCGAATGAATTCTTGGAGGAAACGGATGTTCTCCGAAAGGAAGAATGTCTGAATGTATTAGAAACTTTCTACAAGAGAGTAGTTGCTGCACAAGCGACGGCACCATGCGTACACAGATTCATAGAAAGAATTGTGCAAGCCAAGGCGAACGCCCAACCTTGCAAATACGAGAGAAGAAATGAATTTGAGCTGATTGAGGGCGTCCTATATTATGTAGGTCCAAACAGGAACTTGCGGCGTGTAGTTATACCAAAACCTTTTTTTTTGGAGGTGATGCGTCGTTATCACGCCATGATAGGGCATCCTGGGGTCGAGGAGACCTACAGGCAAGTTAGTGAGCACTATCAGTTGTCTCCGCTGAAAAAGCAGATTAGCGAATATATTTCGAAATGTTTGATATGCGCAACGACAAAGAGTAGTTGGCTTCTAGGAGAAGCAGATATGCGACCCCACGAGCCAGATAGGCCGTAGCAAATAATTTCTATAGATGGTATGGGCCCATATCCTGCTACTTCAGAAGGAAATAAATATCTTATCTTGGCCACCGACTGTTTTTCTAAATGGGTGTCCAGTCCCAAAGGCAGGCGAAACGGCGGTGACAAGGTTTTTATGTGAAGAAATTTGTAACCGTTGGGGTTATCCCCAATTGGTAATCAGTGACAGTGCAGCCCAATTTAAGGGTAGGAAACTTGAGGAATATTGTGGGAAATACCGGATAGAACTGAAGTTCTCGGCGGTGTTTCACCAACAAGCCAATCCTGTAGAGAAGCGTGCTCAGGAGGTAAAAAAGATTCTTCAAGCTGCCCTCCTCGGTAAGCAGAAGTGCAGTGGGGTGGACAAATCCCACATGTATTACATTGTTTACGAACACGGAAGAATGCGTCAACCGGCGTTTTGCCGAGTTATCCATTACTAGGCTATGAATTGCCGAAACCTGGCGAATGGGCTATGCCAGCTCAGCGGAGAAGGATGGGGCAATTGGTCGCGCGACAGGTTTGTATAGATGCGGCCAACGAACAAGCGCAAAAGTATAGGGATAAACTTTTAGAATTAGTACCTTTTTTATATAAATAAGTAAAGTAAAGTAAATAAGTAAAGGTCCTCAGAGAAATGAAGTATTTTTCTTTTAACTCCATCAGAAGTTGAAAGTTGAAAAGATGAGACAAGAAGTCTGAATATATGTTAGGGATGTGATATTCCCTAGTCAAATTTTAAAGAAAAAATTTATAGACATGGTAGTCTACCATTTTGAACTCGAAGAGTTGTGGAGCTTGGATAAGCCCACGTGTTGTTGTGTCTTTCTGTGGAAAGAAATTTAAGAGTACCTGCGAGAGAGTAAAACCTGAGATTATGTTAGAAACATTATAATAATACTTACCTAAGTTTTTTTTAACTATCGTTCGTTTTTCTTAAAAAACAACTATATTCCCGGCTACGGATGGCCAAACAGCTATATTCCCGGCTACGGATGGCCAAACAGCTATATTCCCGGCTACAGATGGCCAACAGCTAGATTTCTGGTTATATATTGTCACTCTTTCAGGGGGATCTTCCCCAAAGAGAAGTATCCTTATCTGTTCAGTCATGTTACCTGAAAAAATTTGAAATTTCATTTTGGGCGTAGAGCCACATGTTTGAGTAGTTTCAAGTTAACATTATACCCAATTAGGATAGGGACCAATTACTGTTAACTCTCTGGGGTATTCGGGCATGAAGTGCCATATAAGAGGTATGATGCTGTTGAAATGAAGTAAAAAAAAATAAGCCTCTTTCAAGGCGTTGGTGGTTGTGTTGGTGATGAATATGGTTGGTACACTTGTTAAGCGTCCTTTTTGGATGGGGTCGTGTCGTAAAATGCTCATCTGAACCTAACTTCCACAAATGACCAAATAAGGGAAGTACTGAGTAGTATTAAAGATGTAAATTTTTCACATTATGATACTTACGGAATTCACGGAGACACTATTTTCCTCATATGGAACTCTGTTTTATCCATTATATTAGGCTATATCCTGTTCAAGGGAAGGCCTAACTTGGCCATTTTTCCTGGCCTATTTGGAAGGGTACAGGCTGCAGGCTCCTTCAAGCACCAAACAGCAGTCTTTGGCACCTTAGGTGCAGCTTTCACCCTTTTCATGATATTGGTATTGAAAGCTTTCTTAAATTGAAGAAAACACAGGAACTGTGAAAAAAATAAAAATATTGAATTAGATAGAAAATCTAAATATGATACAAATCAAATAAACACCCCAATCCCTGATGAAAGAAAACCAAAAACACCAAAAAATTATACGCTAGAAATTAATGAACCTCTATCAGCCCTCTTACAGGAAACAAAAATTGATTGTACCTTACATATTTTAGAGGAAACAGATGATGAATAGAAAATAGTTTAAACTGAATAAATCGATAAAATATAGTTGAAAAGGCCTCAAATATAGAGTTATGTGGAATGATATAGATTAAAGTAATAAATAGTAAAAAACACAATGTGCCCTATAGAAAGAAATCATAATGCTTCTAGAAAAGTAAATGATATAAATAAACAAATGAAAAGCCGGCCGGCAAGCGTTGCTACTTTTCTCAGTAATTTTACTAAATTGTTGGGATATTCAAGCTGATATTATCGTAAAAATATTAGATGAATGTTCTTACAAAACATAATCAAAAGAGAAAACAAAAGAAAAGTAGATTAATAGAATCTCACAAACTCACATTGATAAAGCCAAGATACCGTAATACCTCAGATGGCGATCATGTAATTCAACACCTGTCAAAGTATTAGCTAGGGGAATAGTTGTTGCGATTAATCCATTATAAGCAGGGTAAATAAATATAAGGGCTTTGCACACTGATTAGTTGTGATAATAATGGAAAAATAATGTGAATAACATGGATCCATGATAAAATAAAAATAAATAAGTTTACAAGAAACAAAAAGGGCATAAGCATTCTACAGAATAATGCATGAAAGAATTAATATACATATAAATATGTATGTAAAATTTGAGGTACACATAACTATTGTCAAGTCAAGACTAGTAAATGAGGGGTATCAAGAATTTTATAATAGGGAAAATCACACTTTAAAAAGGCCGATGGTCAATGTCTTTGCAATTAGCAAGCCTATAAATATAGTAATTACATAAAAGGGGGGTGTCAATAAATGTATCAATAATAGTTTACCCATTTCTGTATAATGTAGTTCATGTAAAATGAATAGTTTATGGATAGTAGGCATAGTTAAATATAAGAGTATATGTTCAACATAATTGTAATTATAACATTGTATATCATACAATTCATTTTGGGTTTATTATATGATAGGAACATTAGTTAGGTTATGTCACATTATAGTGAAAAATAGTAATAAAAAGGACTTACTGCCGTTTCTTTTTTTTGCATGATTCGAGACAAAAAACCACACAACACGAACACGAGGCACTGGTACAGGAATGCAGTAAATCTCCCTTGGATGACGCTCCCAGCCAAAATCCATGTTGCAGAAGTGAACCTGACCAGGACACCATTCAGTTCTTGATGTAACAAGCCAATGACGAGAAATTGGAGGCTTTCACAACCTATGGAATAAAACTTAGATTAGCAGAGCCCATACCAAAATTGGCTACAAAAATATTGATGACAACAGCAAATTTGACCAATTCATAAGTATGGTTCGGAAATAAAGTACACCTACCTCAGTCATACACACCTACAATGTGTGGGAAGGTGCAAAAGGACACAAAAACCAGCCCCGTCTGTTTTCCAAAAAGACAACGTATCAATTCCAATCAATGCAAGGTGGCACATCACAAATACACAAACGACGAACTTTCAGTATCCAGCCAGCCATCTTGACAGTTGTCAAGGTTAAGTCAATCGTCACAAATCCACAATCGATGAAGAATCGGAAACGTTCATCGCGCCCTCTTCCATAGGATAGCCAAACTGAATGGTCCAGAACCCTATAACACCCTAGTTCCAGGTCGTCGCTACGAGCAACAGCGAGGCGCCCGAAACAGAGGCGTAACAGCAGGGAGATTCCAAGAACTTTTTACGTGACAGTGCCGGACTGAGACAATTCAAGTGTTGTATACAACAGAACATAAAAAGTGCTAGTGTGGTTGAGAACATTATAGATACTCGAATAGACAATACACCCAATGAGAAAAATACAAACTATAAAGTACTTTATTCAGACTCCTTTAATTTTAGTATAATACTGTATATCCCATATTGACCATTTATTTTATTTTTTTGGGTGTAATCGTTTTTATTTGCCTTTTGTTTCATTTCTTTTTTACTCTTTCCTAACATTTTTAATTTTTATTCCAACAATGTAACATTGTTGTGATGAGTTATTTTAATCTTCGATTTTATTTTATTACACATAAGGTGTAATTCAGGTCAATGGAGACCTATTCCAATTACTTTGAGTATATTTTTTTTATTATTTTTATGATTTCTTGTATAAATTCAAGCTGGAGCCTAGCTTTGACGGGCCGGGGGGAAGTGTCATGAAGCATAAGTTTAATAAATCCAAAATTTAAATGTTTCCTCTCCTAAAGGACACAAGGGCATTTCAGTTCCTGTTCTGCACTCCTTTGTATCTCATAATTGAATCAATACCCTGTATAGAACATTGCAGAGAAAAATAGCAGGAACTGAGGTGTTGAATTACATTAATTGAACTCGATCAGCAATATGATCAAGATTTTCGAAGGAATGACCTGTGAGGGGCATTGATTGTCGAATTTTGCTAATAAATTTAGGAGAATAGAACAGAGTTGATCGCGAGTTTTAATCGAGTAAACAACGAAAATAATCGGCGGATGACACTTTCATGGCATAAAGTGATATTATGTTCTTAGTTTTATATTGATTTTATAAATCTATATTTTATAAATGTGTGAGCATTAGTAAAAACAGTAAAAGTACTTACATTATAATATCCCTTTTGGGTGCCATTGGGAGAAGTGTCATCCGCCGATTATTTTCGTTGTTTACTCGATTAAAACTCGCGATCAACTACCTGTTCTATTCTCCTCAATTATTAGCAAAACTCGACAATCAATGCCCCTCTCCACAGGTCATTCCTTCGAAAATCTTTGATCAGCATTATTTGCTGATAGAGTTCAATTAATGTAATTCAACACCTCAGTTCCTGCTATTTTTTTCTGCAATGTTCTATACAGGGTATTGATTTAATTATGAGATACAAACGAGTGCAGAACAGGAACTGAAATGCCCTTGTGTCCTTTATTTTATTTATTTTGTAATCAACAGAATAAATCCAATTACAGATTACAGATAATCACTGTTACATCGAAATTCTTAGAGATAGCCATATTACATGATTACTATTGTAAGACTACTTAAAAATAAAAACAAAAGCTTTAAGTGAATAGGATACATTTTGAATAATTTTAAATCGAAAGAAAAGAAAATGAGAGAAGTAAGCAATGTCTCCAATCATCATGTTTGTATGAGATATTAACATAGCAGTTGAATAAACAGAAGAAATGTACTTGTCACATATACCCATCATAATTGTTCATGTAGCGAGAAAAGAAAAGATAAAAAGAGAAAAAACAAGAACATAAAATGTTATTCATACAATGAAAAGTTAAGAGAATTCAGAAAATTCAGTATGTATAATTGGTGATAATGATAAACATAAATATAAGTACTCAACATGGAAATAAAACTGATATCTTTCGCTTAAAACTAGAGAAGGTTTCAAAAAAGATATCTATGTTGTGTAGGTATTCGTTTACTGTGAGACATAATCTATACAGGGGAGTTCGTAGGCCAAGATTGGAACGTGGAGTTAATAACCGGAATAATTCATTCATATTTCTCCTATTAAATTGAGGGACATAAAAATAAATCATACTTAGTAATTGCGTGCAATTGATTTGATTGTTGACCAGTTTATATAGAAATAGCATACTTGCAATTGTCCTTCTACTTTCAAGTTTTTTGAATTTGAATTCAGTGAGCAAAGTGTATTATGGGATATCAAAATAATAGATACCGTATTTTTTGAAATATAGATATCGTAGATTTTTTTTTTGCACTTTTTCGATACTGTTTTTATGTTCTGAATACAAGGGAGACCAGATGATTGAAGCATATTCCAGAATACTTCTAACATAGACATCATAAAGTTCCTTATAACGAAGCCCAGTGTTTTGTAAGCTCTGTTAACAAGTTTCTCGATGTGAGTGTTGCCACTGAGATTGGTTTCGAATGACACCCCAAGGTCTTTCACCTGGTCTTTTGATTGAAGTAATTCATTATTGATACAATAGTCAAATTCTGTAGTAGTATTTTTCCTGGTGTATTTTACTACGAAACATTTAGAAACATTGAATGAAAGTTTATTATTAACTGACCAGTTATGCATGTTGTCCAAGTCTTTTTGAAGAAAACAGTCGTAGGCGTTATTTATTTTTCGAAATATTTTGAAATCGTCAGCGAACAGTAAGTTACTGGAGTGATGGATAGTTTCGGGAAGATCGTTAATCATACATAAAAAGAATAATGGGCCCAAGTTGGAGCCTTGTGGCACTCCGGATAAAGTGGGAAACATTTTTGAACATTCACCTTTATATACCACGTACTGTTTTCTGTTCCTCAAGTAAGAGATACAAAGCTTCAACAGGTTGAGCGATAGACCTAAAGAATTCAGTTTAGTCAACAAAATGTCATGGTTCACCCTGTCGAAGGCTTTGGCGAAATCGGTGTACACAACGTCTATTTGGCCTCTATTATCCATCACTTCATTGACTATCTGGGAAAATACCATCAGATTCGTAACAGTAGACTTAGTGTTCGTAAAACCATGCTGTGCATCTTGGATGCATGGTGAAACATGTGAATAAATTTTGTCATATAGGATCGATTCGAACAATTTGCTAGGTACACATATTAAACATACTGGTCGGTAGTTTACAATTTCACTTTTATTTCCACTTTTGAATACAGGGGAGAGGAAACATTTAAATTTTGGATTTATTAAACTTATGCTTCATGACAATATGTTAGGGATGCGCAGTAAAAAGATTTATAAGTGAATTACTAATATTACAGTGTGTGTCATTAAAATTTATGTTTAGATCACCTGTTAATATATTAGATTTTCCAGGGATACTATTCAACAGTGCCTCTAATTGGTTTAGGAATTCATGGGTGGAGATCTATAGATACATAATATATACAAGTTGACCTTTTTAGAATAGCTAACAGAAAACTCAAATATTTTTTCCCGTAAATAATTGTCAAATTTGGTTGTGTTTTCAAATGATAGCTCTTCAATTAATGAGTTTTTGATTAAAATCATTGTACCACCATGAATAGTAATACTTGTGGTATATAAAATGGCTCATCATGTTTTAACCAATGTTCTGTTAGTAGAATTATATGCGGAAAGTTCATATTCTCCAAAAAAATAAATAGTTCATCTAATTTGTTTCCGACAGATTGAATATTAAGTAAAACTAGAGATAATGAGATGTCATCCGTTGAATGTCTAAAAAAGAGTTTTTTGTGGGTACTGGTACTGATGCACTGCAGACATTTCTATCATTCTCACTTTTTGGTGGTACATTATCAGTAAAAAAGATTCTTCGAGCTGCCCTCCTCGGTAAAGCAGAAGCGCAGTGGGGTGAACAAATCCCACATGTGTTACATTGTTTACGAACGCGGAAGAATGCGTCAATTGGAGTTTCGCCGAGTTATCTATTACTAGGCTATGAATTGCCGAAACCTGGTGAATGGGCTACGCCAGCTCAGCGGAGAAAGATGGGGCGATTGGTCCGCGACAATATTAACTTGCAAGATTTGAACATACATACATATATATAAATGTGAAGTTAAATAAAAGCTTGTAATAAAATTGGTACCTTTTTGAACGGTTTTTCTCGTTTGACGAAGAAAAAAGTTGAAACAAAAAAACCATTCGAAAAACACTTTTTCATATGGTCAACAATCTGCATTTAAAAAGTAACAGGTTGAAGACTGTGGTTGAAGACTGTGTTGGTATGAACTTTTTTCAAAAAATCATGATCACCCTGAAGTATTAGCATTCAATGAATTAATTTTATTCTTAAATACCTGAGTTATCCACTTCTTCCAAATCTTTGGATTCCTCTTCACTTTGACCATCTACACATGCTTTTTGGTCAATACAATGGGCACTGGTTTCAAGTTTGTCATTACCTGAAAAATAACATAAATATGTAATGTATGCCCCAAAAGCTAAGCCATTTTTTCTATGAGCAAAAGTATTAAATTATTCGAGAATTCATACATAGACGCTATATAGGGTGTTCCATAAGCTTTTTGACAAAACTAGATAGATGAAAGCTGAAAATGTTATTTGAAGAAATTTTCTTTTGATGTAATGTGCTGAAATTTAACAGTGATGCTGCTCTGTTAAATTAGACAAGATGGCCTGGTATTCAAATATTCAAAGCCAGACTTAATAAATATTCTCTTCCATTCCTTGGAAAAAACGTTAAACGCAACAAGAAGTTTTTTATAAAAATCATCAGATTCAGAAAGTTCAGGAATCATGCTATTATTAACAATTTTAACCGATTTCATAAAAAAGTATCAGGTCTCCAAATTCAAGTGTGCACATTCATCCCATTAGTTGACATAATTCAGAAAAAAATGTTCTACCTACATTTCTTTTATTTTTTTTTCTAAGACAAATGAGAGCAGATGAGAATCTGAGAAAGGAATGCATGTACTTTTTTTATTGAATTAGATATGTTGAACTTGATAACCCATTAGGTTTTAGTTTGATATTTTTTTGCTGAACCAATAATAGAGTGCCATGCCAATTAATCAGAAAGTATTTTTCATGCATTTCTTAAATTTGCTCTTTGAGTCTACTTTCAAAACACTTTTCAACTACCATTGGTTAAAGAGTCGAAGCTGTCCAAAAAATATCCTGTATCTCTGTAATTAATGACCAAACAAACAAAAAATCAATTGTTTTCTTAGAATTCTCTCAGCTTTCATTTACGTTTTTTATAGAGCTTAGAGATCACCCCGTATAATTATCAAAACTGCCATATCATTGGTACCATGAATTAATTACTGTCCTCAGACACTATTACCTGCCCTTAGGCATGAGTTGTTTGTTTAGAAACTAACAATTACTGGGTAGTTTCGAGTGGAGATATGAATCTAGTTACTGGCAGCCACATGATTATTTTTCATTCTTATATATAACATTTTCATTCAATTTAGGGTTATAAAAATACCCTTTTCAAAAGTGAAACTTTTCCTAACTGGTGGAAAAATGTTCGCTGTTCGTCAATTTTGATGTTAAAATAAAATTGTGTTGTTACAACAAAGGTAATTATGGTTTAAGGTGCCTTGAAACCCTGGTGTGTTTATTTATACATGTACAAAATTGGGACAAACTTGGCGACACAAGCCTACTTGATATTCAGTATCAGATTGAAGTATTGGTTGGACATTAACTGTTGCCACAGACAACAAGGTCACCAAAGGATTCTAAACGATATTGACACCAGGGTTTAGAGACATCTTATTATGGATACATGACTATCTACTTAATTTTCAAGGTTTTTAAATAAACCTATTTTATTTATGTTTGAAGGGTTTTAAGATGTTAACAAATTAAAAAAAAAACTTGTATATTTCATAAATAGCTATTTTAACCAAACTAATATGTCTTACCAGAGACATTCACATCACTGAAGTTCTTTTCACTGTTGTTTATTTCAGCGAAGTCCTTTTCATTGTTACATGATGGAAAGTCTGGTGAGTCAAGTTTCACAATTTCTGAAAAAAATTAGTTTAAATTAAAAAGACATTACAACTGAATTGAAAAAAAAACATTTCAAAGTTTCTCCTTTAAAATCACGTACCTACCACAAAAGTACTTACCCACATAAGGTACATCGAAAATGAGGGATTTTTTCATAGACAGACACAGTTCTCGACTTCCTTTACACAAAAGTTTTGCCCCAAACCAGGAAGAGTTCCATTTTGCAATACATTGTTCATTAATGCGTTGTTTTATATTTGAAAATTTTGTACAGTGATCTACTCCATCATCGAATAACACTAATCCATACATTTTGTAAATGTCTGTGATCAATAAAAAAGCAGGTACTTAAACACATCCAACAACTTTTTTCTCAAATATTATGGTGTGGTGGCTGTGAAATTATAACATAACTTTTTCGGGGAATAACCGCCGTTTGAGAGCGGAGAAAAATGAACATGAACGAAGCACGTGATAACAACACAGAACCACAGAAATATGGAAGTATCACCAAAGAGTAGAGTAGTAACAAGAGAAATCACTAACCCTATTCATGAATGAAATAGTAAAATCGTATCAAAATCCTCCAAATGCTGTCACTTTTGATTTCATTTTAAAATCAGAGTTTGGTTTAGATTGGGTTTAGCCAATTAGGAGTCAGGAAAACCTGTCATGTGACATCAAGTGTCGGGGATCGTACACGAGGAAACGCTTCGGACCTTCGGGTGTTTTCGTATTGAAAAAATGTAGGAAATATCAAGGTTTTCGAATGGGATGAAATATTAAGAGAATATGTTCTCATTTATATAGGCATGAAATTTCAAAATTTCATGATTTATAAATGATTGTTTTAGTCTTGAGAATGCGTCGAAGAGTTTCACTTATTGATGATGGATATATAATATGGACTACATTTTTGTAGGTTAGGTTAGGTCAACTTATTTATATTGAATTATGAAATTCTCAAAAAGGACTGGATCACTGAATCTGCAATGACGATCGAACCAAAAAGGTCTACATTAGATTGTAACTATTCAAACTTCGATTTCAGATAAATACATTATTACATTTTTTATGGTTCTTGCTCATGACAAGCTATTCCATGGATACTTCGCTAGGATTGACGAAAATGTGATGAAAACAGGTTATTGATAGATTTATTGGTGCTTAGATACATTTAAGTATTTACACAAGTCAGTAAAGATTTAGAACATTACACAAGTCAGTAGAAATTTAAAATTCATTAAAAATATTTAAAACACTTATACATGTTAGACTATACAAAACTGGTTCACATATAAAGATGTTAAAATAATAATATATAATTGAGCATTATGACTTAATCAGTATATGATGACAAATCACTGAAATCATTATTGAGGTATTCCTCAAATGAGTGAAACACCTTCATTACAAAATATTTCTTTAAAGTTTTGATGAAACAATTTACATTTAGATTTTTTATTCTATGTGGAAGAGCATTGAACATTTTTGGGCCCAAATAACTAGTTCCGTTTTTAGTCTTATCAAGGCGATGATATTTTAGGAACAGTTTGTCTTTATTTCTTGTGTCATAACCATAGGAATCTCCAGCTGTACTATATGATGCCAGATTTTTCTTTACATAGGTAACACATTCGAGGATATATGCACAAGGCACTGTTAGAATGTCCAGTTCTTTGAATTTTTGTTTGCAACAGTCCCTGTAGGATTGACCCGCAATTACTCTCACACAACGTCTTTGAACTCCAAAAACTTTGTCTAGGTGGCACGAATGACCCCAGCTTAATAGGGCATATGTCATGTTCGAGTGAAAATAAGCAAAGTAGGATGTCAAGAGAACATCCAAAGAAACATTGTTTTTGAGATTTCTTATCATATAGGTAATGGAAGAGAGTTTTTTACTCAATTTTTTTGTATGGAATTCCCAAGTTAGGTGAGGATCGATATATACTCCTAAAAATGTAACAGGATCAGCTAGAGTTTTCTCATGATGACGTACAGTGAATACTAGTGATTGAGATTTGCTCTCATTTAAGGTCAATTTATTGGCCGTGAACCAGTTTTTGATGGTGGTATTCTGGGTCGCCACGTTATCTCTGAGTGTATCAGGGTTTTTGGATGAAGTTAATGTTGTGGTGGCATCTGCAAACAGTATAGCTTTGCTGTCAACAATGTTATGCGATAGGTCATTTATATAAATAAGAAAGAGGGTAGGTCCTAAGATTGAGCCTTGTGGCACCCCGTGTTTCATCCAGGCTTTGTTAGAAATATTACCGTTATGTGTGACATATTGTTGTCTGTCTGATGAGTAAGAGGACATTAAATTAATGCTATTTGGGATAAAGTTATACTGAGTTAGCTTTATTAATAGTAGGTCGTGTTGAACACAATCAAATGCTTTAGTTAGGTCATGAAAGTCCGCGTGGACATATAAACCCTCTTCAAATCCATCATTTATGACTTGTAGAAATTCATTTATGGCGAGAGTTGTGGAGAGATTCTTACGAAAGCCAAATTGGCATTTGTTGAACAGGTCGTTTGATTCAAAATATTCAGTAATTTGTATTTTTAGCAGTGCTTCAAAAATTTTTGAGAAAATCGGTAACAGAGAGATAGGCCTGTAATTTGATAGTTCCTCTGCCGATCCTTTTTTGTAAATAGGAATTACCTTAGCCAGTTTTAGAATGTTTGGGAATATATTATTTGCTATGCACGAGTTTATCAAATTTGTCAGGGGATATATTATTAGGTTGGCTATGGTTTTTACAATTTTGACATTGTTGTCATAAGCATCCGTACACTTTGAATTTTTCAATTTTGAAATGACTTCTCGTACCTCATTGTAGCTTACTTCACGGAAACAAAATTAGGTTTTATCTAATTTAATTTTTTCTGCGGGATTTGAAGGAGTCTGTGGTAGATTTTCTACTAAGTCCTCGGCTATCCTCGAGAAATAAACATTGAAGTTTTCTGCTGATAGGTTTTGACCATTTTCAGATTTTGCGATGGGGTTGTTTCTTTTGATTACTTTCCACATTGCTGTTTGTTTATTGGAGGAATTTTTTATATAAACATCATGAGCTTCTCTTTTTGCATTGGAAAGGCTTGTACGATAAAAGCGCTTGTACTCACGGATATTTTCTTTGGGGATAACTTCGGGGTTTTTTTTATGTACATCATTCATGAAACGAAGTGTTTCTCTGATTTGAATTAGGTCATCATTAAACCAGTTAATCTTTGGTGTGATTTTGTTGGATTTTGTGCTTAGTTTAGATTTTTTGGGCAGGGAGAATTCAATTGCATTATTGATGATATTAATGAAATTTTCAAACCTTACCTGTGTTTCTTGGTTTTTGTCATTTACCTCATTCCAATTTACATTTTCTAGGGTTTTGTATAAGGTGAACAATCCTGCCTCTGTGATTGGTCTGAAATTTATTCTAGACGTTGTTTCCCTACTCTTTTCTTTTTTGAAGTAGAAATTTATTGCTGAATGATCTGATATGCAAGGGTCAAAGACATCTGCCTGATAGTACCCCTCCCTAAAGTTAGTGAACACATTATCAAGACAATTTTTACCTTTAGTTGGTATGCTCACGGTATAGAGCAATCCGTATGATACAAAGAGGTTGCACAGCTGGTGAGCCTGATTATCCATAGGACTGAAATTAACATTGAAATCCCCAGTTATGATTATATTTTTTTTGTGATCTAGCTTGCTAAGCAGCTCATTTGTTTTAGACATATAAGATCCAAACTCACCGTTTGGAGACCTATAAATGGTTATCAGCTGGAGATTACTATAATATAGGCCTGAAACTTCAAAATGCAATTCTGAGGAGCTATTTGAGATGTTAGTAGGTAAAGGGTAGGCTTTCAATTGCTCTTTCACATATATACAGACCCCCCATGTTCCATGCGAGTCCTGCAAAAGCCAGAGTGTAGTGATTTATATACTAGACAAGTTCATGCATACACAAAAAATCCCATGAAGGACTGTTTTTGTCACTATGACAGCGGCAAAACGGAACCTAACTTTTGAAACGGTCTAATTTCAGTATGTCTAGCAAGTTGCTAGAGATCTAAAATTCAATGAATAATTCCAATAAATAAATTCGCTTTCTGAAAAATCTATATTCTAGTCTGAAGGAAGTGAGCGATGCAGTGTTTTGTGATATATCTAAAGCTTTTGACTGTTACGTAAGCTTCATCTCTACAGCTTCAGAGGACGAAGCTTCAATTGGTTCGAGTCCTATCTGAGTGAAAGAACCCAAATTGTGAACACTGATAGCCTCTCAGCTTTTGGGCAAATTAAGACATATTCACTATTTTGGCAGACAACACGACTATCTTGTCGCAAGAATTCAAATTATCTTCGTAGTAAAATGACTCGTATATGTATAAATTAATTTGTATCTCCTCTGAACTACCTTTGCCCATTGTAATTATTTTTTTCAACTTGTGATTGTAATTTATCAGGTAACTAGCAAGTCAAATATTTTTACCATTACTTTTACATTTAATTTTGTTAAAAAAAATTGCCCATGAGATGACAATTTTCTGACTATAAGTATATTTGATTTGGAGATGGAAAATTCTAAATATAGTGGATCATTTTTTCTAAAGAGCCATGGAACACTCTGTGATGGTTCGGAATCTACTAGCTAAAATCAAGATATCTTCATAGAATGAAAAGTCCACGCTTACTTGTGAAATTCATGTGTTCATTAAAAAGTGATAATTATACTAATAATAGTCATTAGCCTTATCGATCTTGAGAGTGGGCCTTGTTCCTCCGACCATCTGCTTGGTTTAGATAGCCCTCCTCCGATTATCTCATGCGGGTGTTACTGAAAATGAAAAGAAAAGCTGATTTAGGTTGTTTTCTCTCCTCGCCTTTGTGACATCATCTATGTTACCTTCAAAAATCAGCATACCTCAATTTCCCCTCTTATCTGTGGCATCCTTTGATATATCGGGGAAACCAATTTGTACATTGATTCTTCTGTCTCGTGTCGTGTCGTGTCAAAACTATTCTGTTTCCTTAAGAGATTGAATGTAAGTACTGTGCAGGAATACATTCTTGTGAGCAATACATGAAACAGTAAACATGGGTGGAACAAAATCATATGCTATTTTAAAAAAAAGTACTCACAATGGGATTTAATATCCACAGACATATCCTGACAATACCATCAGTAATCCTAAATTTGGAGTTTCTGAAAAATTTAAACATGTTTTATTCATATTTATATTTGTGCTATAAACTTTGAGTATTGAATGATGTAATGACTCATTTTGGTAGGAATACATCATTGAAAAAATATGTTTCTAATATATCAAACTTACATTTGAATTATTTGTGCTTCAGTATCTGTAACTTTTTCAATTTCTTGGTCCTTCTATTACTAGTTTCTTCACTTTAGAATTTTCGGTTGGCATACTTCACAATATAAAATATTCTCATTCGAATGAATTATTTCAATGAATAAATTCGCTATCTGAAAAATATATATTGTAGTCTGAAGGAAGTGAGCGATGTTGTGTGATATATCTAAAGCTTTTGACTGTTACATAAGCTTCATCTCTACAGCTTCAGAGGACGAAGCTTCAATTGGTTCGAGTCCTATCTGAGTGAAAGAAACCAAATTGTGAAAACTGATAGTGTCTCAGCTTTTGGGCAAATTAAGAGATGTTCACTATTTTGGCAGAACACACGACTATCTTCTTGCAAGAACTCCAATTATCTTCGTAGTAAAATGACTCGTATATGTATGAATTAATATGTATCTTCTCTGAACTACCTTTCATTTGCCCATGAGATGACAATCTTCTGACAATAAGTATATTTTATTTGGAGATGGAAAATTCTAAATATAGTGGATATTTTTTTCTAAAGAGCCATGGAATCCTCTGTTATGGTTCGGAATTCACTAGCCAAAGCCAAGATATCTTCATAGAATGAAAAGTCCACGCTTACTTGTGAAGTTCATGTGTTTATTAAAAAGTGATAAGTATACTAATAATAGTCATTAGCCTTATCGATCTTGACAGTGGGCCTTGTTCTTCCGACCAACTTCTTGGTTTAGATCCCCCTTCTCCGATTATCTCATGCGGGTATTACTGAAAAATAAGAGAAGAACTGATTTAGATTAGTTTCTCTACTCGCCTTTCTCAGTAGGACTCACCTTTTCCGGGTAAGTCATTCTAAGATAGCTGAAAGCAGCCTAGACTGTCGCAGACCATGATTCATCGATTTCTCAACCTCAACATATTTTATGAATCTACAATAAACTCTCTGATTTTGTTTAGATTGTTAGTTGTTAGAGAGGTAATTGACCGGCAGAGATGGGCAGTGAATGGCTTGGTGTATCGGAAAGTTTAATGAAACCATGTCATCGGGGAAATTTTCCAAAGCCCTTAATTTTCAAGTCAATTCATCGACTAGAGACATCAGTCCAGTTTCCTACCTTTTCTTCTTCCTTCGTGGAAGTTTTCAAGATCCCAAAAAGGCCGTTTACGAAGAAATCACTTTGGAAAAATCACCAGATCTTCAAGAAAAATCGGGCAGTCATCTGATTTTTGACAGACATGTAAACATTGTAGTAAATTTCAAGGATTTCATCTCATTTTCGCGCCAGTTGTTCTGTGAGGGATCTCGTTCGTAGAACAATAATCTTTGGTATCACAGTCCAAAAGTACATTGGAGGTACGTTCGGTTTTTACGTATCTGTTAGCTCGATTACCAGTGATAGCTCGGCAAGCCGTCCACTGCGTTTGTTTATTGTCAAAGCGATCAGAAATATTTTTTTGTAAAATTGTTTTTAACCGCTTCCTTAGTTGTTTGAACAACCCTCAGAAGTTAATGAAAACTTGTATGAGTTAAAATCACGGGGACCTTACCTTTTATAGTGGGAAATTTGTTCTTGATTCATAAACAAACCTTACGGTTGTAAGTTGACATTCGTTATATTCATTTTGCAATTTTTTAGTTTAGTTAGAATATATTTAAAAAATACTCATCAGTGAGTATCAGTTTTATACTTACACTTCCAAAAGTCCATACGAAATGCATATTCATTGGTATCATTTCTAATGCGATTGCAAGATTATTATTACTTATATTAATGAAATCATAGTAGAAAATCATACGAAGTTCTCTTGCTTTTGTTATGTTTGCACTACTAATATGAATAGGCAAATTCGGAATATTATAATTATAATATTAAAACAGAGACGTTTGGGATTTGGGTTTATTTCATACTGCTCGTTCCATACATGCTACTTAACGAGAACATCAATGATAAAAAAAGTGTCGGTGTTTTAACATATTTCTTGCGTTCGGCCGCCGTAGGCGGGGAACTTCTTATATTGTTCACTGCATACATTACACCTCCCCTTCTAAAATAACAAATATAATCTAATCGTACATGAGTCTTTTAGGTTAACTTAAATTACTGCGCCTACGTAATATGGGTCCTGTCCCTTGAGACGGTGTCCCGTTGAATTTTCCCGAATCACTGACGTCCACATTTCGTTCGGTGTTATCACCACTATCACGATTCACTAGATTTACAGAGTTTGATCTATGAGGATCTACATTCATTACAATATTTGTATTTGAATTTGATCTGTGAAGATCGTCATAGTTTTTCATTATAAGGAATTCAGATCGTGGAATGATAGAAACCGTTTGATTTTGTTGATTTGAGGAATCATTTATCATTGTCCCTTCCTTGGTACTTTCACTACTCGAAAATCGGATTTTTAATTGATCAACGTGACGTTTCCATATCATTCCATTTTCTGTTTTGATAATGTAAGTTCTTCGGCCTAGAACTCTGTTCACGACCCCCCGTACACCAATGCGGCATACCCATCACTGGCCTTAAAATTGGTATTCCTGTTTCCTCGATAATACTTCTGCTGCTGGTTTTGATTACTCTCAACTACACTTTTTGTTGAAGGCAAAAGTAAATAAAATTTTGTACGCATAGTACGTCCTATCAATAATTTCGCAGGGGTCTCCCCTGTAGTGGAGTGTGGTGTATTCTATAGTGAAATAAAAAACGGTTGATGATCAAGTGATGTCCAAAGTTTTGTTTTCAAACCGACCCTTATAGATCGCGTTTTTCATGATCTTCACAGCGCTTTCAGCCAGTCTGTTAGTGAGGGATGATATGGGGCACCTGTTGTGTGCTTAATACCACTTGATTTAAAAAAAAAAACTAAATTCGTCTGATGTAAATGTTTTCGCGTTATCGGTGCATATCTCGTAAGGAAGACCAAATCTACAAAAAACTTCACGAAAAACTTTTATTTTGCTGATGCTGTCATGCTAGTCATTTCTACGCATTCTATCCATTTAGACGTGGCATCTTCAATCACTGAAAAAATTTTGTGGAAAATTGGTCCGAAGAAATCTGCATGTAGCCTATTCCATGGCTCCTGGGGCCAATTCCAAACAACTAAGTTGGACTTTGGAGGGTCGCTGGCATGAACCGCGCATGATTTACAATTTTTTGCTACCATTTCTATCTGACCATCGATGGAAGGCCACCAGATATAAGAGCGCGCGAGTGCCTTCATTTTGACTACTCCCATGTGTGTGCTGTGGAGTTCTGTTAATATTGAGTTCCTCAATTTGTCTGGAACTATCAACTTATACCCCCACATCACGCAGCCTTGCTCTACGGCTATTTCCGTTTTTCTATTCATGAAAGGTCTGAACTCATCTGATGGTGACCTTTCTGGCCATCCATTTCTTAGGAATGAGATGATTTTACTCAAGATCCTGCCTGTCCTAAGAGGCGACTAAAAGGATAACCGTAGGTGGAAGATGGTCTCATCGCCCGGTGAAATACCACCATATCGACTTTGTGTGCTGTGAAATGGATCATTCCATGTTTCAGTGTTCGGTCGATACTTTCCGGTCTCCCTCTTTCCTTTTCCCCAATTCCTCCTTTATTTTCAGGTGCATCCTAATAGTAATAATGATGAAGTCTCCTAGAGTAAAAGGAAGCAAAATACCTCTCCATTCGGATTTCCGGGCGAGAGGTACTCGAGGGGACTCAACATTAAAGAATAATTTTTGCAACATCCGCGGACTCAACAAGAACATCAATGACGTCCACCATCACCTACAGACGAAAAAACCGGATATTCTGGCTCTAACAGAAACACAAGTAAACTCGTCCACCAACAAGGTCCATATGCTTTGTCCTGGTTACGAACTCCATTCTCGATTCAGGTTCAAAGGTGGAGTCTGCCTTTACGCTAAGGCTAACCTTTCATGCCAGCGTGAAGAGAGTTTGGAACCGAAAGACTTTGATGTGATGTGGTTCAAGCTATCTGATACCAAACTGACTAAGTTCCTCTGCTGCCTTTACCTTTCACTTAATGAACCTTCATATAACGACCTCTTTGAGTTTTTATCACTCAAACTGGACTACATTCAGGAGAACCATCCAACAGCTGAAACCATAATCATGGGAGACTTTAATGTACATAACGCTGCCTGGCTCAAATTCTCTAATAAAACAGATGATGCGGGTCGTCAAGCCGAGGCCTTCGCCATCACTCATGGTCTAGAACAACTGGTCGAGCTACCAACCCGCATCCCTGATGTCAACAACCAGCCTGCCAATACACTAGATCTTTTCCTCACCACCAATCCTGACCCGTATAGAATAGAAGTCTGTGCCCCACTTGGAAACTCTGATCACACCCTCATCTCCACAACATGCTCTTTCCATTTACCATCGAGCTGCACAATACCACCCCGTCTCATGTGGCATTACAATTCGGCCGACTGGGAAGGTCTTCGTATGTTTTTTCCAGCGTTTCCATGGAAGAGAGTTTGTTTCTCTTCAGTAGATCCAACACGATGTGCTGAGACAATTTCTGAAATCATCATGTTGGGGATGCAAACCTACATACCGAATATCGAAAGAAGAACATCATCCGATAAGACCTGGTTCAACAGAAACTGCTCTAGAGCTGTGGCTTCCAAACAGGCAGCATACCATCGATGGCTAAAAAATCCGGGCCCTGAGACCAGAGCAGCATATGTCGAGGCTAGAGGCATATGCAAAGAGACAATAGAATGCTCAAAAGATGCCCACAATGCCAAAATAAGATCAAAACTTGCTGAATGTCCTAACGGATCCCGTTCATTTCGGTCTTTCGCCAAAGCTGTGGGAAGAAACTTCACTTCCAGCTCATTTCCTCCTCTAACCAAAGAAGATGGAACACTAGCAACGACTGCCCAGGAAAAAGCCAATATCTTTGCGCACCTATTTGCTGGAAATTCCACTCTGGATTCATCGGGAAAACAACCCCCGAACATTACACCTATTGTCAGTCACATGCCCGAGATCACCTTTCGCCAACGTACTATCAGAAATATTTTGCTGGGTCTCAACACCAACAAAGCCTGTGGATCTGACGGAATCCCGCCGATTGTTCTCAAGAAATGTGCCCCCGAACTAACACCTGTTCTTTGCAAGTTGTTCAACCACTCTTACAATTTGGGAGTATTTCCGTCCAATTGGAAAATTGCAAGAGTACAGCCAGGGCCCCTATATCAGCCCGTGAAACCAGAAATGAACGAGGAAGAAATGTTAATAATATAAATATGGACTTAGCAACAATTCTCGAGTGGGGATCTAATAACTTGGTAGAATTCAATGCAAACAAAACACAAGCATGTCTTTTCTCTAGGAAAGTCGATCTCATAACTTTGTCAGGAGTAACCATACCACTGAAGTCATCCATATCGATGCTTGGTATTACTATCAGCAATAACCTTTCCTGGGAAAATCACGTGAGGTCCATTGCCAAAAGTGCATCCCAAAAACTTGGTTTTTTGTTTCGTGCCAAGAGCTATTTCACCCCCACCCAGCTGCTTATGATCTATAAGGCACAGATCCGACCTGTCCTGGAATACTGTTCCCATATTTGGAGCGCGGCACCTAAACATATCCTGAGGCTATTGGATTCTGTCCAAAAAAGGGCAATTCGTCTCGTCGGTGATGCCTCGCTTACAAACTCGCTCACTTGTCTGGAACACCGTAGAAAAGATGGCGATTTGTCTCTATTTTATAGATATTTTCATGGGCGATGCTCCTCTGAAATATCAACAATCGTTCCTGCTTTGGCAGTCTCTTCGAGACTAACCCGTCAAGTTCAGTCATCACACCCCTTCGTGGTCACTTTGGAGACCTGCAGAACATCACTTTCCAAAGACTCGTTCATCCAACGAACAGCGAGGCTTTGGAACTCATTGCCTAGGGAGGTGTTCCCCGAGGCATACAACCTCCAGAAATTTAAGAAGAACACCAACTCCTACCTTCTTTCCCTTGGTTCCCACGATGTTCTCTGAACATTACAGGATATCCCTTTTCGTGGGAACCAGAACATAAAAAAAAAAAGATCGGATCGACGGCTGTTTCTCGTTTTACTAACTTGAAATTAAAGGAAAAATTACATTTTTTCTACCCCGAATATAATCGCTCGGGCCTCCTTTTCGATTTGCGAGTACGATATTTCCGATGAATTCAATTGCCGCGACGCGAAGGCAATAGGTTTCTCGGATTTGTCGTCGTAAATATGTGAGATTGACGCGCCTAGGGCAAACTGGGAGGCATCTACCATCAATTTAATTTTTTTACTTGGGTCAAAGTGCGCCAAAACCGTCGAAGATAGTAGCATGTTTTTTGCTTCTTCAAAGCTTTTTGCGCACTCCGAATTCCAGTTCTACACGGAATCTTTTTTCAATAAACAATACAGCGGTTTTAAACGAGCCGAAGCTTTTGGAATAAATTTACAGTAAAAATTCAACATTCCCAAAAAATATTTTAGTTCGGTGATTGTTTTAGGAACCCTTGCGTTTTTTATTGCTAATACCCTTCCATCTGAAGTATGTAATCCTGATCTATCGATAATATGTCCTAGGTATTTTACGAATTCCTGAAAAAAAAAACATTTTTTCTTTTAACCTTTAGCCCACAATCCTGCAAGCGCTCGAAAACTTTTTCTAGTCGTTCAAAATGTTGTTTGTCATTCTTACCAGTTACCAAAATATCGTCGAGGAAACAGACAACTCTTTCCAAATTGGCAAACAATTGTTCCATGATATTTTGAAAAATGGCACCTGCGCAAGTGATACCGTATGGTAAGCGTTTATACGAAAATAGCCCCTTGTGGGTTGTGATGGTTACAAGTTCCCGAGAGGCCTCATCTAAGACGATTTGCTCGTAAGCCTCAGATAAATCAATTTTCGAAAAATGTTCTCCACCTTGAAGTTGCGAGAACAAATATTCTATGCGAGGTAACGGAAAATGTTGAATGCGCAAATTTGGGTTCAGTGTAATTTTGAAATCGCCACAAATTCTCACTCCGCCCCCTTCTTTTAAAACCGGTACGATGGGTGTGGCCCATTCTGAAAATTCAATTGGTACCAGAACCTTATTATCGACTAAGCGCTTAATTTCCGCTTCAATTTTCGGTTTCAGAGCGAATGGAACGGGTCTATGCTTACAGAATTTTGGTACTGAGTTTTCTTTGAGGTGTAACGAAACTTTGAATTTGTTGAATGTCCCTATCTTACTTTCAAAAAAAACATCGATCGTGGTCGAAGAACCTACATGAACAAAATTTTGGGATCAACAATATTTTTACGATTTTCATTCAGTTTATATATTCCTAAATTGAGCATTTTTTAGTCCTTTCCTTCCAATGAGTGGGAGGCCTCCATATTTGATCACATAAGTTTTCAAAATATAATCTTTATTTTCGAAGTTTACTTCCAAATTCAAGTAACCCAAAGGTTCAAATGTGAATCCGACATAATCTCTCAGTGCCAGGTCGTTTTTTAAGAGTTTTTTATTCGAAAAATGTTTAATATATATTTTTTCAGATATTGCAGAGTGAGCGAATCCTGAATCGGCCTCAAAACTCATTGGAATGCCTTCAATTCTTAAATTTATAAATGTGGGTTTGACATTACCCATATAGTCACTGACCTCATTGTAAAATTCTGTTAAATTCAAAATTGAATCGTCCTCATACGTTTCTGCCTCTTCTAAAAATTTATGGAAAACCTTCCTGCATCTAGGAGCCAAGTGCCCTTTTTTGCCGCATTTGTAACAGCTACAATTTTTGTATGCGCAATCGCGCGTGGAATGATTATTCCTGCCGCACACAGAGCACTCGAATGGAACATGATTGGGTAATCTGCTACTTGTTGTGGCCCTGCTAACCCCACGTCGCTGACGCTGGAAGTGAACTGGTTCTTGTTTGATGGTGACTCCCGAACTTTCTCTTGTGGTTTGTTCCCTCATGGCAGACTCCTTCGAGAGAGCAGTCTTCAGTAATTTGGACAAGGTCACCGTCGTTTTGAAGCACCCTCTTCAAATAGTGATCCATTATTTTCTCTTCATGAATGCCAATGACAAAAACATCTCTCATAACCGTATTGAGTTCGTCACCAAATTTGCACTTGGACGCTAGTTGTTTCACTCGCGCCTCCCATTCTGCCACGCCTTCATTTATCTTGTGCCTAGCTGTATAAAAACTAAGGCGTTCAACAAATACGATTTCACGGGCGTTAAATGTTCGCTTAATAACAGAATCAAATCGTCGTACGATTTATTTTCTGGTATCTCGGGTACACATAAATTGCGCACCAGCACATAACATTCTTCGGTTAAGGTATTCAGTAATATTGCTTTTTTACGATCCGAATCCGTGATCTTATTAGCGATGAAGAATTGTTTGATTCTTTCCTTAAACACTGAAAAGTCCGAAGTTTTAGGGTCGAACGTTGACAGAGTCCCCAAGAGTCCTATACTTTCCGCCATTTTATATTTCGTTCGAAAAACTGGGTACTTTTTTCACTTTTACCGACTTTAGCCACCTAATATAATGCACGTGAGTAAAAAAAACACCTCGTCGCCAATGTTATGTTTGCACTACTAACATGAATAGGCAAATTCGGAATATTATAATTATATAATATTAAAACAGAGACATTCGGGATTTGGGTATATTTCATACTGCTCGTTCCATACATGCTACTTCACGAGATCATCAATGATATAAAAAGTGTCGGTGTTTTAACATATTTCTTGCGTTCGGCCGCCGTAGGCGGGGAACTTCTTATATTGTTCACTGCCTACATTACAACAAATAAATTAGGAAACATTATTTATATCTATTTCACCACAAGAATAAACTGGATAAGTACAAATATTCCAAAAATACTCCAAAAGTAAGCTTGAGGAGACTGTTTTTATTTTGAAATCGACGAATAATTGATATTGATAATTGACATGAAAGAGGCGCTCCTTAAATACATTTTGCTCTAGCATTTCAGAGATCACGTGATTGCAAATCTGCTTGCTCAGCCCCGATTTCATTAACACGAACGCAGCTTGGATATTATTAACTGAATGAACATTCTCTCTCTCTAGATCCCACATGAACTAGTGAAAGAACTGTTGGATGATTACAATAATCAATAGCCGGCCGTTACAATGAACATCAGCATCGAAGAAAATAGAACTATATATGTATTAAGTACGAATATTGATATTAAAGATACCAACTGTGAAGCTGAAACAAATGAAGCATGACAATGGCTCGGTCTCTCTCTCTCTCTCATTGGCAACGTCCAATTGATGCGCAGGCGCGAATATGAAAGCGTGACATGTATTGGTTGATGTTTGGTTGCTCTCACTACGCGCTGCCAATATGACAAGGAAACTTTACTTGACTTTACTTCCGTTGCATTGCTCTTATGGTCAGTTATCAAATAGTTAATGAATGTATGAGTAGATCATATAACTCGATTAATATCCAACGTCAAGGTCAGTTTCCACTTCTTATAACTGTTCTGTGCATAATTTACAATTCTGATTCATAGGCATTATATCTAAGGAGGTGAGGAAAACAATCTCTTATTCAATTCAACATAAAAAGTGGCCACCAAAGCATTGAATAAAGTGACCAGAATGGCGCTCATGTACTATAATGTGCGGTCTGATTTTCGTTGCCTTGATGAAATTGAGTCAGCTGAGTAGAAATAGTAATATTTAAAAATACTTGTATACACAAGAAGCTGATAAAAGTATTCCAGTCCTCCAATTGATAAAATAACCAGTTCGTATCTCTTTGAAAACGGTATCCTGGTTCACTAACGCCATCTTAATTTAATTCTCTTTTAGGAACACTTTTTGTAGCACAGAGATAGTTCTCCTTGCCTCTTCCGTCCATAATCATATCTTAGATGGGCAGGGTCTCAGAGAGAGAGAGAGAGAGCAGAATAGTGGAAAGTAGAGACTGTAAACGCAAAACATTGGATTGTTACCGTACTTGTACGTGGTATTTTTCGAATTGTTTTTCAATTTATTTGTTGTTTCTGGACTCTTGACAGTCTATTATGAACATTTTCCATTATGTCTTTCTGTTTCTGCTGGCTACAATTGTACAAGATTAGAAAAATGCCTGGATTTTAAATTCCATAGGTAATTTGTAATAATATAAGGACTTGTTTTCCTTGAAAATTCAAAGTGACACCTTAAATTCACATGGAATAAATGGTTGGAATATATACTAGAAAAATTATACAATGTATGTCTGTATGACAGTATTTGTATTCCTAGGTAATTGTATTCATATACCTATATTTACCAAAAGTCATGAAGTGGAAAATAGCGTCTCCCAAGTAACACAGAGTCATAAAATTAACATAATGACTTCTTATACCGTCTTAAAGACCACGTATTTGTAATGTTTTAGAACCAAAAAGTTCATGTGCGTTTTATAACCTTTAGGCGTTGCTATGACGTCGTGTAGTAGATATAACCAGAGTACAATAAATAATTCTCGAGATGAAGTTGTACTGTGGTTTGTATGTAAATAAATTGTATGTGTCGTTAAGTAGAACTCAAGAGCAGTTGCTGTGAGGTTATTATGACAATGAACATATGTGCCCAAGTAGCACATAAAGGTCATAATTCGGTTGTACAGACGTCTACTAGACCTTTCGCAAAAGTCCATTTATGTCTTGTAATATGCTGAGACGTGCTATGTATGCCAATACGACAAAAAGGCACATCGACGTTATAAAGTAGTGGTAATGACTTGCCAATATAGACTTATATAAGCCAGTCGCAAAAGCGTCGTTCTGTGATCTTAGTGTAGCCATTATATCATTATGCATGAAGGTCATAATCTTTCTAATATAGTTTTACAACATGTATACCATATCAAAAGATTTCATATAATATATAAGTCAGCCTTCCTTTACATGTTCATGATACTCTGTGACCATGATAGTTATCGAGATAAAAATGATTTTCATTTATGTGTCTTTAAGAATTGTTCTGAAACTCTAGTGACCCAGCAAACCCCTTTTGCGATCAAAATCCAATTCTACTCTACTTAAAATTCATGCGCCTCGAAAATGAAGAGAGATAAATATGGATTTTCATTTCAGAAAAAATATATTTCATCAATTTTTCTCATTAATCATTGAAATATGTAGACCATATTACAAAAGATACTTGAATAGCACATCTCCAATGATTTTTAAATTGATATAACACCCAGGGTCCCATATTTTTTATTTTAAATATTTTTGTTCCAACATGGCTACCAGAATGATGTTATCAATCAATCGAAAAACATGGATGCCGTCCTTCTAGTGTCGAAAAGTTGTAATTACTCCGGTATGTACTATCATAGAATAGTTTACGAGTGTCTCAAAGACATCGCAATATCTTACATAAAAAAGTTGTAATGTAGTCGCTATGATCACAAGTAGTGTTAGATATAGTTGATGTTAGATTATAATGAACAAATGCATTACCTTGGAATTGTACATATTGAGAAAAAAAGTGTGTTGAAATAATATTGATTTGTCAGTGTCAATGAAATTTGAAAAGACTGAAAGGTTTCCGTTTTTATTGGCGAGAAATATCATTTGAAAGTTATTAAGAAAATAACATTGGTGACCCCGACGTGATACACGAAATGGAGAAAGAGAGAAAGTCTAAAGGAACAACTGCTGGATTAAACAAGAGCCTCTCTGTAGAATTCCTATGGCCTCAGAGATTTGGTGTACAGAGGAGTTCAATGCAAGCAGTGTGCGATCAAGAAAAAATGAGCAAATCGGAACTCACTTTACCAACCGAAAATCCTCCAGTAGTATTAGAGAGTGAGATACTTTCCAGGAAATCGAGAAATATTCGGAAAAATATCCAGTACTAAAGGAGAAACAAAACGTTCAAAGCAGAGTTCTGTTAGCTTGGAAAAGAGGAAACAAGCCTTAGAAATCGAAAAGAGGCGACAAGAATTAGAAAAAGAAAGTAGACGCGTTCAATACGAATTGGAAGAAAAGAAACGGCAACTGGAAGATGACTTAAAAATGTTAAGAATGCAAGAAGAACTTCAGTTTGCTGAAGAGGAGAATACCAATGAATCCAATTCTGAAGATTCCCGTGAAGCCTGTAGCGAAATTTCCAAACACGAATCTGTTAGAAAATGGGTTAGTGCAATTCCCAGTAATTTGTTCCAAGATTCCGTTATTGAAGAACATAACTCCATTGGAAATAAAGATATAAAATTACTGTGAAACTATCTCCGATGTTCTAAAAACCGTTACTAATCCGATTCCATCAACCAAAAATAATCTTGGAGAAACAGATATGTTCCAAAGAAGGAAATTAATGGAGAATTTTCTGTACTTTGGCGGGAATCCGCAAGAATGGCCTTTATTCCACAAACAACTCACGAATTTGCGAAAACTTTACGGTTATTTCAATGAAGATATGGTTTTGAAGCTCCAGAAACATCTTGAAGGTGAAGTGAAGTCATTGGTAGCCGGTATGTTATTAACTGCTGATAATATTGATCTGGTGTTAAAAACCTTACAAACAAGATTTGGGCGACCTGAACTCGTCATAGACACGATAATTTCGAAAGTGAGGTCCATTCCATTCGTCAAAGATAACAACTCAGAGAGACTTATTCATTACTCAGCAGAAGTTAATAATATGGTGTCCATAATGAAAACACTGGAATCCAAAGGACACCTCCAAAATCCGCAGTTAATAAAAGAACTCCTAATGAAACTTCCTGAATAACTGAAATTGAGTTGGGGCGAAGTTGTGTTGACTAAAGAAGGGGACGTGAGTTTGAAAGATTTTGCCTTGTGGTTGGAGAAACTCTCAAATGCTGCTTGTTACGTTAGCACACCGAATAAATACCCCAAATATGAACTGAAGCCCTTTGAACATAGAAAGCCCGAAAGACTCTTCAGCACCTCTGAGAGGAACGACAAGAAATGCAATTATTGTGACAGAAAACAACATGAAAATAAATGTCCGCAGAAGAAAGCTGATGATATAGATGAAAGGTGGAAGGTTGTGACAAGAAAAAAATTTTGCTTCTCTTGTTTGGGAAAGAAACACCAAAAATACAAGTGTAGATACAGAAAGGCATGCGGCAGAAATGGTTGTAAATTACTTCACCATGAATTATTACATAAGAACCTACCTTCGGGACAAAATGAATACAACATCGGCGAAACATCAACAGGAAATGATTCAGAAATAGTTTGTATAGTAAATAATAATAATAGAATTTTATTGAGAACGATTCCTGTGTGATATGGACCAAATGGACCCTTGTCAGTTTTGGCATTATGCGATGAAGCTAAGATGTATAAAAACCCTGGTGCTTGCACTTATACCTGTAGAAGTTTGGGATCGACTTGGCGACACTTGGCCTACTTGATAATTGAGATTACTAGCGTGTCAGATGGCGCCAATTTCGATTTACAGGTCTATTCCGTAACTCGTAGCGATGTCGTTATCCAACTATTATCGTTATATTAACGATATTTGTGTCAAATCGTATTCCGTAAAAATATAAAGTCGTTACGATATCGGTAGTGAACGACAGAGTCTAACGTTCGCTAACGGGAATAGAATAGGTGCAGTTTGTTAACGACTTGAACTAGTTTTGTGGAAATTGTGGATTTATAATTTGATATGGCAGGTTTAATCAACATTTTAGGAGGAGAATTGTATAGAAGGCAAGTTGTATTGATATTTTTCATATGCACTTTAATGAATTCTGAAGAAAAATAAATAAATTTATTCGTTCAAGATGTTCATTATTTTCGAGGGTTCCTAAATACAACATATATTGCGTTCTGGTGGCCTTCGAAGAACGGTTTCTCCTAACTTTGGTATTTTCCATGATTTTTTAATAAAATCCAAACTACCCCGATCTTCGAATACCTCATCATAGACAAGACTTCTATATTCTATACTGACATTTGATTATGAAATAATAGTTGTTAAGTTAGCAACATTCAGCACGGAACGAAAAATTATCATTAACCATCCTGAAAACATTCATTGGATCTCTTTACTGAAATTGCCAAGGTCATTTCTAGCGACACGTTTTACGGAATAAGTATTTTTGACATATTGTTCACGCGCATCGTTAAGAGCCGGCTACCGACAGTCGTTTGATAACGGATCGTTCAATAACGGCTTTTTACAGAATAGACCTGTTAGTATCAATTCAGTAACAGTGTATATTTATTTCCTCAGATTTCTTTTTGAGGCGAACTGTGCGCGGGTTTTAATTCTAGCTTTGCTATTGGTTGGAAAGAGACATCTGTCAAACTTCACCAATAGCAAAGCTAGAATTCGAAGCCCCCGAACATTGTACAAAGAAAGCACTGTCGTGTTGTTTTTCGTATTTTGTACGATTTAAATTTGAGGTTAACTTCATTTTGACAGACGGAGAATTGGAAATGAAATTGTCATTGAATTGCAGAAAATAAAAAATTCAATGCATACAATATAATGAACTATGGAAATATCATTATTAGTCAATTCGTCAAGATTTGTACTTGCTTTTGGTATTGAATACAGGCGAAAATTCGCGAAAAATCTGCGGCTTTAGTCCACACAAAATACAAATGTGGTCCATTCTACAAAAAGTATCCTCACACACTACCTCAAAATAAACAATTCCTCACGCACTGATAAACTGATTAACGAGTGATTGTTTGAAGAACAAACTCAGGAATAAGCTAAACAAGATTTCATATCAAAGAGATGGAAAACGCATAGATACCGACAAAACACTGAAAATAATTCCATATAAGATGCTGCAGATGTCAGAAATTAGGTTCTGACATTAAGCGAGAATATAGACAAACATTTTTGGACGGCGCCATCTACCACAGAGAGAGAAGCTCTGTTGAAGTAACAGGTGGTGTCCCCTCGAAAATCAAAACAATATCGAATCAGTTCATTCACCAGGGTTTTTAGACATCTTTGATGAAGCTTCAACGGTGACACTTATAGACCAGGAGATAACAGATAAATTGGGATTAGTTGGAGTATCAGAGTCACTTTGCCTCCAATGGACAAACGAACAGCATGCAATACAGGAGGATTCGATGAGAATCAATTTGAATATCTCCAAAGTGAACGATGAAAGCAATATTTTCACCTTGAATGGAGTTCGCACTATCAGAAATTTATCGCTCCCGGGACAACAAATCAATTTTTTTTTTTATGTTCTGGTTCCCACGAAAAGGGATATCCTGTAATGTTCAGAGAACATCGTGGGAACCTAGGAAAAGAAGGTGTTCTTCTTAAATTTCTGAAGGTTGTATGCCTCGGGGAACACCTCCCTAGGCAATGAGTTCCAAAGCCTCGCTGTTCGTTGGATGAACGAGTCTTTGGAAAGTGATGTTCTGCAGGTCTCCAAAGTGACCACGAAGGGGTGTGATGATTGAACTTGACGGGTTAATCTCGAAGAGACTGCCAAAGCAGGAACGATTGTTGATATTTCAGAAGAGCATCGCCCATGAAAATATCTATAAAATAGAGGCAAATCGCCAACTTTTCTACGGTGTTCCAGACAAGTGAGCGAGTTTGTAAGCGAGGCATCACCGACGAGACGAATTGTCCTTTTTTGGACAGAATCCAATAGCCTCAGGATATGTTTAGGTGCCGCACTCCAAATATGGGAACAGTATTCCAGGACAGGTCGGATCTGTGCCTTATAGATCATAAGCAGCTGACTGGGGGTGAAATAGCTCTTGGCACGAAACAAAAAACCAAGTTTTTGGGATGCACTTTTGGCAATGGACCTCACGTGATTTTCCCAGGAAAGGTTATTGCTGATAGTAATACCAAGCATCGATATGGATGGCTTCAGTGGTATGGTTACTCCTGACAAAGTTATGTTAGGCACAGTGAGATCGGCTTTTCTAGAGAAAAGACATGCTTGTGTTTTGTTTGCATTGAATTCTACCAAGTTATTAGATCCCCATTCGAGAATTGTTGCTAAGTCCATATTTATATTATTAACATTTCTTCTTCGTTCATTTCTGGTTTCACGGGCTGATATAGGGGCCCTGGAAGAGAAAGCGGTATGGAGGGTACTATCATCGGCAAAGCTGTGTACTGGACATGAAGTTGCTTTCAACAGGTCGTTGATGTGAAGTAGAAATAGTGTTGGTGCGAGAATAGATCCTTGCGGAACACCAGCATTTATGAGTAGAGTGTCAGATGAAACTCCATCGACCACTACATGGAGACCTGTTTGAGAAAACTAGCAAGCAGAGAACACAGCTGAGGGGGCAAGCCATAAGACGGAAGCTTGGCGAGGGGTCCCTGGTGCCAAACTCGATCGAACGCCTTGGAGATATCTAATGCCACAGCTAAAGTTTCTTCATACTTTTCAATAGATAGCTGCCATATATGTGAGACGTAAGCGAGCAGGTCACCAGTTGATCTCTGATGGCGGAAGCCAAATTGCCTATCGTTGACAATTCCTGAGTCTTCCAGATATTTCATGAGCTCGATGTTGATGGCTTTTTCCATGACCTTTGAAATAATAGATAGCAGTGCGATAGGTCTGTAGTTGCTAGGTAGGGCCTTTTTGCCTTTTTTAGAGACTGGCTGTACTCTTGCAATTTTCCAATTGGACGGAAATACTCCCAAATTGTAAGAGTGGTTGAACAACTTGCAAAGAACAGGTGTTAGTTCGGGGGCACATTTCTTGAGAACAATCGGCGGGATTCCGTCAGATCCACAGGCTTTGTTGGTGTTGAGACCCAGCAAAATCTTTCTGATAGTACGTTGGCGAAAGGTGATCTCGGGCATGTGACTGTCAATAGGTGTTATGTTCGGGGGTTGTTTTCCCGATGAATCCAGAGTGGAATTTCCAGCAAATAGGTGCGCAAAGATATTGGCTTTTTCCTGGGCAGTCGTTGCTAGTGTTCCATCTTCTTTGGTTAGAGGAGGAAATGAGCTGGAAGTGAAGTTTCTTCCCACAGCTTTGGCGAAAGACCAAAATGAACGGGATCCGTTAGGACATTCAGCAAGTTTTGATCTTATTTTGGCTTTGTGGGCATCTTTTGAGCATTCTATTGTCTCTTTACATATGCCTCCAGCCTCGACATATGCTGCTCTGTTCTCAGGGCCCAGATTTTTCAGCCATCGATGGTATGCTGCCTGTTTGGAAGCCATAGCTCTAGAGCAGTTTCTGTTAAACCAGGTCTTATCGGATGATGTTCTTCTTTCGGTATTTGGTATGTAAGTTTGCATCCCCAACATGATGATTTCAGAAATTGTCTCAGCACATCGTGTTGGATCTACTGAAGAGAAACAAACTCTCTTCCATGGAAACGCTGAGAAAAACATACGAAGACCTTCCCAGTCGGCCGAATTGTAATGCCACATGAGACGGGGTGGTATTGTGCAGCTCGATGGTAAATGGAAAGAGCATGTTGTGGAGATGAGGGTGTGGTCAGAGTTTCCAAGTGGGGCACAAACTTCTATTCTATACGGGTCAGGATTGGTGGTGAGGAAAAGATCTAGTGTATTGGCAGACTGGTTGTTGACATCACGGATGCGGGTTGGTAGCTCGACCAGTTGTTCTAGACCATGAGTGATGGCAAAGGCCTCGGCTTGACGACCTGCATCATCTGTTTTGTTAGAGAATTTGAGCCAGGCAGCGTTATGTACATTAAAGTCTCCCATGATTATGGTTTCAGCTGTTGGATGGTTCTCCTGAATGTAGTCCAGTTTGAGTGATAAAAACTCAAAGAGGTCGTTATATGAAGGTTCATTAGGTGATAGGTAAAGGCAGCAGAGGAACTTAGTCAGTTTGGTATCAGATAGCTTGTCACATCAAAGTCTTTCGGTTCCAAACTCTCTTCACGCTGGCATGAAAGGTTAGCCTTGGCGTAAAGGCAGACTCCACCTTTGAACCTGAATCGAGAATGGAGTTCGTAACCAGGACAAAGCATATGGACCTTGTTGGTGGACGAGTTTACTTGTGTTTCTGTTAGAGCCAGAATATCCGGTTTTTCCGTCTGTAGGTGATGGTGGACGTCATTGATGTTCTTGTTGAGTCCGCGGATGTTGCAAAAATTAATTTTTAATGTTGAGTCCCCTCGAGTACCTCTCGCCCGGAAATCCGAATGGAGAGGTATTTTACTTCCGGAGTGTTTTACTCTAGGAGACTTCATCATGTCTGAGTGGAGAAAGTATTCTCATTTGAAGGGTATTCCAGTCCAGGATTCCGACAACGTGAAGCCAGCTCTTCTTATTGGACAAGACAATGTACATCTTATAGTGCCGCGACAAATACGGTGTGGTCCATCAAACTCACCTGTAGCAACTGAATTTAAATTAGGTTGGTCCCTGCATGGTCCAAGTCCAATTAATTCTGAAATATTGTTTCGAGCCCACACACTACACATCTGCGAGGAGAATAATACTGATGAAGAACTTCAAGAACTTGTTAGAAAAAGCTTTTCTACTGAAAATTTTGGAGTGTTGGTAACACCGGATAAAATGGGATATGAAAATGAAAGAGCGTTGAAGATGATGGAAAATACGATCAAATATACAGGGGAAAGATATGAAATAGGGTTGCTGTGGAAAAACGACGGTGATGTACTACCAGAAAGTAAATACCGAACCCTACAGCGATTAAAATGTATAGAAAGAAAATGCAACAACAACGAGAAATTTGGCAGATCCTATCAGGAAAAAAATGAAAGTTACATCGAAAAGGGCTACATTACATTACAATGAAGAAATTGAATAAACGACCAGCACCTTTGGTATCTACCTCATTTTGCTGTAGAAAATCCCAATAAACCAAATAAAATTCGCCTTGTTTTTGATGCAGCTGCAACTTCGAGAGGGATCAGCTTAAATAGCAAACTTCTTCCTGGTCCAGATTTATTACAATCTTTGGTTGTTATTATTTGGAAATTCCGAAAACGAAAGTTTGGGTTCTGCGGTGATGTGAAGGAAATGTTTCATCAGGTCCAGATACGACAGCAAGACAGAATATCTCAACGCTTCCTTCGGCGAGATTTGAATACTGAAAGGGAACCTGATGTATATGAGATGAATGTGATGACATTCGAGGCCACCTGCTCTCCTGGTTGCACACAATTTGTGAAAAATGTTAATGCTCGAAAATTTGGATTGCATCCTGAAATTAAAAAAGCAGTAATCGAGAAATTCTATGTTGATGACTACCAAGGATACAGAATCTGAAGTAATGTATACGATTACAGAAGTCTGCACACTACAGAAGAAAGGGGGTTTCGAAGTAGTTAACTGGATGACAAACTCCCAGACTGTACAAGAAAAACTTTCTTCTGAATCGGTGTTGGCTAAGTCGAAGGGGATTGGAGAGGCTTCGTTTCATCGTGTGCTAGGACTCTGGTGGAATACCGATGAAGATTATTTTTCCTTCAAACTGGATATAGACAATATCAACAAGGGGATTCCGACAAAAATAATCATTTAAAATGTATTATGTCTGTTTTTAATCCACTGGGTTTATTGTCAACATTTACTGTAAGGGGTAAAATTATGATGCAAGAAATTTGGCGATTGAAAATTTCCTGGGATGAAATATTACCGGAAAACATATTAAAATTTTGGAAAAAATGGCTGAGTGACATCGAAAAAATAGTAAACTACCAAATTCCTCGATATTATAGTTTTCTAATCCCCAAAGCAGATGAAACTCAAATCCATACTTTCTGTGACAGTAGTGAAAGAGCATTTGCAACTATGTTATTTGAGAGTCCTGAAAAATGAAAAAATCGAAACATCGATAATAGCTGCAAAAACAAGAGTCGCTCCTCTGAAACCACTCTCGATTCCCAGGTTGGAACTCCAAGCAGCGGTTATGGGAAGCAGGTTGGCGGAAACTATTAAGATTGAGCTCGAGATACAAATAGACAAAATGTATTTCTGGACCGACTTAAAATGTGTTTTGGGATGGATAAGGGCAGAAGGAAAATTTTTCAAACCATTCGTTGGTCATCGTATTGGTGAAATCCAAGAAAGGAGTAGAGTCGAAGATTGGCGATGGGTACCTGGTAAGAACAACGTAGCTACTAGAACCTCTGGAGAAAGTGTTATTCCGAAGATTGGTCGGAAGGCCCTGATTTCCTGAAACAACCCCAATCTCTCTGGCTCATGGAGGATACAATTATATCAAAAAATGGAGTAGAAGGAAATGAAGAATTCAAGAGGGAAATCAAATCTGCAAAAGTTTGTCTTTTGGTTTTGACCTATGAAAATTCCCTCCCTGATATAAATAGATTTTCAAAATTGCAAAAATTAATTCGAGTCACAGCTTGGTGATGAGATTTATGTATCCTGAGGAAAGAAAAAAAATCTGGAGAACTATCACTGGGAGAACTTCGAGAAGCGGAAAACATCCTGATCAAAAATTCCAACGTATTTGCTTCCCGGAGGAAATTCAATATTTGGAAGTGGGAAAACCTCTCAGCAACCACAGCAAATTGAGAACTTTATTTCCGGAAATGAAGGATGGCTTTCTGGTAATTGGAGGAAGAACTAATTTGGCAACTTGCATGGAAGAAAGAACCAAACACCCGATAATTCTAAGCCCCAAACATCGATATTCGCGATTACTGATTGAATATTTTCACGAGAAGTTCCATCATACTGGTGTTGAGACGGTGCTGAATGAAATCAGGCAAAAATATTGGATTATTAATGGGAGAGCTGCTGTGAAATCTGTTTTTGAAAAATGTTTGATGTGTAAAATCAATCGAAGCAAGCCACAACCAACATTAATGGGCCAACTTCCTGAGGTGAGGCTACGAAGAGAAATCAAACCATTTGTGAATGTGGGCATGGACTATTTTGGGCCGATCCTTGTTAAAATTGATAGAAGACGAGAGAAACGCTGGGGCGTAATATTCACCTGCCTTTCGATCAGAGCAATCCATCTCGAAATAGCAAACACTCTTAACAGCGATTCTACTATAATGGCAATAATGAGAATGTCGGCACGAAGAGGATGTCCAAAAACAATCTATTGTGACAACGGGACAAACCTGAGAGGAGCAGCTAATGAATTGCGAGAAGCTATGAAATATCTGAACAAAAATTCCTTGGTCAATTCGATGTCTTCCAGAGGTATAGAATTTAAATTCTTACCACCGGTAGCCCCGCACATGGCAGGGGTATGGGAAAGGATGATTGGGAGTGTGGAACGAGTAATTGGGAAGATTATTCACGACCAGTCGCTGCGGGAAGAAACCTTGCATACACTTTTTGCCGAAGTAGAGTCCATAGTAAATTTTAGACCACCGACCAAAGTTTTTGCAGATCCATTGGATGGAGAAGCACTCACTCCAAACCATTTTTTAATGGGATATTCAAATTACTTCGACGATTCAGCATTACTACCAATAAATCCAGATGCAAATGGATTACGGAGAGAATGGAAAGAATCTCGTATGGTGGTAAATTCCTTCTGGGATAGATGGGTAAAAGCATATCTACCCACATTGACAAAAAAAATGTAAGTGGACGAAGGACAATCAACCTGTCAAAGTGGATGATGTGGTAGTATTGGTAGAAGATCAAGCACCCAGGTATAAATGGAAACTGGGAAGAATAATCGCCTTACATCCAGGGCCAGACGGACATATCAGGGTGGTTGACGAAGATATGTAAACTAGAACTAGAAGATTGATTTAACTCTTCTAGCGGGGGGAGAATGTTAGATATAGTTGATGTTAGATTATAATAAACGAATGCATTACCTTGGAATTGTACATATTGGGAAAAAAAGTGTGTTGAAATAATATTGATTTGGCAGTGTCAATAAATTTGAAAAGACTAAAAGGTTTCCGTTTTTATTGGCGAGAAATATCATTTGAAAGTTATTAAGAAAATAACAAGTAGCAAGTTTTGTTGTACTAACATCGTAACGCTATCAAAACAGAAGAAGATATACACTGAGTGCATAAGCATTCCGCTAGTTCCGCCTAATGGAAAACGCTAATAATAACTGACATTTACAATAGAGGTTATGTTGATGTTGAATATTTAAATATTTTTTATTTATCACTCGAAGTGCACATACATATTATTTATGTCTTTCCTTGTTGTGAAAACAATTGAAGGAACTGGATGAACTTCATTTTTTTGCAGTGTCCCGATAGACTGATTAATTATTTCAGATGTTAATTTTGGGGTAGGCACTCTTTATATTTTTCTATACGCTCCAGTTCTCTTGTAATTGGATTTTTGTTTTGGCATTTTAATCATTCATACGGAACTGAATATGCTACATACCAAACACAATATACCTATCCAACAAAAATAACATAACCAACAAAAATAATCTAACCATAGATACATAATGTAATCATTACGACCAAAGTTCATCAGTTGATAAAACTACATTACATGAGTACAATATGTAGTCGTAGAAACGTTTCAAAAATCTATTCATTTGAAACACATATGTTCATTGTCATAATAACCTCACAGCAACTGCTCTTAAGTTCTACTTAACGACACATACAATTTATTTACATACAAACCACAGTACAACTTCATCTCGAGAATTCTTTATTGTACTCTCGTTATATCTACTACACGACGTCATAGCAACGCCTCAAGGTTATAAAACAAATACGTGGTCTTTAAGACGGTATAAGAAGTCATTATGTTAATTTTATGACTCTGTGCTACTTGGGGGTTCTAATGAATATATTTTTGAAACGTTTCTACAACTACATATTGTACTCATGTAATGTAGTTTTATCAACTGATGAACTTTGGTCGCATTGATTACATTATGTATCTATGGTTAGATTATTTTTGTAGGTTATGTTATATTTGTTGGTTAGGTATATTGTGTTATGTATGTAGAATATTCAGTACCGTATGAATAATTAAAATGCCAAAACAAACATTCAAGCTGCCTTACAAGAGAATTGGAGCGTTTAGAAAAATAAAAAAAAATATAAAGAGAAAATAATTAATCAGTCTATCGGGACACTGCAAGAAAATGAAGTTTATCCAGTCCCAGATGAAAATCTACCTGGAACAAGTTCAGGACCAACCACAAAGAGTAACACTGTGGAAAGTGCTTTTGAAGGAGAAAGTATGGATGAGGGTGATGAAGAACACTTGGAAAAATGTTTTGTCTTCAAAGAAAAATTAAGGAACTAGTTCACAAAATTCCACACACTGCATTGAATGTCCTGTGAGTGATAAATAAAAAATATTTAAATATAACTGTTCAACATCAACATAACCTCTATTGTAAATGTCAGTTATTCTAGCGTTTCCCATTAGGCGGTACTAGCGGAATGCCTATGCACTCAGTGTTTTGATAGCGTTACGACGTTAGTACAACAAAACTTGCTACTTGTGGTCACAGCGACTACGTTACAACTTTTTTATGTAAGATATTGCGATGTCTTTGAGACACACGTAAACTATTCTATGATAGTACATACCGGAGTAATTACAACTTTTCGACACCAGAAGGACGGCATCCATGTTTTTCGATTGATTGATGAAATCATTCTGGTAGCCATATTGGAACAAAAATATTTAAATTGAAAAATATGGGACTCTGGGTGTTATATCAATTCAAAAATCATTGGAGATGTGCTAATCAAGTATCTTTCGTAATATGGTGTACATATTTCAACGATTCAAGGGTATATTTTTTCTGAAATGAAAATAAATATTTATCTCTCTTCATTTCCGAGGCGCATGAAGTTTAAGTGAGTAGAATTGGATTTTGATCGTAAAAATGGATTTGCTTGGTCGCTAGAGTTTCAGAACAATTTTTAAAGACATAAATGAAAATCATGTTTGTCTCGATAACTATCACGGCCATTTGTTGTTAGTATATATAGTGGATATAGGACATTATCACAGAGTATCATGAATATGTAAAGGAAGACTGAATTATATATTATATTAATATTATATAAAATCTTATGATATGGTATACATATTGTAATACTATATTAGAAATATTATGACCTTCATGCATGATGATATAATGACTACACTAAGACCACAGAACGACGTAATAATAATATTCAATCCAACCCTTTTGCGACTGGCTTATATAAGCCTATATTGGCAAGTCATACTACTTTATAACGTCGATGTGACGTCGCAAGAGTGTGCCTTTTTGTCGTATCGGCATACATAGCGACGTCTTAGCATATTACAAGACATAAGTCACGGACTTTTGCGAAAGGTCTAGTAGACGTCTGTACAACTGAATTATGACCCCTATGTGCTACTTGGGCTGTGAAAAATACATGAAAGGAAAAATTTTGGCATATCAGACAAATTATGAAAGAAAAAAAAACATCCTCAAGCGGGATTCGAACCCACCACCTCTGAATCTCCAGTCAGATACTCTACCAACTGAGCTATTGAAGACATATAGCTTCCGTCCGCATATTTGTGAATAGCTTTTTCCCATAATGTTAGTGTTAGGAAAGTAGAAAAGATCTAGAGTGGTACTCATCAGTGGCTATCAAGACCAATTAACCTTTCACCCTAACATCACCATCGACGTGACGGTTTCAATCGAGCTTCAGAAAGGTGATCTTCAACCACTGATAAGATTTTGACAAATATATAATATAAATGAGCGGAAAGTTCCGTCGCTTTTTAGTGTTAGTAGTATTTTAGTTAGTATTTATATTTTTGTACATAAAAAAGTTATATTGATAGGGAATTTTGTACCGTTATCTCGAGTGATGATGCCTGTGCATTATCGACTTTGATATTTGAAGCTTAAGGCAGAAGAATTCCACTTCTTTATCTTGTTGCTTGCTTCCGTTATTATCAGTTGTTATTGTGTTATGTATTCTCTTATTGAATCTTTTTTCACAAAATAGGTTTTGCGCTACCAACTGTTCAGATTTTCAGACACAAAATCTCTATGAATGACACATTTGATATGAGCAATATATAAGCGCTTCATGACCAAAAGTAATGGGCCTTTTCATTCTAGAAAATTTTGTGTGCGCATGCTTCAACTTTTCGAACACTTTATACGTGTGCCTGCCATTGTTATCCTAACCTTTCTACCAGTCTGATTTTCAACCATAGTCTTAGTTGGATACAGTGGGGACTCCTTCAGACGATAATGAAGTATTTTTTATGAAATATCTTCAAAACGTCGCATTCCAGACTTATCATTCGAACCTTTTTCGCAAAAAAAAATCAAATACTTAAAAAAAGAAAAATAAATATGGAGAATTATAATTTAAAGTGCTTTGTTTCAATTTCACCATTTGGCAACATCGACTTCAGATTTCGTAGATAAAGAAGGACAACAAATTCGTTACGTTGATAACGCAAACAAAGATGGATATATTTTTATCAGGTTAGAAACGTGCCATTCTGTTTATTTCTGTTCTATGCACCGCAAAGGAGAAAGGAGGCAACGACCAAGAAATAAAGGAAGAGAACTCAGTTTGTAAGGGTTATGTTTACATTTGGCTTGTAAAGTTGTTGAACTAAAATTTATATTTTGCCTTGGATTGTTTTTTAACAGTTTGATTTTTAAATTACATAAACATCAAGTATACATAATTTTGTTATTTCTCTGAGAAATTCAGACAAGTGGGTACAAACACGCTTTCTTCATAACTACTGATAAATCCTGAAAATTGATAAAGATAAAATCACTCAAATTTATGCGGTAATTTTTTTAATTGAAAAATATTAATCTTAAATAACTTGAATAACTTGAATACTTGAACACAATTCAAACAAGCTCTCTTTACAAGCCACCAAGTATAAACAAAAAGTTGGGTTATGATATTTTATATTGACAAATAACACCTGTAGTTTGTAAAAGTAGAGACAGCAACGAACAAATATATGTTGTTCTTCTTCTAGCCTACTAGGCGCTGTTGCCAATTTGTGAACTAGAAACAAAGCCATTTAAAACCCCATATTTGAAAAATTAATTTAGATAGTTTCAGCAGGAATTTGAAAAATGTATAAATTAGACTCATAATCATTAAGTTTACACTTGCATTTGCTGTAGTAACCCAAATTGAGGAGAATTCCCCATTAGGTGCTTCAACTGTTGTATGTACTGATGAAGCACCATCAATTAATTTTTTATTTAGTTGCACTGATAATAATAAGGGTGATTAATAACCCGTGTATTTACTAAGTGTCCGAAATTTTCATATTACCCGCTTTTTTAACATGGAAAATGCGCTTGCGCGTAACGAGTCGTGAAAAGTCCTATTGAATTGGTATAGAGTTCGTCCAGTATTGAAACGACCTCTTTGGCCTTCCCCCACCTAACAACCAATTTTTCTCGAAGATACCCGAGCCATTGTCTAACTGTGGCTATTAATAGGAATTCCATAGGCGTACCAAATTATTTGGTATAGGCGATTCACGAGACGTAGAGAACTTACACTCCTATAACTTTCCTAACACTCCTATTTCTTTTTCCGCTACTGAATAGTACTCACCACTGGGCATTTTGGCAGGGTAACGAGTAAACTATTGTAAAGTTGAATAAATAACTGCACAACCCATTTATTAATTAAACAAACCTAACCTTTCAAACGCTGCATGCCAAGACACTGGTGAAGATTCGCCGTAGCACAGCAAATCGTGTCCACTCGTGTTTTCCCCCTTTCTACCTACCAACAGGTCGTTTCAATACTGGATGAGCTCTATCAAATTAGCGATTTTCCATACAACCAAAGAGAGACAGAACTTTTGAAGTGATCTTTTCAAATTGGGCGAAATTAGATTTTTCTAATAGTAATTTCTTAAAGAAATAATGACTACTGACGTTTATGAAAGTGGGTAAAAATATTATTTGTTTGCATGATTTCCCTTGAAAAAAAAAACGCAAAAAATAGATTTTGAAATTAAATTCACTGGGAAAATATACGAAAATTTTCTTCAAATATTATAATACATACATGACATCTTTACACCAGCGGAGTAAATGTATACTTTTAGTATGGGTAATGGATAGTGTACTAGCACAGACTCCTACGTACACCGTTTAATATCCACGCACGCTACACAAAATTTTACTCCTAATAACATACTATTTTAAGCACTATTTGTCGGTTTTTCATATATCAAAGTTGACATCACACATCACCAAACGATTCTTTTGGCTTCATTGTTCACAATTTTTCAAGTATTGTAACTCTCAGCTCATTCCAATTGCACTTGAAATTTAGAAATAACGTCCAAAAATTATTTTCATTTATCATTTTCAGCTATTATTTTCAATTCGGGAAGCGGAATTTCAATTCAGATATAAGCACAATGAAATTCCGTTGTTTCTTAGATATTATAGGAAACGTACTTCTAGCGTGCCTGCTGGTCGTATGCATCGTAACTTCACACAGTTCAAACTTTTACTGTCAACTATAATTTGTCTGTCTTCGTTTATATGTTGTACCCATATTTTTATTATCGTGGTATTTTCAATTGTTACTGGAACATCACATTGATGTTCATGATTTTAGTTAGTTTTTTCTCTGCATCAGTTCGGTCCTCAAAAATAACATTTTGTAAAAATAATTTTCAAATCCTAAAACTTAGTCAAAATTGTTTAATTTAAAGGTTCTTCTCTTCTTCTTCTTAAATAATTATGGCCTGTTCTCCTTGAGAAATTAGCCAGCTCTTCTCCTGGTTATATTTTTTTGAGGGCAATCGTTAAGTGTATCTGAGATAAACTCATACCCTCTATTATAAAATTGTGTTTGCTGTAAAAGGTGTGGGGGTAAGGTATTAGTAAACAAAGATCACAACAAAGGATACATTTAGACTCTTCTCGCTCCCGGGCAACGGAGGAGCATTACACAACCGAAATGTTGCCTCGGAAAAAGGAAACCCAGGGTGTTGAAAGATAGGATCTGTAAATGAACATATTAGAGATTATAAGTTGATTTTGTTGTAGTTGATGAATTTGTTAATTAACTTAATAATATTTGAGTTAAGGTTGGCAAGAACCATTTTCATATTGAATGGTGTACACATGCCGTTTTTTCTAATTTCTTCATAAAAATCTATCTGTATAATTTGGTTTAAGGGACATTGAAAAAATACATGATCTAAATTTTCGATTTGTCCACATTCACATTTTTCATCGTCTTTCACTCCTATTTTGTGTAAATGTTCTGCTGTTAAGCAGTGTCCCGTTCTCATCCGGATGATTGTTGTAATGTGTCTTCGGTCTATAAAGGGAAATGTGGAGTACCAAGGTTTATCCGGGAATTTGTATATCCATGTACCATTTGCCTTTGTGTTTTCCCATTTTGCTTTGTGCTCACCTTTGATTTTAGTTTTCAGAATTGTTAGTATATTTTGTTTATCAATTTTGATTTTCATGGGAATGTTTGAGTTTCTACCAACATTAGCCAATAGATCTGCTTGTTCATTTCCTGGTATTTTCGAATGGCTTGGTATCCAAGCGAGGGTTATGTTTGTGTTGTTATCATTCATTTCCAATAAAAGTCTTTTTGTCATTAGACAAGTACAATCATTTTTTGCTTCAATTCTGGTTTTACATAGTTTATTCAATGCACTTAGTGAATCTGTGAAAATTATATTATTGCTTAGGTTTCTTTCAAGACATATCGAGCACCCTTTATCGCTATTATTTCAGAGCTACAGATATCTAATATGTCAGGGAGCCTAGTTGTGTAGTTACATTCTATTTCCGGGATATGTACCCCAAGACCCGTCCTGTTATTGCTTTTGAATGCATCAGTGTATATAAATGTGTGATTACTTTTATAATTTTCTGTTGCTAATAAAATTCTTTTTAATTATTTGTTGTTTTTTTTAATTATAGCTTCATTATATTCAGTTGTCGAGTTGGTATTTCGTAATCAAATTCAAAGCAAGGTAAGGTTTCACTAGTCTTTATTATTGTCATGTATGGTTGTATATATTTGAAAGCTTCTACTAAATATGGGGTTTGTTTCCCATGCCAGTAGCCCTTGTCTGAATCGCAATAATTTTCCATTGTTTCTACCAATGATGTTATGGGGTGATTCTTAAATGCCATTATTTTTGTTAAAAATTTGGTTGCTAGCCATTTACGTCTAAACTCTAAACTTGTGTCGGCTTTTTCTCCCAAAAGTGCATTTGTCGGGGTTGATTTCATACATCCCGTGATTAAGCGTAAACCTTGAAAGTGTATTCTATCTAGTTTCTTCAAGTTTTTTGGCTGGTCGGTTTTATAAATATGGATTCAGGAAATTCTAAATTGGATTTGATTTTTCATATGCTGTTAAAAGCCATGAGTAACGTTGAGTGGATCAGCTTCCCACCAAACCCTACTGAATGTTTTTTATGGTATTTATTCCTTTGGTTGCTCTTGTTGAAATATTCTGAATATGGTTATCCCATTTTAGATGTTCTGTGATAGTTACCCCCAAGTACTTTAACTGGCTTTTGTGCGGAATGATTTTGTTGTCAATGTAAATTTTTGGCGGATTATTTTTCATTTGTCCTTTACTAAAACACATTGCTTCACACTTGTCCAAGGACAGACTGAAGCCATGCTCTTGCATCCATTGGTTCATTAACTCTAATGTGATGTTAATTTTATTAGTCATTTGTTCTAGATTTTTTCCACGAATTAATATACATAAATCATCGGCATATCCTAATAAAATGTTATCCTTTGGGATCTGTTCAAATAGCGTTGTTAAATATATATTAAATAATGAAGGACTTAATGGTGACCCTTGTGGTAGTCCTGTATTAGTGTTTTTTGGTCCATGTGTTTGTCCATTTTGGTCTTTAATGAAAATTTTCCTGTTTTCCAGGATTCTTATAATGAGGTTACATATTTCTATGGGTATTTCCAGTTGTATTAAGTATTTATATAGAATGTATATGTTAACATGGTCATATGCAGCTCTTATATCTAAAAATACTGCAATTACATACAGGTTTTGGCTGAAGGCTAGTTGAACATATGACGTTATATATGCTACGTTATCGTTTATTCCCATTCCACGTCTAAACCCTGTCTGAAAAAATTTTTTTGTTCTCAGTTATCCACTCTATCCTATTTTTTATCATAGATTCCAAAATCTTACAAACACATGACTCCAGTACCAGGATTCCATAATTATCTGACAGTGATGGGTCGCGGTTGTTTTTTAGAATGGCTAGTACCGTCTGTTGTTTCCATTGATTCGGAAGCCTTTCACCCATTAAGCATTTGTTATATATGTTGAGTAATTGTTCTAAGTTTTCGTCTGGAAGGTTTATAATCATGGAGTATGATATGTCATCTATCCCTGTTGCTGTATCTTTTTTCCCTAAAAGGCTATTTTTTAATTCTGTTATATTAAATAGTTTCATTTCACGTCTTGGTTGTGCTAATGTAAAATCTGGTTGTATATTACATGGTGTAATCTGATCAAGTATATTGATGGCTAGAGGGGTGTCGGGTAAATTTTTCCTGAAGTTTGTGAATTTTGGATTAGAGAATTTTTTTACAGTATTCCAGATATAAGTTGGGTTGGAATTTCTATTTAAGGTGGAGCAAAACATTTTTATTTCGTTTTTTTCTTATTTTTCAAAAACCGCCTGGTGATTACGATCATGCGTTTAGCCAATAAGTAATTCTCTAATGTGGGGTATGTTTGGAAGTTATCTAGGGCGGACTTTCTTTGCAATATTTGCTGCGTACATTCTTGGTCCCACCAGGGACTTCTAGGATTGGAGTTGTTATTAATAGTTTTTATCGGTATTGATTCCTGTGCTGCATTCTCTATTGTAGAGATGAAGGTGTCATAATCTACATCTCTGGGATTGGTACATTCTGATATTTTATTTGTATATAAAGTCCAGTTGGCTTTTCTGAAATTTCTACGCTGAGTATATTCTATATTAATTTTGTAGTTATTATTATATGGGTTGGGATTGATTACGCAAAGGGTTGGGTAGTGGTCACTGTTTCCACAGTCTTGAATCACTTTCCATTCTGTATATGCTGCCAATCGTGGGCTGACCAATGTAATGTCTACTGGGCTGGATTTTCATTTGGAGGTGTCAATCTTGTCGGTGTTCCATCATTTTGTACTAATAGTTCGAATTCGTCTATTATTTGCTTAATAGTTTCTCCGTTTAAGTTATTTGCAAAGCTACCCCATACCTGATGATGCGCATTCAGGTTCCCATCAAAATGATTTGTCCTTCGAGCGGTTCTAATATTGTTTTCATTATGTTGGGTGTTATTTTGTGTTGTGGGGGCGAGTATATATTGACTATGTTAATGTCCTTGATTTTTACCAATATGAATTGAAATTGATTATTTTGTAGGTTGACATTTGATTGTATTTCTGTGTATTTGATATCCTTCTTGATCATTGTTGCTACTCCCCCATACCCATCATTCCGATCTTTTCGTATAATGTCATAATTTAAAATTCTCATCTGATAGTGGGGTTTCAACCATGTTTCGTTTAAATTAAAATATCTGGGTTATGTTCTCTGATTAGTGTTATTAGATTGCATCTATTTGCATTTATGCTTCTAATATTCCATTGCAGTATTTTAGATTTTGCATTTTTTGTTTGTATTTGTTTTTTTTTGTTTTTTTTTTCAATTTTTATTAATATGAACTGCAATCTGACTGATAGTCAGTGCTATTGTAAATTCTCGAAGTTGTTGGTTCCGAGTAGTTTTGGTCAGGGTAGTTTTTTGTTTTTTGTATGTGAATGTTTATCATTTTAGCAAATTGTTCTTTATATGAGTCTGATATTCTGGTGAATTATTAAATATAGTCTGTACAATATCTGTTTCGTTTTCTTTTTGAAGGGCACAAGTAGGCGCGCGGTATTTTGTTCTCTCTTGAGAACTTTGCTTTGGAGGTCTTCCATTAGGGTATAATAACTGACTATTGTGGCTTTCTCTATCGTAACCTTGTGGTTGAATGTTCAACCTTTTCCTTGGTGTGTTACTAATTGCTTGTTGGTATGTACGTTTGGTTTTGTTTGTATTTTCTATGTTAGCTACTAGCCTTCTTTGTCCTACTGTTATTCTATTGTCTATTTTTTGTGTGGTTTTCAGTTGTGGAAAATCCTGAGGATGGAACACGAATTCAACATCATTTGTATAAGTTTTGGGGCATAATTCACTTGCCTCAAAATATGTTATATTTTCATATGCCATTAGATGCTTGATTGCTTTTTGTCTTTTGTATTCTTCACATGTTTTAGATGTTGACTTATGATCACTACTTTTACAATGAATGCATTTAATTTGACAGTTGACTTCCTTTTCTCTATCCTCAGAATCTTCATGTTCTGATCCACAATTATAACACTTAATTTTTCCCCTACATTGGGTTTTAGTATGACCAAATAATAAGCAAGAGAAACTGTGTGACTGGTGACACATATGGGATGACTGGCATGGGCATTGAATACAAATTAACATAACACGGTAATATTTTTCCCTCAAATGTGAACAGGACGGTACCTGTGGGTACATATTCGACCTTGTCATCTGTTACAACTTTACGATTTAATCTTTTCAGATCAATGTTTGGGCATCTCCCGAATATATGGACTTTATTTGTTCGACACTGAATAATGGGTTGATATGTCTTACAATTCCTTTACTTGTGACTTATAAATATATATTTTATATCCTTTGTTTTTTAACACCTCATTATTGACAAAATTGTTGGCAGATATGTAGTTTGTGAACTCAATACCTATTCTATTTTTCCCTTTGTTTCTAATTTTCCTAACATCAGTCAGTTTTAAATCAAAGATTTCCTTTGCAATGTTCAAATGATTGTACTTACCTATATGATTTTTCAGTAGATTCCATGTGGACTAAAAAAGATCCATTATCTTCAGCTTTGTATAAAAAAGTTGGTCTTTTTTGTTGACTTGTCACTGTTTCACTTGTATCATGTGTGCTTTGAGGTTGACCTTGAAGGTTATTACTATTTGTTTTTGTTATTCCAATGATATCCATTAACAGTTCTGGAGTATGATTTGTTTTTCATATATCGTCAGGGGGAGGAAGTCCCTCCCCCAGTGATGCAAACATGATTACTTGTCTTTTTCCCAATGTGTGGGAATCACACTTATAATTAAATTTTTCAACTCACCAATTATAAATATATTATCGGGAAGGAAGGGGTGATTATACAGAGGGTTACTTAGTAAACCACAATCGACAGAACTCCAAAATTTAAAGGTGCTCCTCAATTCAAACTCGATTTGACCTTCACTTGAATAACTTCGTCCAAACACTAGCGCCAGTTGTGATTGTTTCAGGAATATTGATAGACAATAATATTTCTTACAACCCAAATATGAATTAAACTTAATTCTTGATGTGATATCTCAGTAACAGTTGAAAATACTATGATAATAAAAATATCAGTACAACATATAAACGAAGACAAATGAAATTATAGTTGACAGTTCAAAGCAACTAGCGGTGAAAGTTTGAACTGTGTGAAGTAACGATGCATACGTCCATCAGAGGCGCTAGGAGTACGTTTATAAATGTGATGTAAAAATTGGCGTTTCCAATTTCGAATTATGAAAAATATCAAACCTTTTTTCAATTTCTTAGTATCTTGGTGATCTTTCTAGTTGGTGATATTTGTGGCAAATCAAAATATCGTGGAAAAGAGGCACATATTGAGGAGCACCTTTGAATTTGAAAATTTCAAAAAACATTTGGGATCGAACTGAGGGGAAGAAAAATTAAAATAAAATCATGCGTGTTCCCAAAGAGAGTAAACGTTATCTGAATAGGAGGTACTAATAAGCTCTAGTCAATCAGAATCTTGTTGCATTAACTCGTCATAGAGACGTATATGGACATGACATCCACTGTCCAGAGAATGGTGGCCATGACATGTCCATATACGTCACTATGACTCACAAATGATCTTTCATCTCTTTCTATTAGTGTCACCATTGTCTTATGGGGAATAGACTCTCCTATTCAGATAACGTTTACTTTCTTTGGCGTGTTCCCTATTGTTTGTTTTGCCTTTACTCTATTCTTCACAATCTCTCTCTTTTTAATGTATGTATACCGCATCGCACTGTGTTAAAGTCACGTGACGGCCAGTTATAATGTCTATCTATGATCTGATCTGATTATACGCTCCGTGCCAAAGATTATAGTTGTCAAAGAGTAGAGGTTCTAACCTCTAATCTTTGTAGTTGTCCTCTATTCTTTGTCAGTGCTCAGCCACAATTTATGGCTCAGGCACAGTAGAATTCCTGAGAGCATTCTACTGTGGCTCAGGGCTCAGTACAGTCAGAGTTCTCCACGGAATAGTTCTGGAGATTTTCCTCACTCTATCTTCCTCTCTCAACATATCCTGATATGGAGTTATTAGTTTCATGTAGGACAAATTCCACAACTCAAGTTCTTGGAAACTTCATTGAAAAACTATTACACTTACCTCAACATTATCATAGTTCGTGAACATAATGAGAATTCAAATATAATAGTAAAATCATTTAGTGGAGACGAAAGTTGATTGATAGTATTGGTGCTTCGTTATGGCTGACGGTGCAAGCCGTTTCAATACCAGAGCACCAAGCATACCAAAGATAGCCATAGGCCAGTTTTTACTGCCGAGCGGTGGTTTATTTTATGAGTTACGGTAAAAAAGACAACCTTCATTAAATGATTTTACAATACCAGATTTTATTCAACTTGTCCTGTTATAGTTATAGTTATTCTAATCCCAATTGGAACGACAATAAAAATAACGAGGATATGCACTGCCCGGCAAATGGGAAACTTATATATTACCAGTGTTTTTCTTTTCAAAGCGTTCCTGGTACAATCATAAAACAGTTCTGTCGTGTGGAAGAAAATTCCTTCTCGAAACTTTTTATGTTGGTCCAATTGGGATTAGAAATACCATACTTTGTATGTATGTATGTTCACAGGGCCGGATTAAAAGGTGTGGAGGCCCTGGGGCAACAAAGGAGTGGAGGCCCCTAATTATTTTTCAAACAAGTTTTTTTTTTATTTATTGCGGAACAAATCAAATTATTTCGACACGAGCATATGTAGGTATAATAAAATAGAAGAAATAAATTGAATTATAGCGTAAACAAAGGGATTCTTGCGAGATTTTTTCGACGAAAAATCATTGATTTCGGTCAAATCCAGCATCCGGAGAAAATCACTCTCAATGCTAAGAAGCGATAACTTTGATAGGCGGCTTTGTCTCATTGTAATTTGCCTTTTTTTTTCATTTTGGAAAATGAGCGCTTTCCAGTGCAATTTGATATCATCACAGTCTCAGTTGTAATATCACAAGAGAGTGAAAATAATTCGACAGATTTTCAAAAACTTGTAGCCAGGCAATAGACAAGAGAGACCACCTGGCTCGAGTGGCTATTGCCAACAAGTTTGAGAAAGAAATCTAGATAATTATTTTCCACTATATCGAACTCTCGTGTGGTATTCTTAGATTATTTTTTGATGTTACGATCATGAACACATTTCCTTGCAAAATTATATAATGTACTAAACCGGATTTGATTCATTTCACACTTTTCATGCGACAGACGTCAAATTAAAAACAATACCTCAAATTATTCCCGCGACAATTTTCTAGGTAGAATATTCCCACTATTGATTGGCCAAAACGTATATGAATTATTTGAATTGAACGTTTCCATTGGTTTCTAGCAATGTCAAAAAATAATCACTGTAATTTCAAAGTTTGAGAATGTAGCTCTGAAATTTTGGTTTTCAAGAATTTGATAGTAGAACATCTTAGATAGATAGATAGATAGTCCTTTTCAGAAGGATTTACATTTGTTGCGGAATGTCATCTTTCTCTTAGACTCACACTTTCAGATTTCGGGGATTTCTCTGTTACAAGCGCGCCACTCAGCGGACACTTGTCAAATAGGAAAAACCGATATAGACGGGCAAAGTGTTTGTAGAATCGGCAGAAAAATAGTCAACAGAATTTGAACTTTTGTTCTATTATGGAATGCGCACAGGGCTCTCATAAATAATTTGATGCAATCATATTCATAAATTGGAATATTATTTTCTTTTGCATATGATTATTGAATTTCATTGTGTATCTAGATCGCTTGTGTCATTCGAAAAATACATCGACAGAAATTCCTTCATTTAATAAAAAAAAATTTTTTTTTTAAATTCAATTGTTCTTGTTTTTACAGCTAATTTCGATACGATATAATATTTTGTATAATAGTATGTTTTACTTGGTGATTGTTTCTCGCATATACACATGATTCATCAGATCGAAGATTAATATTAACCATGGATTTTGACAAGAATACGAAACATGTTTTTGAATGTTTAAAACGAAAAATGAGAGGAAAAAGTGGGAGAACTGCTCTTTCGTTGTCAGATTTTTTATATATAATTTTGCATATCCTTCGGTATTTGTTAGGAAATTTTACCTAAAAATTTATATTGTGGAGGCCCCTCTCCTTGTGGAGGCCCCGGGGCTTGCACCCCCGTTTGCCCCCCTCTTAATCCGGCTCTGTATGTTCAGGTGAAATTCTGAACCACTTCCAGTCATCCAATCGACTTGAAATTCCGCAGGTGTTTATCATTCTGATGACAATATATAATATGACATTTTGATCAGGAGAAATAGCGAAGTGCCTTCAAGATGGCAGAAGAGCTTTATAATTCATTGCTCCATTCTATTCAAAAAAATTTATGTGAGAGTTTTTGGGGCCGGATATCATGACTTTTCCATTTATTCAATGGCGCGGCCGATAGGTCCTCCTTAATGTGGACAAAAAACATGTTTTGCTATACGATAGCTTCCTTAAACTGAGGAAGTTATCTTATAGCGAAACACATATCGTGCTTTTGTAACCAATTTTTGTAAAAATCGTTAGAAAATTCAAGATAGCCGACGAGTTTTTTAATTTGTGGTTCATTGTGTATATGAATGTTGATTCATGTCATGCGTAAAAAAATAAGAAAGACACATTTTCAAGATTTTATTATGTTTATTATTATTATTTTACCAGAATTTGAAAATTTAAAACTTCATTCGTAAATGGTATCTAGGGCTTTTTCTCATTCTGTTCAATAATGTTATGAAAAGCTTTATGGGGTTAGGGCGAATGAGTTTGTGATTTATGGTAGAAATATATTGAAAATTGATAGGTTGGAGTGCTTGTAACAGGGGAGTTCCGCACAAGGTGCCAACTTAAAAAAAACCTTCAAAATCTCTGCCTCTCCAATGGTAATTGTTTGACTTTGGTTGGATGGAAAATCGCAAATTTAATATTAAGTGTCGTTCATATAGATTTTGTGTAAACTGGTGGTAGCGCAAAACAGTGACAACAGAGTTTTTGTAAAATTCTCGTTATGTGTCTACTGATAAAAAATGAAACTTTTGGAGCCGCTACACTCAAGACATCTCTTCAACTGAAAGACAGATATATAGTTTCCAAGGACACCCTGAAGAACAGCTCCAGGAATATCTTTGGGGAGTAAAGTCGTCATATTTTGTGAAAAAAACAGATTGAATAAAGGGAATACACAACACAATGACAATTGATAACAACTGGAGTCGAGCAACAAGAGAAAGAAGTGGCGATCTTTGGCGTTAAAGACACATGACAGTCGATAATGCAAGAAGACACGAATCAGATTGGGACAGGCACCAACACTGGAGATATAGACACAAAATTTTCTAATAATATAATTTTTTTATACACAAAAATATAAAATTAATCATCTAGCATATTCAATCTGTGATTATCCAAACAACCCTGATGAAATTATTACAAGGGGCATTTTCATTCTAGAAAATGTTTTGTGTGCATGCCTCAACTTCCGCCATGTTTTTCGGACACTTTATACGTGTTTTTATGGGATATGTCGCAGCGATACGCCTGATCTCGAATATCGTCAAAAACTAATTGAATCAACGAAACAGAAACATCCAAGAATTTGTCCTAAGTGGGATTAACGTGGTTTGTGGGTTAAACGATGTGGACGAGGTGATGGTCGATACGAAATGATTCAAAATGTTAATGAAGATACATATATTTGTTCACTTCACTTCGTTGGAGAAAGTGGTCCAACAATAGAACATCCGTACGTATGTGAAAAAGAAACATTTCTTCAGATGATTTTGTTTTATCCATTCAATTGTTAATTTAATAACTTGTGCTGTAACCTGAAAAATTAGCAAACTTTCTTTACTAGGAATAATTTGTATTTTCGATTATTAATCTTTATTTTTCATTAAATTGCACTGATAATGAGGGTAATAACTCGTGTTGTACAGCTATATTTATTAAAAGTGTGCAAAATTTTCATTTCACCCGCTTTTTCAACATGGCGGATGCGCTTGAGTGTAACGAGTTGTGAAAAGGCCTATTGTGGAACCCCCACAGACCACATAAAAGAAGTAGATATAACATGGCCGCTCTTCCAATTATAACAAAATAGCCCCTTTGCCATGGCTGACATGAGAATCAACTTCAAGTTGGTACCCCTGATTTTTAGTTGTCTGTACCTTTCTAATGAAAGGAATGAAACGAGATAAGAGATGTATTCACGATTTGACATGAAACGGGTCAAAATTTGATTGCCGTTCATAGTTCAGGGCAGGTTTTCCATTTTTCATTCATGTGCGAGTTTATTATTGAGAAGCACTAAACTGATTTACGAGTAGCATGAAGCAAAATGGAGATTGAATGATGAATATAAATGAAAATGAATGACGGGCCACAATTAAAGAGAGACCAACTCTGATATGGGAGACTAATGGCGGCGCCCTATAGGGTTCCATGTGGTATCTACTTCATTTATGAGGTCTGTGGGAACCCACCTATTAGTGCAAGTATTACCTTGGCGCTGAAAATTCGATGACATTTCTAATTTGATTTAAATTGCATATTGCATCTATTGAAACAGTTATTTTATTAGCAAATGCTTTGAAGTAACGAGCCATATTAGTAGCTTCACGAGAGCTTCTGAATATATCACCTCGAAGACCAATTACATTGGCATTGAAGAATGTGCGTAATGTGAATATATGAGACACTACTTATATGATATCACAGAAATTGTAGTTCTTTCAAAGTTAGCTGTCTTCTTAATATTATTGATGTCGTTGATTTGTTTGAAAATATGAACAGGATGTTCATAAAATCAGATGAATATCTCACGAAGATAAACTTATCACTACTCATCATTCAAGATAACTCTTGGGGTAAGGAACATTCCAAGAATAGAATATCTATTCAAACAATTGTAAAGTTCCCTTTTGTCATTATTGATGTCATTACTAATTTATCTTTGGCATTTAACTTTCTATTAATATTATTGATATTATATGGGGATTTATTGTTTTTCTGATATTTGAAATCGTTCATTATAATGGGATCTAGAAACTAATAATATGCTTCAGAATGTTTGAGTGACAAACCACTGGAAAATTTAAAATGTATTGTAGTCTTTAGCCGATCATAACGAAGTAGTTATTATTAAGTAGCTGAATGATTCTTGGTTTTCATGTAATCATTATAATTAAGATATATATCATAAAGGACCCTATAGTATCTATAATATCTTATCACATTTATGAAGCAGTGGATCTTCATCACTAACATCCAGAAAATGTTCAGAACAAATATGTAAGTGTTTTTGTTTATTGTATTGTATTATTTATAGGTATTGTCGAATAAAAATTGCCACAAAGTTATATCCATTTCGAACATTTGGGTATATTTCTTAGAGGTTTTGGAAATATTCAACATTCTCATTTCTCCATGCCGAGATTAGGCAGCTTCCATGAAAACACCTTGGCATTTTTCCTCAAATACAATTTCTTTAATGATTTGGTCACTTACATTTCAATTTACGAAATACTCACTTTATGAATAATGTTCATAAATATAAAGCTTACTTTAATTCAATAGTTTAATGTATTTTTCTCAGGATCCACAAACATAATTTTGAATATCCCCCACACTCTTTTGGGTTTTCATTGTCAACATAAATATTAATGTTGGCTATCCTGACAACAAAGATGGAAAAATTAAAAACTTTTCTCTTTTTTCAGGGTCATACAGCTAGTGAACATATCTATTTCAGCGGTACCAGAACACTTTGAATTTATTTCAACAGTTTTGGTTTGTCTAATATTAATTTTTGTTGAGATTCATTCTGAAGTCGCTAACTTTTTATTTCACACTTCTTAGTTTGTGTTCGACGCATTGACATTGTTTTCGAGTAAATTCCGGACATAACTGAGATTGTTCTTCAGAATACAAGCTTTCTAATAGGGAAAGTGTGATTTCAATCCTTCCAGTAGTTTCAGAGAAAATCGCGGACATACAATCTAACATGTGTTTGAAGGTTGTAGACGATGTGGTAACTTGATTACTATCGTTTCGGACGTCCATCATCTTAATGTATTTAAAAGGTTTTCACGACGTTTCGAATGCTTGTATCTGCAATCGTCTTCAGGTGAATACTGACAAGTTTAGGTGCTACTTACCAATTTATATGACTGTCGGCGCAATGATCTGTGCAATTCCGCCATGTGCAGCGGTGCGTGTAATTTCGTGCGGTGTGGTGGTGCGTGAAGTTTCGCGCCTCTGCAGCCCGTCAGAAAGAGCAATCAGGGGTTTCCATACGTTCTTGATCTCAACGCTTGGTTGACTAAACTAAACTATGGCTTGCACTTTTAGTACGTCCCCGAACTGAAGGCTTTGGGTCCAAAGTGTAGGATCCTCGAAGTTTTTCGACCTCAAAGTGTAGGATTGATATATATATATATATATATATATATATATATATATATAGTTTGATTTTTGGGTAAATTTATAGTCTCCAACGATTTTCACAATTTTGGGTTACCTACTTGCACAATCTCTCACTGAGCTCAAACTTTGTGCTCCCAATTACTTGTGGAGATACGACAACCTTTCCTATGTCAATAAAGGTATTTTTTTAACTCTTATTTAACGTTCAAAGTCATAGGATTCTGGACAGCAATACGATGTGTCTTCCAACTCATGGAGGTTATGAATACAAACATAACTTAACCGCGATTGATCCTTCAAAATGAATCTATGAAATCAAAAATTATTTCATTTATCATCTTGAATAAACGAGAGAACTTGTCTCTGAATTGTGTTCAGCAGGCAAAAGTACGAAATACCGTGTGAAAAATGATCGGAATATTAGCCCCAAAAAAGCAACCCATATTGATTATATTCTATCAAAGTCTGAAAACAAAATTGATATTCAAAATGAACAGTTCAGTTATTCGTTGTTGGGAAATATATGCATTCATTGAAGTTCAAAAGAAAAATTCGCACAGTTCAATGTATTAAACCAAAAAATATTAATCATTTGCAATTGCTGAATAGATCAACATTTCATGTAATAATGCTTATACATTTCTCAATTAATCAACAAAATCTTACAATAGGCTTTCAAGAGAGATAATAAATAAACAAGATTAATCGATTGTAGAGAGGAAAATTTACTATATGACTATCCACGACTGCGTGTCACCAAGATTTCCAGAGTGGAAAATAATAAATGAGCATTCATAACACTTTCTCAGAAATATAATAGTTTGAGAAAGTTTAATTTGAGTGATCGATCGTAAGTTGAAAAATCTAGCGAGCAATATGATACAAGGATAAAACTGAAAAAAAGATATGAAAGAGGAGAGCGAATGGTCTCGATGAAAAAAATAAATAAACAATTGGTTTCATCTGAACACAAGAGTTTGGAGAATGTTTGGTTTCTTCTTTCATTCCAAAAAATTTTTTTCATGGCACCGCCTTTGTAATCAATTGATTTTGGGTCATTCAATTTAATTTCCAAACTAAAAATTATAATGACACATCATATTAAATATAGATATAGACAACATATTTTTCACCAACAATATTTATTGATGATTTTTTAAAACAATGTTTTCTCTTTATTTCCAAACAACACACACTAGTTATATTTTATAGAACCTATTTAAATAGTGTTTTATTATTAATATTTCCCGTTCGGAGCCACTCCAAGACAACCATTGGATTTCAGAACCAGTTTCAGAAAAGGCTAGCATGAGCCAACCAAACCAAATTCTTGAACACTCAAGGCAATACTTCATGTCATGTGAAGAATTTCACAAAGACCTTTTCAAAATGAAGGTGTGTTGTTATTCAGTCAGAATGAATGATTTTGCTCAGAAGCTTTGCAGGCTATGCTAGAGCGAGACAGAGATGTGGCAAAGCTTTTTATTCGGAAAATGAGCTACGTCTGAAAAAAAAATACCCAACCTTTGGACATATATTTTTGGGAAAAATCAATATAATGAGATGTAAAATAATAATAAATTTTTATTGAACCCAAGAAACATAAATAATCTCGATCTATTACATATATAATACAACTGTAATAAATATTTCAATGTGATTTGTATCAGAATTCAATACAAATAATAAAAGGGTAATGCATCAAAGATATTTAAATTTATTTTGAATTCCTTTTACTCGAGACCATATCAAAAATGTTGGGAAAATCTGTAGAGAGCCCGAACCTCTTGTTATTTAACAGGAGGGGCTTCCATTTAATTTCCAATGCATTTTAATATCATATTTTATTATTACATATCATAGATATTATTTGGAGTTTTTCAGAAAACCTGTAAAAATGTATATAGTATTTCAATATCAACATTCACAAAAAATAACTAACTAACAATTCAATATTCAATACAGAATGCCTCCCTTTTCAACATGAATACCCCACAAGAGGTTAGCTTGAACGATGAAAGATAGTGACTAAAGTTTATCTTTCAGTCGCAGATGATTCCACATCTGATTTTATGAACATCCTGTTCATATCATCAAACAAATCAATTTGCCATTCATTCATTCAAAATTTATCCGATGGATTGAAACAAAATTTGGCAGGGAGCAACACAACAAAAAAAAAAAACAAATTAAGTCTGTAGTTGGAGCTTTCCACTGTTTCCCAGTCTGGCGTTACCATCCGAGACGACCGCTCACCCGGGCTTTCACTAGTATGACCCAAGTTTGGTGCAGGACTGCTCAATTGACTGGGGTCAAATATCGCACTTGGTCAATTGACCGGTAAATTGACTGTTGAATTGACCGACCAAATTAACTTCGTACAGCCCCAAAAATGTTTTATCAATGTTTTATTTCAAAATAACCCCATTCTCCCATGCCTGTCAAGTTCTGATTTTTTAAATAAATATTACTAAAAAAAAATTTCTTTTGATATGCATATTATCATTACTACTGTTATACCTTGTTAAAAAGAATTTTTGCGAAGTTGTCTTCAATATCGTTGCAACGAATCAAGTTTGTGATTCCCTAAAAATTCAAAATCTAAGTTAATTTCACAAATATGCTTGATTTCGAACAGAGTTATGCGAAATTGATTCGATTTTGATTAATTTATGAAAGTGTTTGAGGTGAATATAAAAAAAATGTTGGAAAAATATTTATGTTTTTCTTGGGAGGCCATGTTTTGGTATTTAGGCATAACGTTTTATTTCAAACAACTTTTCTGCATATCATTTTGCTGAATTTTCTGAAATAAGGGTACTTTACTCCTGTACAATTTTTATATTTTTTGACCTACCTTGTATGCTGTTTGACTTGCAACGATTTAAGTGCACCTAATATGATCATGCAAATGCACCAACTTTCGGCAATATTTGTATTTTGGTTGTGCAATTGATTTTAAAAATTCCTATGTTGGACACTGTATATGCGGTGGTCCTAAGACAATACTAAAATTCGAACATTGGCCAGCAGCCCGATTCTATCAAACATGTCCTTTAAATAACCTGCTAACTTTGTTATCTTCTAGGTGAGCACCACGATAAGTCGGAATATCCTCCTCTGGGATTTTCGAACACGGATCAAGTGTGGCCGAACAGCTACATCATTAACTTTAACATTACTAGTGACAGTAACTGCGAAGTACCTCACTAGTGCATTCTTAAAACGCACTAGTGATGATTTTTGTTTCATAAACGAAAATCTTTGACTGAGGCTCTGTGTTGTGTTGATTCTTCAATTATTTCATTAAGTTGTAAGTTATTTTCATCTAAGATAAAGACTCTGCTGACGCTAAATAATGAAAATAGCAATTCATCCCTTTGTCCATCGGATGTTAGCAAAATCTTCCAAATGCTGACAATGATATTTCCGTAATTTATTTTATTATTGAGAGTTCCTTCTGTATAATTGTTATAAGATTTATTTATATTTCATTTTATTGTATGAATTCAATAGAAGAATAAGCTTTGAGGAAAAAATCGAATTTAACCACATCACAAAATCCTTAACAAATATCATAAGTCACAGCAGTATCAAAGAATCGCCAGTTGCAGAAAATATTAAACAAGTTCTGGCGATTTGCTTGGAAGTAATATATGTGGAAAACTATGTTTCTTGATAGGTTTTTTGGAAAAATAATCTACGACTTCTCTACAATATGTAGGTTCAATTATTTTCTCTCTTTGGATCTCATCGGTCAAGAAAGACGAAACCAAAAATATTCTGAGAAACTAATTGGACTACTAACAGGTTTGGTGAATATGAAAAATTCTCAGGAGTAGCTTCTTGATTCTTATATAGTTAGTTATATTTAAAACTGGAATTATGTTGCTATTCAGGATTGATGAAAAATCACCGTAAGCGTCATTAGTTTCTGGGTTTGGTATTTTAACGTTGCCTTATTGTTGAGAATATTGTGATATATATTGGAAATATCAACATGAAAGTTGGAGAAATGTCCCTCCATTTAATCAACACAGTTGTACTGATATGGGAATATAGCAATACAATTAATCCTGAACTCGGTAAATTAAAAATTCTCAGCTGAAAAAAAACCGAGGATGAATTTTTTGGAAAACTTTATATGAGGAGAGAAATTGTAACTATTTTTTATATCCATGAATATTTCTGCTGTATAGTATTTCCGAATATATTTAGATATAGACGGAAGACCAGGTGTTAGTCAAGAGATATATTTACAGGAGGAAGAGAAATATATCCCCGATATGTTTTATTTATGAATGTTTATTTGCTGGTAATCTTTATCAAGAAAAAAATCATCAAAAATATTCATTTCTACAGTTGTAATCGGATAACGTTTATCTAGAAGGAAACAAGCACCAAAATGTAGCATGAAATCATATTTTATTTTTACCTCTACGATGGGTTACATAATTTTTCATAAATAGTGTTTGGTTCCTTCTAGGTTACTCTTCATCCAATTAATCATACGCATTTTAACTGCTATGAAATTTGGGTTCATGATACATATTGAGAATACGTACATTTAGGAGGATATATACCGAGGAATATTCAAACATTTCATGTTCCTTACATTATATTTTCTGTTGTTTCCCAAATATTTTGTAAAAAAAAAACAACAAATTGTTTTTGTTAATCACATTCCACAATGTATTATTCACCCGAATCATCTATAAGTCTACCGAAAACCCTAACCACATTTAAATTCCTCGACATTGCCGATCATGTTCAGACACAAGGCCAAAATCATTAACAAAATAATATACCCCCTCATTATACCGCTACTTTTGATTGAATCCATGAAAATGATGAGCGGTCAAGTAACTCACGCATATATATATATATATATATATATATATATATATATATATATATATATATATATATATATATATATATATATATATAAGGAAATGTAACCTTGACTGAATAGTTGAAACAAAAATATCCAAAAAAATCTTGAGGATGCAGTCAAATATTGGGCTAGGTTAGTCAATTCAGATTAGATTTCCTGTACATGACGTAACCAGCAGCAAGGGGGCTCAACGTTAGCAAACGTCACTTCCAATAGCCACAGAATAATCCAGGACTGGCGTGAGTGCACAAGCTTAATTTACAACAAGTACTTTATCAAGGAACACTAAATAAAGTGATAATATTCGGGTCAGACACGTTTTGGTTTATTTTTCATAACACCTTTCACAGAGGTGAACTTTCTTTCTTATTCATTATTATGATATCAATATAACCTCTATATATTTATTTTTCATTGTTCGTTCTTTGATTGCGCATGAGTAAGTTTATTTGATGTTGTTCAATTTGATTGGTTTAATAATATTTACTAATAAGGTAGATATCGCAGGGATAGGTATTTTAAGAATTGATTTGAATAAAAGAACAATAATTTAACTATATTTTGGACTCATTATTCATCATTTGACCATATTACAAGCTATGTTTCCATAAAAACAGTAGATTGTCTTCAAGCAAAACAACTAGATGGCGCAACAGTCCTCCTGAGATAGAGACGATCATCTCTACATAGGCGTACCGCCTGAGCTGGAGAAAGGTAATAAAAGAGAGGTAAATAGTGTATTGAAAAGGGGTAAGAGCATAAAAGCCGGAGTTTATTGATATGATGGGTATTTGTTAAGCAGATAAATAAAAATAATATTGATAATTATATAGAAAATACAACACATCATAACAATATATATATATATATGATCCAGTTCAATAACACAGCTACCACAATGAAGACTGAGAAGCAAAATGTTTCACTACTAATTTTAAATCATGATGAAATTCACTTTGAAAACAAGTTTAGGAAACATGGTACCCTCTTTGGAGGAGATTCCAAAAGAAGGTAGCTCATTGGTGCTAATGGGTCTGGAAAGACAAATGTGATGTTATCTGTACTGAAGCAACCTCATGGTCTACGATTTACAAACGTGTATTTATATTCCAAGTCACTGTTTCAACCAAAATATAATTATTTGAAGTTATTACTGGAACCTCTACCCGAAATAGGTTATTATGAATATAATGATTCTGAAGCTGTGCTTCATCCCTCCGATATCGACAACGAATTAATATTTTGGGTAAGATTTTAAATTGTATTGTTCTATATACTATATTTTACTTACATAGTCCTGTTTCGCAAAATGGAAACCATGCACTTCATTTCGTATAAATGTATAATTCGAAATGAAAACGGAATTCTCGATTTTCTAACACCACAATTGAACAAGTCAAACGCCAAAAGCAAACAAGAAGCGCATTCTAGGCTGACACTGTCTTTTTCGATGGTGTTGCTACATGTGATCAAAATATCATAAAGAAATATTTCTGTTTTGGCCGCCATAAACACGTCGACTGTTTCTACCTCTGTCAAACTTATTCCGCTATCCCCAAACAACCCATAAGAGATAATGCTAATGTACTCATTATTTTTCAACAAGATCTAACAAATTTGAAGCATATATATGATGATAATATTAGTGTGGATATGTCTATGGACAAATTCAAAGAAATTTGTGCTTATTGTTGGAAGGAAAATTTTGGGTTTCTCGTTATTGATGAAGATTGTTCCATTACAGATGGACGTTATAGAAGGGGATTTGATATATTCATTTCTATATAAGTAGAGGAGTTGTTTTCTGATTCTCATTCGATATGAATACTCGATTACAACATCAGTTGTTGCAAGCAAGGAGAGCGTTGGAAAGTGAATATAAAAGTTTGAAATCAGATATAGCAACATCTCAATCACAATTGGAAAAAACAAATGAACCAATTACACGACCTCTGAAGGCATTTTTGTCTTCGGTCGGACAACCAACCCAAGTGAAACCAGAATTGAAACAGGAGATACCAACTCCTTGCCACAGTTATCAGCCAACACCTAAGGAATTTTATCATACAACTCCTCATGATTTATCTGAAGGAGAAGAAACATTCCAATATGATACAAGCACACCACAAGACTTGGGTGGAAGCTTTTTGAATGGAAGTATGCAACCTCTGATAGATCCGAAAAAACAATACTTACGACAATTTGCAATTTCACTTATCTCGAACATATATAGATGACAAAATTTCGAATACCGAAAAAAAAATCGATGATACCTTTGGAGTTTATTTCAATCCAGAGGCAAAAAACTCTGCTATTGGTGATGCAACTATGGGCTTCAATGGTGAGGTTTCGTTATCAATGATTCATTCACATATAAAGGAACCCCTGGTTTATACGAACTGATGTTCAAAAAACATCCATCGGTTATCGGAATACCGATATTGATCCATATATTGATATCATACGAAAAAGGCATGCACAATATCTTGGTTATAATCCCGAAAGTGGGTTATCTACTTCTACTGCACCAACATTCATCGATATAATCAAACCACGTGTTGCAACACTACATTCTATGGCTGAAGAACGAGAATTACAGAAAACTCGGACATTGAAAGAAACCACATTGTCACCAATGCGTTCACGAATATCTTCTCTTCCTACTAGCAAACCGAGATCGCGAATAGATTCAGTATCCACTATATCTACGAGAAGTAAAGTGCAAAAAGGTAAAGGGTTGACTAAGCTCAATGTTACCAATGCACCTGTTGACTATAAATATTTCGATGATTTCAATGAGTTAGTAGAACGCTTGGAAGTACTGATAGCTGCAAATTCTGGTGGCACACGGGATTGAATAAAGAAATCATAAGCATCCTTGAGGAGCTCCGTGAGGCTGGAATATTCAAATAACAACATGATTGACTTTTTTTCATTATGTAGCAGTATGCCTATCGTTACATTTGGGAGACATTTTCTGACCGAGTCGCAAATACCATATCCTAAACCTGACATTGTGTCAGGGCTTCCACCAACCAGCACTCCTTTCTATATTTGGGAACCATCCTCATATCATAGTACCTGCATTTTTCATTTGAGAGCATCTCGAGATCTCACAAAAAGTGTAAGTCATTTCGTGTTGGATAATGGTACAACTTCTTACACATTCCCTGTGTCCAGTAAATTGAAAAGTATTTTCACACATCCAGTGGCTGTATCTGTTTATTTAAATGGAGACACTGCGGATGTTGTTCCAGTCGGTGACCTTATAGGAACATATTTGAATAAAGGAGATACAATTTACGTTTTTAATGGATCAGCAACAACACAACCCACTTTTTGTCGAAGTTGTTCTTCAGTGTCCTTCAACTAGAAATAAATAAAATAAAACAAGTAGTCGTAAACGAATTGCATAAACCAGCCCGAAAATCACTCAGAAGGCTACATGTCATCATCAAAGGTTTACACGATCTTCAACAAGCAGATTTGGTGGAAATGATTCCCGACTTTAAATTTAATAGTGATAATGAGTATATTTTGGTTGTTATAATCGTATTTTCCAAATACGTATGGTGTGAACCTGTTAAGAGAAAAACTGGACTCGGTGTCAGAGAAGATTTCAGAAACTATGAGAGTTGAAACCCAAAAATCTACAAACAGATATGGAAAAGGAGTTTTATAATAAGAGTTTCAAAAAGTTTATGGAAATGTGGAAGATAAATCATTACAATTCTTTCTCTACTCTTAAAGCTAGTATCGTGGAAGTAGAGCTTTGAAAAATGAATTGTGGAAACAATTTAGTCACCAAGGAAATTACAAATGGTTGGATATTCTACCTGATATTGTTTCACAATATCAGTTCAGAGTACCATAAAAATTAAACCTCAAGATGTTCGAAAAAAACACGAACGTCATTTACTCCGACATGCTTATACCAATATCAAAAGAATAGATCATAGAACACGGAAATTTGAAATCAATGACTATGTTAGAATTAGTAAATTTCGAGGGAAATTTTCCGAAGTTTATGTTCCCAATTGGTCGAATGAAATTTTCACTATAAAAAAGGTATATGAGTCAAATCCTTGGTAATTTTCTGGAGATCAGAATAATAACTTGATTCAAGGTGGATTCTATGGAGAAGAACTTCAGAAAGTTACATATCCTGATGTGTTTCTGGTTGAGAAAATTATAAGAAAAGAAGGAAATAAACTTTATGTCAAATGGTAAGGATTGTCAAATCAATATAATTCATGGATATCCAAAAATGATATTGTTTTTGAGTTGTTTTATTTATTCATTACAAAATCTTTCATATAAATATTTTGTCTATGTACAGGTTCAAAACTACATTGAGTAAAGTTGCAATTGTTTCTATACATCTTTTGAAATGTATTTTATCCAATACCATATACTCCTAAAATTTATTTCTTGCTTCCTCATAATGGTTACTTCCTTCATGATCTCTGCGAACATTCAGTTATAGAACTTTTGGGGTAGTGATATATGAATTCTAATGTCATACTCATATTTCCACTATTGCGATTCCCTTTCTGGCTTCAACAACTTCACAGCGTTATTTTATATATCACCACTAAGTTTTGCAAGTCCATTCTTGAGAATTCGGAAAAATGATCAAAACTGTTGTTTTTTCAAGATTTCCTCTCTATAGTCCACCAGTGGTAGCAGCTCCCATAATATGCATACTGTTTCCAAACCCGAAAGTACTGGGGAGTAACCTTTTACAACCTCTTCCATTATTGAACTGTTTGAATTCGATTGTAAATTTATGGTCTTCCAATGTTTCAATGGGATTCAAAGAGTACAAATAGTTGGTAATCACTGCTTGGTATGTTGAAAACTGTTTCCACTCATCTTCTGAGAACACCACTCAATCTCCTTAATTTCTATTGATTTCAATGCATGGAGAAAAATTAAAATCGTATGATAGATTCACAACCACAAATTAACTTTTTGATTTATTCAGAGGAAATCTTCTATCACCCAACACTACATTTTCATTCAATGAGTTTTCACTTGTTACATCAAATATAAAATCGATCTGATTCATTTTGATCGTTAACTGTTCGTTCTGCAATACTCCACTCAATATATAATCATAACGTTGTAGAAGAATCAGGGAAAAACTGGTTTTTCCGAGGTGGGGTAAACCGGCTATTCAACTTTCTTTATCTTGACCGGTCATTCAACTTTATTTTTCCGCTACATGACCGGTCATTTACCCTGGAGAACTGGTTATGGATTTCAGAAATCTCTTATATTGAGGAATTACTGACCGGTCATTGACCCTGGAAAACCGGTTATACCGTTACTTGACCTGTCAGAGAACCCGGAAGGATTTTAAACCGGTTATACCGGTAATTCAAGGTCAAATTCTTTTGATCAGTCATTCACAATCTACTGAGAAAATTACCACCGTATCGGTGGTACAAGTTTCAAAGAAGTATGTTTCTACAGGATTATGTGGGGATTACAGAAAACTTAATGACCTCACCAAGAAAGGCAGCTACCCATTAGCCCAAAACGACTACAGACTCACCACATTAACAGGCTAACAATGGTTTCCAACGCTGGACTTGAAGAGTGGATACTGGCAAGTGGTCATACTGTAGCGTTTAATTTTTCGTTTCCCTGTAGTTTGGGGAAACCAGGATTAAACAATCGCTTCGCAACCTAAAGAACACCTCAATGCAGCAAAATTTGAATATTGATGATTATTTGTTTAGTTGTTAGCGAAAATTCAGCGAGCCTGTGCATTCTAAATAATTTAAGTATATGTCTTTTGATTTTCTTCGAGTAGTTGATATTTAGTTTCTACTGCGTGTTTTCGACCTAAGTTGAATCATATGTCAAACTCCAGTTTCTCTTACGTTATTCCTGTTTTCGGAGTCAAGATACGGCGTGTCATAGTTGCCAAGTTTCAGTCCGGCGATTCCTGCACTGAATCGGTTTTCCTGCCATTTCATTGGCTGGCAGCGCGCATGAGTAGAGAAAAATGGAGGTTCTTCCGTGAAGGCAGAAAGAGAGTGGTTTGGTGCCCGAGCATCTCTAAAAAGGGGATGTAGTGGCGGTGCTACTCGGAAAAACGGGCTTTCAAGTTTTTGGATCTGAATTGTAGAATACCCTTCCAAACTCAGTAGATGCCAGAACCCGGTTGAAGTGGAAAATTTTTCTGGCTATATATTTTGAATTAGCCCGGGAACTTCCAGTATTTGCATTTGTTGTACCACGAGGCACCGGCTTCTCATTTTTTTCGAAGCTCTCAGTCAAGGTGAGTTGACAGGAATATCACCTAGGAAAAAATATGCGTTTGATGTTGTTTTGTACATCCATTATCAGTTTGGAAGTCATTTTTGTTTTTGGTTTGAGAGGTTGTAGGAGTAGACTACAGATTTTCACATTTTTCTGTGAGGAGTTTTGATGTACTTCCATATCCTTTAGGAGTTATTAGTCCAATGGGATCGTAGCCATCATCCTTTGGTTCCATCACGTTTTTAAACTGACGCATCCATTCCTCGGGGTGCGTCCAGCGTTCGACACCCCCTCTGCCACCATTCAAAAATATCGCCCACCACTGTTGAAAGAGAACAGCGTAAATACCTAACGTGCCACATCGGAGAGAAGTTCATACACAAGGCCAGAATTTTTTATTATTTTGATTATTCAACGTGAGAGTTCATTCAAAAAACTAATACTTCTGTTTCCATCAATCTCATTCTATAAGCTTATAAAGCACAAGCTCTAGTGTCTAACATTTTATTGTGAGCTTTATCGTAGTACTATGAAAAAGCATATTTCTTTTCTATGGAATTGGGAAACTCTGTGACATTATTATTTTTTATTTATTTTCAAGTTGTTATGGAACTTGTCACAACATTTTGACATCTACCAACGGCGGTATAATCACATTTTGTTGTGAGTGGCATTTGAATATATTTTTTTTTTTATTGGTGCCCCTTTTTACCCATTTAAAGCACGCCTCAGCGTGTTTAAATCGAACTTTAAAAAACGCGCGTTTTTTAAAAGTAACCATGACAACATCAACAAATCGAGAAACGTGAAGTCTAAATGACAAATTTTTGATTAGTGATCTGACAGGAGTACCTTGTAACGTCAGATAAAATATTACCAACAATTCGTTCATTTATATGTGCTCCTCCATCCATTTGATGAACTTTTCATATTCTTTTTTATATATATCACTGGATTTTCGCGGTACTAACCGCGATTCTGCCTCACTATTCAAAAAATCGATATTAGAATCATTCATTTTTGAGCTCTGGTGACAACAAATATTGATCTTTGGTAACAAATTGCAAATGAATGTTTTTCTCATTTCCATGACAACGAAAGGTATACTGATGTCACATCACGAATTCAACCTTCTTGCATTATTAGTTCTTATTTCTATTTTTTGTAGTAATAATACCAGTATATATGATTTCAAAGTGCACCAATAAAAAAAATAACGTAAAGTATTCGTGGATAACTGGTCTTAAAAACACTTGCTCTATTTCGAGCACTCCGGCTGCGCCGTCGTGCTCGAAAAATCGCGCGTGTTTTAAAGCCCTTTTTATCCACTTATACTTTAATATACTATTATATACATACGTTTTTATTTATACTTTGGCTCGGATGACCAGTTCAATCAACACTCTTAGTATTATAACCTATTCGGTTTCTCAACTTTTCGAATAGCTACTTTTTCGTTATTACAGAGTTGAGTGGCGCCCAGCAGTAAACAAAATCTTTTTCATGTCGATTGTGTTGATTTGATTTCTAAATTCAAACGAACGAACCCATAGTACTCTGGCTAACAGCCGCCGTTCGCATTATTATGTGTGGGATTATTGAATTGCAAATAGTTTGCCGCAATACAAGGAAGCGATAGGGAAAACATTTCGTTCACTACTACTGGTAGGGGAATGCATCAGTTCACTGTTATACCTTCTGGTCTCGGTAACGCGCCGACCTTCGAAACATTGATAGAGCTAATTTTACTGGGACAACTTGTCTGCTGTATCTTGATGATATCATGATTATGGAAAGAAACATCTGATAAACCTGCATTAAGTTTTCGGACTTTCGAAGAGTGCCAACTCCAGGCGGAATCTTCAAAAATGCCCCTCTCCAGAATACTATGGGTTTTTTGAGCCACACTGTCTCTGCAGAGGAATCCTAATGAATAAATCGGGACTGCCCAAGATCAAAAGAAGAATATGAGGTTAGAAGCGTTAGAAGCTGATGTGAATACTAGAGATGGAAAATATAGCAGGACAAATTGCTAGAACTGAAGATGTATGGTCTACCGCATACATGATACAGGACCAAGAAGCCAATCTAAACATTCGAGACTACATTGAAAAGAGAACTAAACCTTTCTGGAGATATATTTCGGACATATATCCCATCTTCAAGGCAGTGTGGGTACTGTGGGATTTCCCGGGAGTCAGCTGATGGAAAGTCATTATTGTCCCAATTGGTTTTGCTCCGGAAAATAATAGTTGAAGCATGAGGGGAAAAGAGGACATCTGGAAAACAATAAGACTCTGGCCAAGATCCGACAGAGGTTTGACTGGGTTCAATGCTATTTGACTACTTCAATTTGGAGGTGTTACATCCCTCCCGTATGTCCTTCATTTGTTGCGATTTTTGTATATATCATTGAATCAATTGATCCGTTGTAGTAGTGTTTTCTGCATTTTTCGAAACATTTGCAAAATTCAACGTCCAGGAGAAGTGACGCGGGTAAATAGAACAAACAGAAAGTTATCACAGATTATAATGTTCTCACGGAACTTTTTGAGATATCAAAGACAAATAAATCGAATTCATTTTTCAAAATTCTCTCCTGGACTACCTGCATTTTCGGATCAAACGTCTTCAATAATATTTCACCAATATCGTGAGTCACAAATTTGAATGATAATTCTACAGTGTGCTTATGAAGTATCTCAAGTTCCCCCCCCCCCCTCGAATATTCAATTGCGTTTAATGAAAACTATCCTAAAATAATAGAGACAAAGAAAGACAGGAAAATAACTTCAGAAAAACAACAAGCTCCAAATCTTCAACACATGAGAGAGAGAGAGAGAGAACTCATGACAATGATAAAATATCTTTATTTTTATAATCCTCGGCAAAATCCAGTCAAAAAGCTGCCCTACTTAACCGACTACCCATACACGTAATATAATGATAATTATATATATTTATCACAAGAAACACGAAAACGTACCAAAACTATAAATAAAAAATGTATAGACATCTTATGTATAAATATTGTTACATGCATAATAAGTCAGTTGAAATGAAATATATTCAGGATTACACATCCAAAGCAATTATTTTGTACTTTTCAGTACATTTGAATAAAAGCTTGTCTTTAAAAAGTTTTTCCATTAATTATTTTAGTTTGTGCTTTTTATTACTTAAGTTCCCCTTAATCTATGCATTTTTGTTAAAGTATCGTTATTATGAGGCATTTTTCTTCTGTAAGTTCTGAGCCATCTAGTCCTTCAACGAGGAGACCATCTGAAGATTAACTCATCCGCCATCTTGGAGTTGCCATTTTCAATTTATGAATTTCAACTAAAAATCAATAATCTTCGACTGAATTCATAATCTCCGACCCGGCAGATATCATCGGCCATCTCGGGGCCGCCATCCTAATTTTATGAATTTTGAAGAAAAATACATAATCTTCGACCCTGAAAACCAAAAATTCCATGAGCCACCATTTCAATTTCATAAATTTTGACAAAAAATCAATAATATCCGACTCCGAAAACCCCCACATACAAATTTTCAATAGAATCGGACCATAATCACAAAACTCCTGGCCTTTTGGAGCCGCCATCATGAATTTATGATTTTGAGAAAATATTCACAATCTCCTACACCGAAAACCCCACATACCAATTTTGAATCGAGTCGGACCATAATCACAAAACTTGTCCGCCATCTTGGAGCCACCATTGCGTTTTTTCATAAACAAAAAAAATTGTAATGCATTGTCACCGGAATTATGAACACCTGCCAAATTTCAGCTCAATCGGATGTCGGCAAGTGCTTCAAAAATGGATTACAAATTTTGAACCGGAAAGAATAACGAACGAAGCAAGTTGAACAATAAAAAATTATAAAAAAAAAATTTTTTGAAGACAAAATATTGACAAGGATCTCCCAATATTCGTTGGTGATATCAAAGAATGGCCTCATTTCCACACGCAGTTTACTTCAACTACACATTTGTTGGGTCTATCTGATGAAGAAAACATATGTCGCTTGAGGAAATGTTCAAAGGGGAATCCCCAAGAGCCGTGGATGGACAATGATCTCGAATTCATCGGTGAGTGAAATAATGCATATTTTGAAAAGTAGATTTGGAAGATCAGATCTTTTAATTCGAACTCTTATCAATGATGCAAACAATTTGCCTGTAGTGAAACAGAATGATTTTTCAAGTCTAACTCATTTTGCTGATGTGGTTTCAAATTTGGTATCTACAATAGAAACTATGAATATGCAAAGTTATTTGACCTGTCCACAACTATTGACAGAATTGTTACGAAAATTACCGTATAATCTACAATTATCTTGGGGTGAAAAAGTTGCAAGGAATGAAAAAGAATTTTCTTTGAAAGATTTCAAAAACTGGATATGGGAAAAATCAGAAGGGGCCAACTACGCTCAAATGGTAATTTCAAAGGGTTCAAACAATATAGGGTTTTCACAAAAAGAAAGACATAAAACGTCTCTAGTGACAACAAAAAGTATAAGTGAAAATATAAACACGAAATGTATTTTTTTGCCGTAACCACGGAGTATACGTCTGCGAAAAATTCAAGAAGTTGAGTCTAGATGAAAAATGGGCATCTGTCAAGAAAAATGGAATATGCTTCGCCTGTATCAAGAATTCGCATAGGATTCTTTCCTGCACCAGGAAGAGAAGATGTGATGTGAACGGCTGTACTCCCGAATAATTGGTAGCACATAAACAGAAGTCCTTTCGTAAGCAAGTTTTATTACGTATTGCACCATTAACTTTGAAATCGGGTGATGAAGAAATAAAAGTATATGCATTATCCGATGAAGCGTCCACTGTAACGTTATTAGATGAAAATGTTGCTTCACAGTTGAATACAGATGGCAAAAATACAAATATTTCTTCGAAGTGGGTTGACAAAAATTCTGTGAAGAATACTGAGTCAAAATTAGTTTCATTCGAAGTGCGTGGGCAAGATGGGGACACATATTCTTTGAAAAATGTATATTCTCTCAAAGATATTGATTTACCGGTTCAAAGTGTCAATGCTCGTGACCTCAAAACCAGATGGAAACGTTAACAAAGTGTTGATTCTGAAAGTATGTTCAATGCTAAATCTAAATTGCTAATCGGTCAGGACAACTGGGATCTCATAACAAGTCGTGAAATAACAGAGGGTCCAAAAAATTCTCCTGCTTTGTCGAGAACAACATTGGGTTGGATTCTCCATGGAAATTTACATCAGTTCGAGGAAGGGTGGATGATAAGATTGTTTTACATGCAAGACATTCAGGGTGTGATGAAAATGACGACCTACATAACCAAGTAAAACACTTTTTCACTACAGAATCTTTTGGTGTATTAATTCCAGAGAAAAATCTTTTGTCTGAAGAAAATGAAAGGGCCGAAAAATTGATGCAAGAAATTACAATGCGAGTATGAGGTAGGTAGGAAACAGGTCTTTTATGGAGGGAAAATATATCGAGTATTCCAGATAGTACGGCAGTTGCATTACAAAGGTATGGGTATATAGAAAAAAGAATGAAACGTGACAAGGGGTTTGAAGATGCATATAGAAAGAAAATGGAAGAATATATTTCCAAAGGGTATGCAAAAAATTTGTCGGATGAAGAAACAAAAGGAAATCCTTGGAACACTTGGTATCTTCCACATTTTGGTGTTATCAATGAAAATAAACCGGGAAAATTAAGACTGGTTGTCGATGCTGCAGCCAAGTCACAAGGAACGAGTTTGGATGACATGCTCATTACATGTCCTGATCTTTATAACTCTCTCATAGGAATATTATGGAAATTTCGTCAATATGGAATTGCTTTTTCAGCAGATATACGCGAAGTTCCACCAGGTGAAAATAAGGATAGAAGATCATCCTGCCCAGAGATTTCATTGAAAAGAAAATGTGGAACAAGACAAACCTTCGACTCATGCTATGCAAGTTATGATGTTTGTAGCTGTTTCTTCTCCTTACTCTGCTAAGTATGTCAAGAACAGGAATACCATGGATTTCCAAAGAGACTATCCCAAAGCAGTAGATGTAATTCTGCACAAACATTACATGGACGACTATCTAGAAAGTGTAGAAACCGGAGGAGAGGCAATTAAACTAGCAAATGATGTAATGATGATTCACAAAGCAGGAGGTTTTGAATTACAAAGTTGGGTGAGTAATTCTTCAAATCTACTTGAAGAAATTTCTTGTGAACTGAGAAATATAGACAAAATGGTAGATAACAAAGATATGTTCAGTCCACAAAGAATTTTAGTCTGAAATGGAATCCAGAAGAAGACATTTTAACTTTTTATAAATTTCCACAAGGTGAATAAAGAAATTCTAAAGTAAAAACTCCCATAAAACCAAATTTTTTGATCCATTGGGATCACTGGGAAATTTTGTTATCAAAGGAAAAATTATCTTGCAGAAACTTTGGAAAACTGGAATGAATTGGGATGATGAAATCACAGTAGGCATTGAAAGCATATGGAAATCATGGCTAGAACGACTACAAGAAGTGGAAAATTTAAAAATATCAAGACCTTACAAAACTGAAAAACAGAAGAATATGTCTTTGCTGACGCTAGTGAACAAGCTTTCGCTGCGGTGAGCTACTTTCGATTCTAAAACAAACATGGTGTTGAAATAAGTTTGGTTATGTCTAGAACGCCCCCATAAAGGAGATGAGCATACCGAGACTGGAATTGCAAGCTGCAGTAATGGCAAGTAGACTCGCAGAAAAAATGAAGGAAGAACACACATTGAAGATGGACAAGACATTCTTTTGGAAAGACTCTAGAACTGTACTTTGTTGGATAAGATCTGGAGAAATAAATTTCAAAATATTTGTTGCACACAAAGTTGGAGAAATTCATGAAAGAAGTAATATTGATGATTGGAACTGGGTGCCAACAAAATTGAACGTCGCAGATGATGCAACAAGGTACGAAAAAGAGACTGATCTGAACCCTAATGGTCGATGGTATATGGGACCTGAGTTCTTATACAATAAATATGAAAACTGGCCAAAAGAAGTAATCAAGATTCATCATCATCATGAAGACTATGAGTACTTACCTGACCTTACAAGATTTTCAAAATGAACATATTTAGTGAGGTCTACTGCATATGTATTGCAATTATTAAACCTCTGCAAAAAAAAAGCTTTGGAAACGGAAGAACTCACGAAGAAAAATTTGAAAGGAGCAGAATTACTTTGGATTAGAAAAACTCAAGTGGATACATTTGGAGAAGAAATAAATTTACTTTCAAGAGGAAAAGACATTTCGAAAAACACTCGATTGCTTCAATTATCTCCAGGCTTAGATGATGACAAAGTTTTACGTTTGTATGGTAGGACAGATAAATCATCGATTCTACACGAGGAAACGAGCAGGCCGATTATTTTGGATGGAAAACATCCTTATACAAGACTTCTGATAAACCATTATCACTGTATTTTTCAACATATTGGTACAGAGTTGGTCTTGAATCTGATGAGACAAAAATTTTGGATAATTCAAGGACGAAAAGCAGTACACACTGCATCCCAGAGGTGCTTGCAGTGCAAATCAAGAAAATTGAAACCAAGAATTCCTGAAATGGGTCAACTACCAGAATGTCCTTTGAGAAGACCACCACGACCTTTTTCATATGTGAGTTTGGACTATTTTGGTCCATACGGAGTAACGATTGGTCGCAGAAAAAAAAAGAGGTATGGAGTTTTATTCACTTGTTTATCAATAAGGGCCATACATATAGAATTAGCAGAATCTTTGACGACATATTCCGCTATCCTGGCAATGAGGAGATTTTTCGCAAAAAGAGGACAACCTTGTGTGATGATAAGTGACAATGACTCCAATCTCAAAAATTACTTGGAAAAACTTGACGAAAATTTGATAAAAAACCGATTAGTGAACTTTGAAACAGAATGGAAATTAATTCCACCTGGAAGTCCTCATATGGGGGGAGCTTGGGAGAGGATGGTCAGATCAGTCAAGAGATCTCTGAAATTACCACTTAAGGAAAGATCACCAAGACCTGAGGTACTATACACCCTGTTATGTGAAGCTGAACAAATTGTTAATAGTCGACCTCTAACTTATATTTCATCGGACAGTCGAGATGAAGAAAGTTTAACACCGAACCATTTATTAATTGGTACACATAGTAATTTAAGAGATATGGGACTTCCTAAAATGAAAAGTGCAGACTACAGGAAACAATGGAAAATAGCAGAAGACCTATCTGAAAAATTCTGGAACAGATGGGTGAAAGAGTATTTACCTACCTTAAGTAAAATAACCAAATGGTTTGAGAAAAATAAATCGGCTCTGCAGGTAAATGATGTTGTAATCCTATTTGATAACAAACTGCCCCGAAACAATTAGCCACTCGGTAAAATAGTTGCTACATATCCTGAAAAAGATGGTCTAGTCAGAGTAGTAGATGTGAAGACGCAGTTTGGAACCTACAATCAATCAATCAATCAATTTATTAGTTAAAAAAGTGTTCAATTACAACACAGGAACCTACATTGTAACATACTAACTTAGGTAACACGTCAGATGAGCTTAAAAAAGACAGACACCAATCTACATAACATTAAAAGCAGAAGCAAAAAGCAGTATTTGTACACAGAAAAATAGTATTTGTAAACGGAACAGTATGCACAAGTTACAATTAATAACACACACTATACTTAACAAGACATGTTGAAAGCAACTATTTTTAAAACAATCGGTGAGAAAATTTCATTTCTGTAGAAATTCGTCAACGGAGTAGTGTGCTTTCAGCACAAGATGGTTTTTCAGCTTAGCTTTAAAGGAATGTAAGCTAGAGGCAGATTTGATATTGTCGTCAAGAGCATTATAGAGTCTGACACCAATCGATCCCGGATGATTCTGCGACACTGATAGTCTAGCGAATGGTTGTTGTAGTTTATATTTATTTCTAGTACTATAGTCGTGAGAGTGTCCACAAGTAGGAATATTAGTAATATTCCTTCTCACATAGACAATGCAGTGGTATATAAACAAACATGGTAGAGTCATTATACCAATTTTAACAAAAAGTGGTTTGCAATGTTCTCTCGGACGTACCGCCATCATTAACCTTACTGCTTTTTTTTGAATGGCGAATATTTCTTGTGCCTTGGATGTAGCACCCCAATGAATTATTTCATAGCACATAAATGACTGTATAAGACTAAAATATACCAGTTTCGAGACTACAGACGACCCACTTCGAAAATTTGCAAACTGGATCTTCTGGAGTCGAATGAAGACCTTTAGCAGAAGGCTTCATTGAAGGAAGAATGTTTGGATTTAGTTGTTTTACCCTATAAATGTAATTTAGTTGTTTGACTCTATATATATTTTTTATGGATGACTTGTAATTTTGAAATGTTATGTTGCTATTGTGAAAAAAGAGAGTTGATAATAAATAAAATAGAAAAGCGCTTTATCAATAATTTCCAAATAAAAACCAAGATATTAATAAAAAAGGGAAAAATTCGCTGATCCTTCTGCCGAATTACTCAATATAAACCTATTTTAGGTAAGTTGTCGCACTTTACAACATGTCCATCATCGCCTCAATATTGTTCTTCATTTGGCCAATTGGTTCATCATAATATAATATATATATATATATATATATATATATATATATATATATATATATATTCAAGATTGGTACAGAATTGATTGTATAATTTGCTCATTGCTCTACGACTGGTGACTTGAGTAATATGTCTAGAGTTTAAACGTGGAACATAAAACTTGAATTGAGAGAGTAATTCGGGAGAGTCAATCAGATCGTTCACTAATTTGTAAATGAAGATAATTGAATAGTAAGTTCTCCGGTTTTGAAGGGATAGTAATTTGAATTTATTCATTAATACTCCATATAATGTATATGGGATATATTTCATGAAGCCTCTTTGGATGGACTCTATTTTGTTTATGTGTATATTGTCTATGGGCGACCATATTAGGGAGCCCTATTCCAGCCGAGAACTCACGTAGGCATTGAAAAGTGTTAAAAAGCTGTCTTGGTTAGGAAAGTTCTTACAATTACGATAAATGAGACCAACCATCCGTTTGGCTGCACATGTCTTTGCACTATAGTGGCTGGAGAATCTCAATTTTGAGTCAAAAGTGATACCCAGATCCCTTGTTTGAGTGGTTTTTTGAAGGGGAATGTTATTTATATGGTAACCATGTTGGGTACTGTTATTTTTCAGGGTATGATGAGAGTATTTACATTTATTTGTGTTGAGGGTACAGCAAACGTGTCAAGATCTTTTTTTAGGATAAATCAGTCCTTCTGAGATACAATGGGTCGAAAAAATTTCAAATATTCGGAAAAAAGTAAAAATTGGCTTGAGATATTATTTTATATATCGTTTATGAAAAGAGAACAAGAGAGGTGCTAAGTTGCTTCCTTGTTGGGCACCACTGTTTGCAATGAATTGGAAGGATTTATGACCTCTATAATCTACGAACAGGATACATTTAGTTAGGTAAGAGCAAAAAGGGTTCAGGAGTTGTGTGTCAAAACCATAGGAGTAAAGTTTAATGATGAGAATATTATGATCCAATTTGTCAAATGCCTTCGAGAAGTCCGTATAAACAGTATCCACTTGTAGGTTTTCATTAAATGCATAACTTACTGTTTGTGTGAAGCACATTGAGTTGGTAATAGTAGATCTATTACAGAAGAATCCGTGTTGATTACTGTAGATAAAATTTTTAACATCAGGATTTATCCTGTTGTACGAGCACATCTCGAAAGCCTTCGCAAAGTTGGATAACAGGGTTATAGGTCGGTAATTTTGAATATTGTTTATTACACCAGTTTTGAAAATGGGGCAGATTTTTGAAATTTTCCATTTGTTGGGAAAGCTCCCCGTACTCAGTGCTAGATGATTGAAAATTACCTGTAAGTAGTGGTACGGCTAGAATGTGTGCACAGTCTTTAACGTAAAATCTTGGTATGACATCATCCCCGCTGGTGAGTTTAAGTTTTAATTTTTTAAGAGAATTGTAAACTTCAGTTTCTGAAAAACACTTGACAGAGATGATGGAATTGTTTGGAATGACATTTTTGAGCTCGTGTGTTTGTTGGCTTTCAAAAATTTAGGTAAAACATTAGCTGAGAAAATCATCAAACCAACTATGCCTCCGCCTAAAAATAAAATAAACCAATCCTCCATATTTTTTCACCCAGTAACAGGGGAAGAAATTGTAGAAATTATAAGTCAATTAAAGAATCACAAATCACCAGGAATTGACTCGATCAGAGCTGAAACACTGAAAAACATAATCCAGGAAATAAAAACGTCACTAACACACCTGATGAACGAAATACTGAAGGAAGGCATCTGTCCATCAGCTGTAGTCAAACCAATATATAAAAAAGGCAATAAATATGAAGTACAACATTATAGACCCATTTCCTTGATATCGGTGTTCGCTAAAGTTTTTGAAAAAATAATTAAAAGTCAAATGGAAAACTTTCTGGAAAGAAACCAACTACTCTCCGAACGTCAATTTGGCTTTAGGAAAGGCAAATCAACACAAGATGCTATACTACATTTGACTACAAAAATATATGAAGCAATGGATAAATGTAAACCCTCCCTGTGTGTCTTTCTCGAATTTGCGGTACCCCGCATAAACTTATGAAAAGCTACTTACAAAACAGAAAACAATATTTTGGAATAGAAAGAACTAGGAGTGATGAGAAAGAAGTCGAATATGGTGTCCCACAAGGAACACTGCTAGGACCAATACTGTTTACGATTTATATCAATAATATTCTCACCATGAGTACCACTGGAGATATAATTAGTTATGCAGATGACACTGCCATATTCTATCAGGATGATAATTGGGATGATTTGAGAATAGAAGCAGAAAGTGATCTCAAATTCTGACATTATTTGATCACAAATTACTAACGATTAATACAGACAAAACTAATTTTATCCCATTCACATCATACAAAAGTAATCTGCCACCATACACACTCTTGGAAATTAAAAATAGTAACATATCAATAGAATCTAGAAATGATATCAAATACTTGGGTGTAACAATAGATAACCGTCGCAGATGGGACATACATATTAATAATGTGACAAAAACTATACGGGGCTTCTTATACAAATTAAAATATTACAAAAAATATTGGACAATTACCACCTGAAAATCATATACCTACTCGGCACTTGTTGAATCTAGATTGCAATATGGAATTTTAGCATGGGGTGGAGCAGCTAGTGTACATTTAACTTAACTTTAAAATCTACAAAAGCGCCGTCTGAAAATCATGTTCAGTAAAGACCCCACTTATTCTAGTGAATCTCTATATGCAGAATCAGAAGTCCTGAGTATTCGTCAGATATTATTTTACAATCTAATCCTCCACCTTTATTCTCACAAAGCTCTTCTTGAAAACGTGGATCATAGATACTTTACAAGACAAAAAACTGGAAACTTCATGAAAATACCTTTATCAACAAAAAAAAAAAATGGACAGAGAAGCTTTACTTACCTTTCTGTCAAAGCGTTTAACTTTCTACCCAAAAAACATAAAAACGAAATATTTAAATAAACTCGCGCAAATGTACAAAAAGAAACCGAAAAAAATTATACTTGGCACCAATTTCAAGATCATTAGCAGTCTACTGTCATAGAATGCCTATCTCGGAAATACAAACTTTTAATATCTCAATACTATTCAATTTGAGATTATACACAAAGAAAATATATAATTGTTTGAATAATAACACATAATTTTTAGCAAGGAAAAACCTACGCGCGGCTCTAGCTATTGTGGGTTTATTACTTACGTTAAATTGTATAGTGCGATAATTGATAAATAGTTAGACAAGAAAATTTTCCATTATTTATTTTTACAATTTTATACTACATGTCATCACTTCAAATGTAATTTTATCCTAATATGCCTCAAGTATGTATGATAAAGTTGACTATGTAACAGAAATTAAATCAAACTTACCATTTTACTGTTAAATTTTTTTTTAATGGCCATTTCATTATTTTATGATGTGATCATCTGCATGTTCATATGCTATATTTTAATGTGTGTCAACATGAGAAATATTTATTTTACATATTGCAATTTTAGATCTAATATTACAATTATTACCCTTTTGATTATGTGTCCTTTAAATATGTATTACTTTAAGGATTAACTGTACACATACCCAGTCATGCCCTACGTACAGATCTTTATCTATTGTAGGGCAAACAATTCATTCCCCTTCATCCTTTGGTATGTTACCTACATCTATGCTATGAATCAAAAGGTAAATGAATTATTATTATTATTACATTTTATTCACTTTCCAATTATTACTGTAGTAGCATTGTAAAGGTTTGAATATTGATTGCAGTAGATATAGGTAACATAAATCATTAAATATTAATACTATTTTTATTTATTAAAGTGAATACTTACTCTGCACACAGCCATTAGGCTTTGCAGATTCCTTTGTTTATTTGCTCATTGTATATGTATTGTCAATTATTGTGCAAATAAACGTTATTATTATTATTATTATCCACAATTTCTGAAGGATTACTACTAATAGTATACTAGGGATTCTTGATGAAGCTTTCTTATTTTGAATGTAGGCCCAAAAATTGGTGGGATCTTCTTTGATTGCCCTCTCAGATTTGTTTTCGTATTTCTGTACGCTAAATTAATTTTGTTTTAATGGATCGACGAGGGATCGGAATTGTTTCTGGATTATCTGAGATAGTAGTTTCCAGTTTTCTAAAGATTTTTTTTCTTTTATATCATTGATTATTTCATTGAACCATGAAGGATATTTTCTAATAGAGTTGTGATTGACCGGAACACACTGATTGATAATTGGGGTTGATAGTGAATAGGTTTTTGTTACCTAGCAACCTTTAAAACTGGCGTGTTTTAATCTTGAGATTTTGCGCACTTTTCAGTTCATAAAACAAGGATTATGATGCAGCCATAAAAAAAAATTTTTTTTACACTTGTTAAAAAATAGCCTACTTTTGACATTTGAAAGTCATAAAAAATTACACATTTTTGACGTAAGAATTAGAAAAAGTTGTTTTTGCGATAGTTTGCTTGACATATAAAATATGGAAATATGTAAGAGTGCAATCCAGAATATCTGAAAATCCAATACGAAAGTATGTTTTCTGTATGGTCGCCCGATTCTGTCAGCACTTTCTAAAAAGGCCGCCATACACCATGCAGTTTACCAGAAGGGTGGCCTTTCGATTTGCACACCTGAAGGCAAACCATATCGTTAGTGATCATATTTGCCTGGCTTAAACTCTCGGCCTACAAAAAAGTGCCAGCGCTTGAAAATTTGCCTTCCGGCTATGTTTTCCGCCTGCTAGTCGGAACGTGTATGTGTGACAATGTGGGTACAGGCCGAGAGATTCTGTATGATGGAAAGCAGTTCAGTTTTAGTGTACTATGAAGTAACCTAAAAAATGGGTGATATGAGAACGTGGTCTCAGAATTTATTTAGCTATATAGGTCGCTCCTTGTTTGTATGACATAAAAAGCAAGCAATATTTAAATAAACCTTTGTACCTACAAGCCTACAATAGTTGGCGGAAAATTAAAGACAGTAGATCCAGCAGCTACAAAAAATATTGTGTTCAAGAACATTAACATTATGCGTAGTTCATACCGTAAAGAAGTGAAAAAAAGGAGAGCAAAAGAAGTGGTGCAAGCGGATAGATTTATGAAACATCGTTATGGTATTTATATCTTTTAGACTTCACGCCACCTAAAACTGAACGAAACCCTCCGAATAAAACATATAGTATATGCCTTAGTCGAGTCGAGAGTTTGGGTTTGCAAATCGAAAGGCCTGTTTTCCGGTAAACTGCATAATGTATGGAGGCCTTGGAATTTAAACCACGGAACCTTGAGCGTCAGAATCTGATGTTCTTCGATAAAGCAACAATTAATTTCAGCAACAAAAATAGAAATATGTTTGTAGTTTCATATCATAATTTAAAATTCAAATGAAATTGTGTTCTTGATAATTGAAGGTTGATAGGATTGTCGGATAAGGGCAAATAACCAACTCTCTACTTTTCGGCCAACGTTTCGTTTATTTAACATATAAACTTCATCAGAACCTGAAAGAACAACAGGTTGTGGGAATTTGAAAAACCAAAAAGTTGAATGAAAGGCAAGTTAGTTGATCATATAGGGTGTATCAACGACGCGTGGGTGGACGATAACTGCTTCCCTAATTTATATAGGAAAAAATGTCCCAAATAAAGGTTGTAGAGAGCAATAAAAGCTGTGTTACAGAAATAACTACCAACATACAGGGTGGTTAAATCAAACACCCTATATATTTTCACTCGATTTAATGGAAGAGTGTCTCTCAAAAATATGGAGTTGTATGGGTTTATACTAGGTGTTTCGGAAGTTATCGTGGATTTGTCACATAATGGGTCATTCAACACAAAATATCTCGAAATCAATAATTTAATAATAATAATAAGAAATTTTTTCCAACCAAATATCCTCGACAATGGTGTATTTTCAAATGTCTCAAATAAAAGCTGTAGAGAGCAATAAAAGCTGTGTTTCAAAAATAACTACCAACATACAGGTAGTTAAATGAAACACCCTATACATTGAATGGAATGGATGTTTCTCAAAAATATAGAGTTGTATAATATCATTTCGGAAGTTAGGGTTTTGTCACAAAATGGGTTCATTCAACACCAAATGTCTCAAAATCAATAATTTGGAATGAGAAATTGTTTCCACCAAATATCCTCGACCACGGTGTATTTTAATTTCTTATTCTTATTATGTATATAAGTCCATACCAGAATAGTCCTCACTATGAGCTTGCCTACTTGATTTGCCTCGGAAATGTATCTAATTCTTAAGTCATCATTACATCAATAACGATTTTTTCATTCAGTGCTGGACAACAGAGGAAACATAATGAACTCAAACCATTTGAAAACGCGTAAACTCACAGTAGATGTTCAAACAATCTCCCATTTTGAGATAGGCACGAACCAAGTCTATCTACGAACTTCAATTAAAGTTGATTTTGTAATAGTGCGAAAAACTTCTCTAATTCTACTCTTCATGTCTTGGTTTCCCACGGTAGACCTCTCTTTTAACATATCCCCAGAACTAGAAATCTAGGGGCGTGAGGTCTGTGGACTTTGCTTGCCACTGAATGGGTCTGTTTCTTCCTATCCATTTATTTTTGCGTCTTCTGTTTAAAAATCTCCTCACACGATTTCGTTGTGGGGAGGCGCGCCATCATATAACCTGTGACTGGTGTCAATCGGTACACCCAACAACAAATTTGGTAAATTATCTCGGAGAAAACCCCTGCAAATTTCTCCTTTCAATTATGCTCTCCCCCCAAACATTCATTTTATTTATTCATTCCTCATTAGGAATATATAATACAATATTTTTCTTCCCACACTTTGAGTACTCACTTGTATTGTGTAGTGAGGAGACATGGAAGATGAAGAAATACAAAGTAAAAATATACCAAAAAATAAACAATGTGTTTCTTTTTTAGTGCAGTTGATATGGTTGGAAGTATTCAATATACAATTTTTATGTTTCTATAATTCTCATGAAGTCCCTGTAGTTACTGTAAATATATAGTTTAATGGCTAAATTGAATTTCTTGATGTTAACACACTTCCGAATGGCCGAAAGTAATAAATTATTAATTTTAAATAGAATGTATGTTACCAAATGGTGACTTATGTTCTTGTTGTTAAGTGGTGTACCAAGAGGTTCGATTTGCCACGTATACTATAACCACTCTTAGGGCCAAATGTTAAAATTGTTAGAAGATATGATGACCAAATATTGAATACATCTGGAGAATATAATGCGTTTGTTGAGGATCGTTTTTTTTAAAGATAATTTTTAATTGTAGTTTGGATATTTAAATTTTGTGGGTTTTTACCCCATTTTTGGATCACAAGTGATTTGTATATTTTAAGTAGCAGTTTATTAACAGTATCTCTCTCATTATATAGAATTTATACATTAGCTTTCTAAGTTTAGTTGTTAGATAGTTGATGTGTGTTTTCATCTGAGATTTTTGTCAATTATAGTGCCCAAATATTTCTTCAGTTCTGTGATGTTTTTATTGAGATTAGTGATTCTAATATTCTGAAACTATGGTCTATTTGCGTTATTGGCAGAAAAAGCTATATAGTGTATTTTTTCAACATTAAATGATAGCTGGAGAGTATTTAGCAAATTCATTATTATGTTTAGTTCTCTCTGAATATGAAATTTTGCTTGTTGCCAAGTATCAGCCTCAAATAGGATTACGGTGTCATCAGCATAGGATCAATTTTCGCATATGATAGTAAAAGCATTGAATTGATGTAGAGTAGAAAGAGTATTGGTTCCATTACCGTTTCTTGAGTTCTTGAGGTACTCCCATCTTGACAGTAGTTGGAACACTCAACGAGTCACTGATTATAACTTGTTGTTGTCTGTTTTATAGATAACACAGAGCTCGAATCCCATTTGTTTCAAGGACACAGAGTTAACGACCATCTATTTTACAAGCTTTTATTTAGATTCCCCTGTCCCGCTGTCTGTCTGTCTGACTGTGTGTCTGTCTGTCTGTAATCAAATCTTGCAAGTTAAATTTTTTGAAAAAAAATGGCGGCTCCAATATGGCGGAGAATTTTTGTGATTATGGTCCGATTGTATTCAAAACTGGTATCTAGAGATTTTCGGGGTCGGAGTTTATGATTTTTTTTTCAAAATTCAAGAATTCAACATTGCGGCTCCAAAATGGCGTGGTCCGATTCTCTTCGAAAATTCGTATGTGGGGGTTTCTGGGGTAGAAGATTATTTTTACAAGCTTTTATTTTTAGTTTCACCTGTTCCGGTGCCTGTCTGTAATCAAATCTTGGAAGTTAAATTTTACCCACTTCTAATCGTCTGATTGATTTGAAATTTGGCAGGAGTACATAATTCCGGTGAAAATGCATTATGATTTGAAAAAAAAAAAATGGCGGACATTTTTTGTGATTAGGGCCCGATTTTATTCGAAATTCGTATCTAGGAGTTTTCGAGATCGGAGTATATGATTTTTTTGTCAAAACTCGAAAATAGATGAGATTGAAATTACTAAACTAGTTATTAAATCATCATACATACTAAAAAATAAAAACTAAATGAACGAAACATTTTTTTTTTAAACAAGCTTTTATTAGTTGTTAATAAAATTAGAACTAAAAAGTTAAAAATTAAAAATATTAAAAAAAACATTTTCAAAGACAAGCTTTTATATAAATATACTAAAAAGGAAAAAATAATTTATTTCATTGTTCGATCTAGGTTATTCTGTGAGTAACAGATGCCGCGGATACAAAATAGGAAATCTTGCGCGACAAAGTTTTGAACTGTTTTCACATAATTTTCTTGATCAAACAATGGTTGTTGTTTGTAAAGAGTGAACAAAAATGTATATTTTATTTCAGTAAGAGAATAACTTTATATCCAAAAAAATACAATATTTAAATAAAATATTAATTTTCATTTACCGTGTATAAACAAATCAAATTATTTATTATCATTGAATGCAGTTTTGGAAGACCTTCCATATGAAGTATAAGAGAATAACTTTATATCCAACAAAATACAACATTTAAATAAAATAATAATTATTGTTCACCCTGTATAAACAAATCAAATTATTTATTATCAATGAAAGCAGTATTAAGCCTTTGAGATGAAGTATCACAAGACATCTATTTAAATTTAAAAAAACCGATTACGTCACCACGTCAAAACCAGTGACATAACCTCTTTAGAATATACATTCAAAAATCGGCATTTAAAACAAAAATCGACCTCTTTCAGGATTTTTGTCAAATGTACATTGCTTGCGAAATATCGAATTTGTTCCATAATTTAGCCGCGCACTGTATTTTCGCAATGGCGAACTCTGGTATCATAATCCCTTTCATAGAGTTCTCGATGTAATTCAATTCGGTATTATATTATATTTATTTTTTCTCAATATTCTGTTCACGCAAATATGACTTATATCCAGCTCTCTTGCAATTTCCCCTTCTACCAACATGAGGATTCTCAACTGTTGGAAGCATCACCTCTAATTCATTTTCTTCATTTATTGCAATTTCATTTAATACTTTCCTTTTCTTGCCTGTTTCCTCAAATCTTTCTTTAACCCTTCGAAATTCTCTAGTCGTATAGACCTTGAATCAGGATATCGAACTGCATACATTCTACTGGCTAATAAACAATTTCTGTCACAGGCACCCAAAATGTATATCATGTTTATCATTTCTTCGGTGGATAATTTCATTTTGCGAAAAAATATTAGAATTCAACCTCCTCGATAATTAAATATCAAGTTTGTTGACAATTCCTATAACATTCGAATGTTCCAAGGGTGATTTAATAAAATTGATAATATGATCTACATTCCGGGTAGATGTTACAGATGATGCTTTTAGCCGGTGGAATGTTTGCAGTTCAATATGGAATATACGACTCGAGAGTTTTCGAAGGAGAGATTTGTGGAAACAGGGAGTGTAAAACACAAGAAGTAAACAAAACGTGGAAGGGAGAGAATAAAAATAAGCGACGATGTCGTAAACTGTTGAGAATCTTCACGTACGTACAAGCGGCAGCAAGGTTCTCAGTCCTCAGTCCTCAGGCCCCTACCACGAGAAACCAACGACACAAGAAGACATAAAGAATAAAATTAGAGAAGTTGTTCGCTCTACTACAAGATCAACTCTGATTGAGGTTCGAAGAGCAATTGTAGATGTAGACTTAATTTGTGCTCAGCTCAAACTGGGAGATTGTTGGAACATCTACTGTGAATTCAAGCTTTTTTGAATAGTTTGAGTTTATTTTGTAACTTCTTTTGTCCAATTTTCAAGGAAAAAATCGTGATTGCTGTTATTATGACTTTTTCACACTTTCCTTGAGAATTAGATTTATTTCTGATGGAAATCAAGTACAGACGAAAAAACCGGATATTCTGGCTCTAACAGAAACACAAGTAAACTCGTCCACCAACAAGGTCCATATGCTTTGTCCTGGTTACGAACTCCATTCTCGATTCAGGTTCAAAGGTGGAGTCTGCCTTTACGCTAAGGCTAACCTTTCATGCCAGCGTGAAGAGAGTTTGGAACCGAAAAGACTTTGATGTGATGTGGTTCAAGCTATCTGATACCAAACTGACTAAGTTCCTCTGCTGCCTTTACCTTTCACCTAATGAACCTTCATATAACGACCTCTTTGAGTTTTTATCATCAAACTGGCTACATTCAGGAGAACCATCCAACAGCTGAAACCATAATCATGGGAGACTTTAATGTACATAACGCTGCCTGGCTCAAATTCTCTAACAAAACAGATGATGCGGGTCGTCAAGCCGAGGCCTTCGCCATCACTCATGGTCTAGAACAACTGGTCAAGCTACCAACCCGCATCCCTGATGTCAACAACCAGTCTGCCAATACACTAGATCTTTTCCTCACCACCAATCCTGACCCGTATAGAATAGAAGTTTGTGCCCCACTTGGAAACTCTAATCACACCCTCATCTCCACAACATGCTCTTTCCATTTACCATCGAGCTGCACAATACCACCCCGTCTCATGTGGCATTACAATTCGGCCGACTGGGAAGGTCTTCGTATGTTTTTCTCAGCGTTTCCATGGAAGAGAGTTTGTTTCTCTTCAGTAGATCCAACACGATGTGCTGAGACAATTTCTGAAATCATCATGTTGGGGATGCAAACTTACATACCGAATACCGAAAGAAGAACATCATCCGATAAGACCTGGTTTAACAGAAACTGCTCTAGAGCTGTGGCTTCCAAACAGGCAGCATACCATCGATGGCTAAAAAATCCGGGCCCTGAGACCAGAGCAGCATATGTCGAGGCTAGAGGCATATGCAAAGAGACAATAGAATGCTCAAAAGATGCCCACAATGCCAAAATAAGATCAAAACTTGCTGAATGTCCTAACGGATCCCGTTCATTTTGGTCTTTCGCCAAAGCTGTGGGAAGAAACTTCACTTCCAGCTCATTTCCTCCTCTAACCAAAGAAGATGGAACACTAGCAACGACTGCTCAGGAAAAAGCCAATATCTTTGCGCACCTATTTGCTGGAAATTCCACTCTGGATTCATCGGGAAAACAACCTCCGAACATTACACCTATTGACAGTCACATGCCCGAGATCACCTTTCGCCAACGTACTATCAGAAAGATTTTGCTGGGTCTCAACACCAACAAAGCTTGTGGATCTGACGGAATCCCGCCGATTGTCCAAGAAATGTGCCCCCGAACTAACACCTGTTCTTTGCAAGTTGTTCAACCATTCTTACAATTTGGGGGTATTTCCGTCCAATTGGAAAATTGCAAGAGTACAGCCAGTCCCTAAAAAAGGCAAAAAGGCCCTACCTAGCAACTACAGACCTATCGCACTGCTATCTATTATTTCAAAGGTCATGGAAAAAGCCATCAACATCGAGCTCATGAAATATCTGGAAGACTCAGGAATTGTCAACGATAGGCAATATGGCTTCCGCCATCAGAGATCAACTGGTGACCTGCTCGCTTACGTCTCACATATATGGCAGCTATCTATTGAAAAGTATGGAGAAACTTTAGCTGTGGCATTAGATATCTCCAAGGCGTTCGATCGAGTTTGGCACCAGGGACTCCTCGCCAAGCTTCCGTCTTATGGCTTGCCCCCTCAGCTGTGTTCTCTGCTTGCTAGTTTTCTCCCGAACAGGTCTCTCCATGTAGTGGTCGATGGAGTTTCATCTGACACTCTACTCATAAATGCTGGTGTTCCGCAAGGATCTATCTCGCACCAACACTATTTCTACTTCACATCAACGACCTGTTGAAAGCAACTTCATGTCCAGTACACAGCTTTGCCGATGATAGTACCCTCCATACCGCTTTCTCTTCCAGGGCCCCTATATCAGCCCGTGAAACCAGAAATGAACGAGGAAGAAATGTTAATAATATAAATATGGACTTAGCAACAATTCTCGAGTGGGGATCTAATAACTTGGTAGAATTCAATGCAAACAAAACACAAGCATGTCTTTTCTCTAGAAAAGTCGATCTCACTGTGCCTAACATAACTTGGTCAGGAGTAACCATACCACTGATGTCATCCATATCGATGCTTGGTATTACTATCAGCAATAACCTTTCCTGGGAAAATCACGTGCGGTCCATTGCCAAAAGTGCATCCCAAAAACTTGGTTTTTTGTTTCGTGCCAAGAGCTATTTCACCCCCACCCAGCTGCTTATGATCTATAAGGCACAGATCCGACCTGTCCTGGAATACTGTTCCCATATTTGGAGCGCGGCACCTAAACATATCCTGAAACTATTGGATTCTGTCCAAAAAAGGGCAAGTCGTCTCGTCGGTGATGCCTCGCTTACAAACTCGCTCACTTGTCTGGAACACCGTAGAAAAGTTGGCGATTTTTCTCTATTTTATAGATATTTTCATGGGCGATGCTCTTCTGAAATATGAACAATCGTTCCTGCTTTGGCCGTCTCTTCGAGACTAACCCGTCAAGTTCAGTCATCACACCCCTTCGTGGTCACTTTGGAGACCTGCAGAACATCACTTTCCAAAGACTCGTTCATCCAACGAACAGCGAGGCTTTGGAACTCATTGCCTAGGGAGGTGTTCCCCGAGGCATACAACCTCCAGAAATTTAAGAAGAACACCAACTCCTACCTTCTTTCCCTTGGTTCCCACGATGTTCTCTGAACATTACAGGATATCCCTTCTCGTGGGAACCAGAACATAAAAAAAAAAGGCAAACTCATTTTCTTCAAGCTCATAGTGTGGACTATTCTGGTATGGCCTTATTACAGGAAAAAAAGTGATCCCGAGTTTTTTGGTTGCCCCTGTAAAATTATGAATAGGTCATGAAAATACAGCATTTTTGAAGACATTTGGTGGTGTCTTATTCCCAATTATAGATTTTGAGATATTTGGTTTTGAATGAACCCATTTTGTGACATAAATCCCACCATAACTTCTGAACCTCCTGGTATGAACCCATACAACCTTATATTTTTGAGGAACACTTTTTCGAAGGAATTCAATCGAGTAAAAATATACAGGGTGTTTCATAAAAAAAACATAACCTAGATAATTCACACATTTATCGGACGGTACCAGGCGTTTTGATCCCCGGACAAAATGTCCCCGACAATACATCCCCAACAAAATATCCATATGACAAATGATCTGCCGAACAAAATATCCTCGGATAAAATATCCCCATGATGAAAAATCCCCATATGATTTGCCATAAATATCCCCATAATAACAAATCCCCGGATAATTTGGCGTCAAAAATTGGTTCTATACTGACATCTCGTGGGGGACTGTTTAGTTACGTTTAGTTTCTCTTGGTTAGTCTTAGGTTATTTATATATTGTATGAGCAATCAATTTGATCATCTGTGTTTTGTTCCAATGTTTATGATATTTATTCGATAACATTTTTATTTAATTAATTGGTATTTCTTTGATTAATTTGAAACTATTAGGAAAACTTTCACACTTATTTATTTGTAATTATAATTTTGTTATTTTATGTTATTTATGTTTTTTTTTTAATGACTTACATAAAATGTGTTTTTATGAATTTATCTGAAAATAATTATTGTCGTATATGTGTCGTATATTATGTCTAGGGATGTTTCGTCTTGGGGATATTTTGTCTTGGAGATATTTTGTCCGGGGATATTTTGTGGGGGATATTTTGTCCGGGGATGAAAACGCATGGAACCTATCGGTCGCCCTGTATGTTGGTAGTTATTTTTGGAACATAGCTTTCATTGCTCTCTATAGGGAAGAAGCTATCGCATGCATTTTGATACACCCTGTACATAGGATGCATCAATTTTTTTCGAGAATTTCAATTTATTTTTTGTTCTGAGAAATGTTCATTTTTGGCATTTTTGGCAAACCCTATACAAATTTATAAATCCATCAAATCGCACTTGCGACCTCCAGAAATGCTGTTTTTGAATGTTCCACGAGAACCGTGCAAGTTCGTTATCCACGATTAAGATGCCTAGTAAAATGTCTAGAAACTCTGGTGCATGCACTCATAGCTGAAAATGTGTGGGATCAAACGTGCGACAGATATGACCTGCTTGATTTCTTAGATCACGACCTGTTTCGAATGATTGCTGAGTAGATGGCAACAGCAAAGAGCAACTTTCCTAAGAAATTTATTTGGACAATGTTCATTACGCTCCGAAATCGTCAAAGATTTCATTTCAGCGACAAACAGTACAGTTTTCTTCATTACTACTCACCTACTACATCAAGCTTCGGCTTTTCGCTCCTCTGTGTCGCCGTTACTGACGAATATATATTTTAGGTTAGATTTTTGTGATATTTACCTTCGATACGACGAATTTACGAAAACAGGCACAGAAAATAGCATAAAAAGACTGTGTCGGCCTAGAATTTGCTTCTTGTTTGCTTTTGGCGTTTGCTTGTTCAATTGTGGTGTTAGAAAATTGAGAATTCTGTTTTTATTTCGAATTATACATTTATACGAAATGAACGTTGTTGAATCTATATTATAGATTCAATCATGAAACATGAAATGGAATGAAATAATAATAGTTGAATTATATTTTTACTGAAGATGACATAAACAATGTCGAAACGTCGAATGAAATAAAAAATATATAGACTGACTAAGGCCCTTATTCCGAGAAAATAAAGAATATAACATATGTGGTCAAGAAATTAAGAAATATATATATATATATATATATATATATATATATATATATATATATATATATATATATATATATATATTATTATATATTTACTTGAAATGGGAGCTCACCTCATATTGGCAGCACTTGGTTGTGAAAAAATATGGTGTCATTGTTATATTTCCGGTTCCTGTCATTGAAGCGAGATAAAATATGTACCAGTTTCCAAATCTAATCATAACCTTCCAAATACAGAAAGTTTCATCAAAATCGGTCCAGTAGTTTTTACGTGTTGCTCGAACAAACAAAGAGGCAATTATAAATTTATAATAGTATAGATTGAAGAAATACATATTTTTTGGGGATGTTTCATCATAGAAAGATGGATAGATAGATTTATTTGAACATGTTATGTAAATTACATTTATGTTAAGTCAGAAAACAGATGGGTACTAAGTTGTGTATATAAAAAAAAACAGTAACTAAGTAACATTTAAAACATCTAAAACATAAAAGGCTAGAAATCATTCTGAATATGTACAGTTCATGTAATCTTGTAAATTATAAAAACAATTTTTTAAAAGATATTTTTTTATCCTCCTCTTGAATACATTCATGCTCAATGATGCTAGATGGGAAGGCAAATTATTGTAGAGTTTGATATCCAGTGAATTACGCACTGACATTTCTAGCTTAACCCGGGGTTGTCTTAGTTTTTGTGCATTTCTGGTCTCGTAATTGTGGTAGTCTGAGTGGAAAGAATATACACTTTTATTTTTGTGAATTTGAAGCAGTGTGTGGTAGACGTGAATACAAGGCAATAACATGATTTTAAATTTTTAAAAAGTGGTTGGCAATGTTCATTGAATGGGACTTCTGCTATAATCCTGAGTCCTTTTTTTTGCATACGAAATGCTCTGAGAGCATGGGAGTACTCCATATGTCAAGTGAGTGTGGAATAGTGAATAGGAGCTTATTCGTTTTTCGGTGCCCAGAACTTTCTTCAGCCTACGAAGTAGATAAAGTTGGGTGGACAATTTTTTACACAACATTTCAGTATGATTTTCCCATTTGAGTGAATTGTCGATAGTTATGCCAAGCAGTTTAACATGGTTTTTACTTGTTAACCGATTATTTGATGAAATAATAATATTTTGGGTTTCATTCCTATTTAGTTGCAACTCGTTTCGTGAGAACCATTTTTCTGCTTTTTCTTCAAGTTCTTGGTTGGTTTTTAATATTATATCAACATCAGAACTTTCATTTAGCATCGTCGTATCATCTGCAAAGCAAATTATTGTTTTGGGAAGCAGATAATCGAAAATGTTATTTATATAGATAACAAATAACGTAGGTCCCAGAACAGATCCCTGAGGGATGCCATGAGACATAATTTCTGTATCTGATAGAGTACCATTCACACAAACCACTTGTTTCCTTGAGAAGAGGTAAGATCGAAAGAAATTTAAAGATGTTCCTCGGATTCCGTAGTATTCAAGTTTTTTTATAAGGAGATTGTGATTGACACAATCGAATGCTTTGCTCAGATCCCACAACGTTAAAGAGGTGTGTTCGCCACATTCCACATTGTTAATTGCATTTTGTATTATTTCCATTACTGCATCAGTTGTAGATCTATTTTTCATGAAGCCATATTGATGTTTGTGGAGTATACTATATTTGTTCATAAAATTCATCAGACGTTCTTTAACTATGATCTCTATTATTTTTCCCAAAATGGGTATAATAGAAATAGGTCTGTAATTGTCAGGTGAATTTGGATCTCCTTTTTTTGAAGATAGGTATAACTTTGCTTAATTTTAATATGTCTGGAAAAACCCCTTCAAGAAAACAACGGTTTATAAGAATAGTTTACGGTTCGATGAGATAATTGAGAGTTTTTTGATGATAAGGCTATTTAGCTGATATATGTCATGGAGGTGGAGTTTTTAGTTTTGTAATGGAGCGTGCTACATCTTCACGGGTATCATAAAAAAAGAGTCTCGAGGTGTAGGAAGGTTTGAGTGGCAATCTGCCATGTTGATATCACAGGATGGTAAGGTTTTGATTATATCCTCGGCTATATTGGAAAAAAATATGTTAAATTCATCAGGGCTGATACTGTTTGAGGTAACATTTGAATTACAAGCAGAATTTCGTTCGTAATTCACTAACGTCCAAATATCTTTTGATTTGTTTTTGGAATTTTCTACGAAATTATTATATGATTCCCTTTTAGCCAGGATAATTGCTGTTTCATAGTTGCGTTTGAATTTTATATAGACCTCTTTATCGGCAGAATTTTTTGAGGAGATACTCACTGTATGTAGTAGTTGTAAGGTGTTCCTCATCTGACGTAATTCATTACTGAAGAAACTAGTAGGTCTTTTTTTCACTGTTTTCAATTTTTTCAGTGGAAAATGTTCACACACCAGAGAATTGTACGTATTATCAAGAAATCAGCCATCTTGTTCATAGGGACATGATCATGAGTCTACAAGTACGTATGAAAATGTCATTGAGTTCCATAATTTTGCGGTAAGAGCGTCCCTTGAGTATTTCTCAATGCTGTGTCGAAATGTACCTATATAAAAACCACGAGAGAATGCGCAGAACCTCGGTTCATATGTAGCCTCTCAAATTAAACGCAATTTTGATAGAAATTTATTCAGTTGATTCATATTAACACTATAATGAAAAAAACAAAGAGTTATTGGTCCATTTTGGATACCTTCATTTAAATTTCGTAGTCAGTGGGAGATTATTGAAATAACAACCTGACTATACCAGAGCAAAGTGACTTGAGACATAAACATAACACAACAATCAACAACATCCTCCACTTTTGGTAATAGAAATCCCCAAGGCATTACCTTGAAACTAGACACTGAGAGAGCAATCGATACGTTTTCCCAAGATTTATATAATCCTCAAACTGTAAGCTGGTATACTCAGAAACATCAATTATAGACCGTTCCCGCATGCAGTCCCAACTGGCGAGGTATTATGTAAATATCCCAAAGGGAACATTTCTGTGAGAACAAGTTAAAAAAACCGGGATCGAACTCTCAAAAAAGGATAATATAGAGACTACATTTTGTATTAGAATATAAATACGTAATATTATCACTACTAACTATTTCTCAACATCCATATATTTCGGTACTGACCATATCTCAAGTCTGCTATAGATGTTTGCATGTGCTGAATATTAACTTTTAGATGTTGCAATTTTTATGTTCGGAAAATATTTTTTTTCAATTTGTTTGGACTTTGAGAACAATATCATGCTTATCGGCTTATATTTTCTTGAGGATGGAGAAACACGCAACCAAAAGGAGTTGATGACACCATTCATGAAAATAGCACCCTAATTGCATAAACAATTTTTGAAACAAAATATACAAATTCTCAAGAATGGTAATAACTTACACCGATTATTTATCTTAGAGAAAAACTTTTCGGGTAAAAGTTGTGGAGCTCATAGAGCTCTATCAAAGATAAAAATGTAAGATTGAGATTTTTTTAATTAACCCCATTTTAAAAATATATATATATATATATATAAATATATTGTTATGATGAGGTGATTGTGGTTTATTTTTTTTATTTTTTCACAATCACATCACAAAACAAAATTTTTTTTACTATTTTCAAATCTTTTTAGTTAGTTGCCCTTTGAATTTAATTCAATATGTTCATAACTCAATACCCATATAAATATTTCAAATGTTTGGCTACATGTTTTACCTCTTTCCCATTTTTCTTTACCCCAGCTCAGCTCAGCTCAATCGGTACGCCTATGGAATCTCAGGAGTAAGTTCTACTGTTAGTGTTTTTGATGTCAGTTTCAGAAAAATGGCAAACTATTTTGATCAATTATTGAAAATAAGTCAGAAATTCATCAAAATAATGATTTTTTTCATTCAGGATAATTAACTTAAATTAGTGTTTTATAGCAAAATATACATGAAAAGTGTAATTATGTGATAATAAAAAGAAGTGAAATACAACCTATTTAAGTTTTTCATCGAAGGGGTTCTTGAAAAGTTTATTTTCAAAATGCACTGAGTTTTGTAACTTTTATGGTTCTAAAGTACCTGTGGCTTCTTGAAATGCAAATGTTCAGTGTCTTGGAAACTGCCGTTCCAGTCTGCAGCCCCCTTGTTCGACTGTGAATTCGTCCTCGGACTGGTATATGTATGGAATGAGAAGGTAGGATTCGTTATGTACCTGGTTTTCATCAGCTAATGTTCTTTCTGGTATTTTCTTGTTTGCTTGTGCTCAAAAATATATTAGTGAATTTTGATTTCTGTAATTTTTATAAATTATGCCAATTGCTTGTAATGTTGAAAACATCTTTATTTAAAACAGAGGTATCGACCAATATTATATAAGGTCTCAGAAAAACGGTAGATTCCTCAGAAAAATGCAAAATAACATAGCCTAAATTACTAAATATGAACATTTGTTGTTTATGTGCTTTTTCAGTTTATAATTTTCATTTTAACTCTTTGAACATTTAATACGTACTTCTAAACATAACAATATATATTGATTGATTGATATATTGATTGATGTGCACGAAATTTCATGTCATTAAAATTCCATGATAACAGGTCTAAGCTTCACCACACAGATTTTAGGTGTGTCACTATCTATAATTTGATGCTTTTCACATTTTTGTACTTGCCGATAGGTATTAACTCGACGAGATATCTGATACGAATTTGAAAGAGACCACAGGCCGTCCTGATGATTGGGAAACCATGAAACAGGCTGAAGACGGATGGTGGGCTCTCTTGGATTCATAAGAGATTTCTCTCATGCTAAAGCCCACGTTCAGCATAAAAATAACTCGGGTTGTGGCACCGGTAGATGACCAGCACCCGGTTATTGACCAACTCTTAATGCGCAGAAATAAGGATACTATATTATTTTTTGGTTGCCTATGTCTTTGAAAAATGAATGGGACTTTGATCCAGTAAATGTAACAATTAACCCAAATGAATTTCGCGATCAGTTGGTCACTGTCATGTTTACACATTTTTCGTCTTTCACTGGTAAAAAACAGGTGATGTGGCAATAAACATGGTAAGAAGACAATTTTTAGTAATCTTAAATCATCCGTTCTTGTTGATAGTTTATCAAAAATATACTTGATGTACAAGTTGCTATATGAATATAGTTAACTATTTTCATTGTATTCATTATTGGAATGTGTGTTTTTACTATTTTAATTCATGTGGTCAACAACTAGAACACAATATTTGTTAAAGCTCCAGTAGTTACCACTTTGGTCAACTACTAGTGTTTCAAAGGAATTAATGGTTGTACATGTTTGTCTGTTTCATAGCTTTGGGTATTAGTGAAATATTTATTTGTGTTGAAAAAAATATCGTTATTTTAAAGCGGATCTAGTAATGACCATAGTTTTGTAGTGATCAACTATTGGTTTTTTGTCATGGTCAACAACTGGTACAATATTTTAATTTATGTAAAGTTTTTTGTTTTCAAATACAAGTTTAGTAAAATCAGTGTATTTTCCAGAAAAAATAAATTAAACTAACAGGAGATTTTTCGAATATACAAAGGTACGATTGTAACAAGCTGTGAGCGATGTTAGCAATATTAGACAATCGAAGAGGCTGTATGGGGTTTGGGGTACCGCATGCTACTTTAATGAATAATTCGAAAAGTAAATAAAAAAAAGTTGTCTCTGATTGATATTGATTGCATAAAGCCACTTTTCCACTGTTATCAGAAAAAAGAAGCATGAAAAATGAACTTTGAAGTCGAGGCAGTAGATTTCAAAAAATGTATGCACGATGCTTCGCAACTTTGGGTGATCAAGACGGAATAGAACGAATCAAGCCAATTAACGTTTCTATATTTCGGTATTCACTTATTTTCAAGAAATGGCGGGAATCGTTTGAAAAAGCAGAAATGAAGGAATGGGGCGGCGATGAGTCAGCAGAAGAATTACATGATGATACCAAGAAGAACACAATAAAGGAAAACACATTGATATAGAATTGGAAAATGAAACTAATAATGATAATGAAACTGTTCTAGGAGAAAACTTAGAGTAATACAGGAACGCAAGAAAATAACAATGAAACTGAGAAACAAAAATTTAATATTGGGACAGTAATAAAGGAATATAAAAATGATACGGAAATTTTGAAATTCCCGCCATGTTACCAATTATATAATACATTTTACCAATGTTACCAATTATATGATACCAATGTTACCAATTTTATAATACATTTTTGATATCTGGCTTTTGCAGGACTCGCATGGAACATGGGGGGGTCTGTATATATGTGAAAGAGCAATTGAAAGCCTACCCTTTACCTACTAACATCTCAAATATTTCCTCAGAATTGCATTTTGAAGTTTCAGGCCTATATTATAGTAATCTCCAGCTGATAACCATTTATAGGTCTCCAAACGGTGAGTTTGGATCTTATATGTCTAAAACAAATGAGCTGCTTAGCAAGCTAGATCACAAAAAAAATATAATCATAACTGGGGATTTCAATGTTAATTTCAATCCTATGGATAATCAGGCTCACCAGCTGTGCAACCTCTTTGTATCATACGGATTGCACTATACCGTGAGCATACCAACTAAAGGTAAAAATTGTCTTGATAATGTGTTCACTAACTTTAGGGAGGGGTACTATCAGGCAGATGTCTTTGACCCTTGCATATCAGATCATTCAGCAATGAATTTCTACTTCAAAAAAGAAAAAAATAGGGAAACAACGTCTAGAATAAATTTCAGACCAATCACAGAGGCAGGATTGTTCACCTTATACAAAACCCTAGAAAATGTAAATTGGAATGAGGTAAATGACAAAAACCAAGAAACACAGGTAAGGTTTGAAAATTTCATTAATATCATCAATAATGCAATTGAATTCTCTCTGCCCAAAAAATCTAAACTAAGCACAAAATCCAACAAAATCACACCAAAGATTAACTGGTTTAATGATGACCTAATTCAAATCAGAGAAACACTTCGTTTCATGAATGATGTACATAAAAAAAACCCCGAAGTTATCCCCAAAGAAAATATCCGTGAGTACAAGCGCTTTTATCGTACAAGCCTTTCCAATGCAAAAAGAGAAGCTCATGATGTTTATATAAAAAATTCCTCCAATAAACAAACAGCAATGTGGAAAGTAATCAAAGGAAACAACCCCATCACAAAATCTGAAAATTGTCAAAACCTATCAGCAGAAAACTTCAATGTTTATTTCTCGAGGATAGCCGAGGACTTAGTAGAAAATCTACCCCAGACTCCTTCAAATCCCGCAGAAAAAATTAAATTAGATAAAAACCTAAATTTTTGTTTCCGTGAAGTAAGCTACAATGAGGTACGAGAAGTCATTTCAAAATTGAAAAATTCAAAGTGTACGGATGCTTAAGATAACAATGTCAAAATTGTAAAAACCATAGCCAACCTAATAAAATATCCCCTGACAAATTTGATAAACTCGTGCATAGCAAATAATATATTCCCAAACATTCTAAAACTGGCTAAGGTAATTCCTATTTACAAAAAAGAATCGGCTGAGGAACTATCAAATTACAGGCCTATCTCTCTGTTACCGATTTTCTCAAAAATTTTTGAAGCACTGCTAAAAATACAAATTACTGAATATTTTGAATCAAACGACCTGTTCAACAAATGCCAATTTGGCTTTCGTAAGAATCTCTCCACAACTCTCGCCATAAATGAACTTCTATAAGTCATAAATAATGGATTTGAAGAGGGGTTATATGTCCACGCGGACTTTCATGACCTAACTAAAGCATTTGATTGTGTTCAACACGACCTACTATTAATAAAGCTAACTCAGTATAACTTTAGCCCAAATAGCATTAATTTAATGTCCTCTTACTTATCAGACAGACAACAATATGTCACACATAACGGTAATATTTCTAACAAAGCCTGGATGAAACACGGGGTGCCACAAGGCTCAATCTTAGGACCACCCTCTTTCTTATTTATATAAATGACCTATCGCATAACATTGTTGACAGCAGAGCTATACTGTTTGCAGATGACACCACAACATTAACTTCATCCACAAACCCTGATACACTCAGAGATAACGTGGCGACCCAGAATACAACCATCAAAAACTGGTTCACGACCAATAAATTGACCTTAAATGAGAGCAAATCTCAATCACTAGTATTCACTTTACGTCATCATGAGAAAACTCTAGCTGATCCTGTTAAATTTTTAGGAGTATATATCGATCCTCACCTAACTTGGGAATTCCATACAAAAAAATTGAGTAAAAAACTCTCTTCCATTACCTATATGATAAGAAATCTCAAAAACAATGTTTCTTTGGATGTTCTCTTGACATCCTACTTTGCTTATTTTCACTCGAACATGACATATGCCCTATTAAGCTGGGGTCATTCGTGCCACCTAGACAAAGTTTTTGGAGTTCAAAGACGTTGTGTGAGAGTAATTGCGGGTCAATCCTACAGGGACTGTTGCAAACAAAAATTCAAAGAACTGGGCATTCTAACAGTGCCTTGTGCATATATCCTCGAATGTGTTACCTATGTAAAGAAAAAATCTGGCATCATATAGTACAGCTGGAGATTCCTATGGTTATGACACAAGAAATAAAGACAAACTGTTCCTAAAATATCATCGCCTTGATAAAATTGTAATTGAATCAAATTATTAAAATAATTTATATTTTAACATCTTTATATGTGAACCAGTTTTGTATAGTCTAATATGTATAAGTGTTTTAAATATTTTTAATGAATTTTAAATTTCTACTGACTTGTGTAATGTTCTAAATCTTTACTGACTTGTGTAAATACTTGAATGTATCTAAGCACCAATAAATCTATCTATCTATCTATCTATCTATCTATCTATCACTGAATGAGTAAATAAAGTATGTATTACATGAAATAAATGTATTAGCATAGCCCAGAAACATAATATAACCTCAAAAGCATACAATGTGTATTTATTGATAGACATGTTCAAACTGTATCATTGAAGGTTCTTGAAAAAAACGACCTGTTTTCTTTATACATTTTTCCATTAGGAACTTTATTAGTTTTCAGATTATGAAGAGTTGGAAATAAAAAACAACTCATATTTTCCAACAGACTTACTGCAATGTATTGACTCTCCAAATAGAAGAATTCGGTTTGTGATAAAACTGAAGAATCACTGTGAAAATGTATATTTTTCTTAATAAATTTCAACTAAATCTTCCTTCCTAGAGATACAATTGAAATTATATATAAGAAAATATATTGCAATTATATTCTATTTTACATCGAATCTGTTTCATGAGTAATTTCAGTACCCTAAGAAATATTAAGGCCTTGGAGGTTATAAAAAAACTATATTTTTAGTTTTCAACATCAACACTGTCATCCTAACAGAATACATTAATGGAGAAGTTTCACTCAGAATGAGTCAAGTTCGTTTTTTCAAGAAGAATCTACATTCAGATTACATGATGAGCATTCTGAAAGAGGGATGCATTCCTTGCGGTATAAAAATTGAAAAAAAAACATCATATCAAATAGAATGTGTTACCTCCAAATGCCCAAATGGATGACAGAAGGCTTCAGAAAGTGATCTTTAAAAATGTTTTATTTACAGTTGAACCGCTGTGTGCAAAACTTCTTAGGAATGTTCTGTTGGGTCTATGAAAAGGCTATCAAAAAAACTTGGGGGACAAGTTCTTTTTGTGACATCCCAGGGACATCCTGAAAATCGCCACCTGCGGCGGACATTGGCTGTTCTATAAAAGTCGCAGTGAATGTTCAATGTCTCAAAATCTTGTACTTTTAACATATTTGAGATGTTTTTATGTTGGCTGGGTAATGTTTTCATTAACCTATCAGAAATGATTGAAAATAAAAGAATATGAAGGTATGAGAATAAGCAAAAGTTTATAGAGCAGCATCATAAAGTAATTTCCCCAGATAACAGCCAATTTTTTAGTTTGTGTTTGAAACATGCAGTGGATAGTGTTGTAGCGAGCTGTGTCAAAAACCCTGGTTCGGAACTATTGTCCGGCAGATGCCGTAGGCTTATCGTTCAGAACAATATATTTCGTTGAATGTTGGCACGGCGGTGACCGTTTTTTGCCAAGGAAGTTTTTTTTGATATTGGTGTCGAGTTCACAAACGAAAGATCCGACGAACTAGCAGCTTTCTGGTTGAAAGGTAATTTATTACTGCCGTTCAATAATTGTAATCTTTGCCTGGTGTTAGGTAAGTGGTATTTGGAAGTGAATCATGTAACATATAAGTAATGTAAAGAAAAGCGGTTTATAAAAATGGGAATATTTTTTAGTTCATCTCTGGATTTTTGGTGCTGTGAATAAATCGAATATCCGTTGAACCCGATTCCTCTTATTACCCAGAACCCCCCAAAATCGACCCTATTACAGTGTTTTTAACCGTTCAGAAATCATGTTATAAAGCCGAGTAATAGTGAAAGAGCATGACGATTGCAACTGGGCAGTGGAGTGCAGAGGTGGGTGAGTCGGGATTTGTGTCGAATATTAATAGCTACAAACAAATTCTTGGAACACCTATGGGAGCTACCATCTCACCAATCATTGCTTCGTATGTAATGGATGACCTTTTCGAAGAAATATTACCACAATTGACGTTTGAAGTTCGTTTTTTAAAAAAAAATTGTAAATGATATTATTTGTGCAGTACCAATGGATAAATCAGATGAAATTTTAAGAAAAGTAAATAACTACAATAAAAATTTACAATTCACAATTGAATTAGAAAAAAATAAAACTATTCCGTTTTTAGATACTAGAATAATTCGTAGAGAAAACAATTCACTAATCACAGATTGGTATATAAAACCAACAAACTCTGAAAGATACATAAACTATCATTCCTTCCACTCAAAAAGAATGAGAATAAATTTGATTCTTTGTATGAAAAAAAGAATCGAGATGTTGGTTCATCCTTCATTAAAAAACAAAAATTTAAAAATTCTCAGAAATATTTTACTAGATAATTCTTACCCCAAAAAACTTCTTAACATAATTCTTTTCAATACCAACTCTGATAGACAAATTAATAATGATGACACAAATAATCAAAATTCAGAAAATAACAATGAAAGGATAATTTATTTTTCAATTCCTAATATAGAAATTCTATCATCAAATATAATTAAATTATTCAAGAATGAAAGTAACATAAAAATTTCACAAAAAAATATCAAGACTATTGGAAATTTAAATACGAGGTTGAAAGATCCCACACCAGATTTGAAGAAATCAAATGTTGTCTACAGCATACCATGTAACAACTGTGATTTGAACTATATTGGTACAAGTTCAAGAACTTTAAATAATCGTATTATCTCTCACAGAAGTGATATAAGACTCAACAAGAAATCATGTGCATTAGCTCAACATGCTATTGAAATAGGCCATAAAATATCATTCGAGGAAGCACGAGTTTTACATTCAGAAAAAAATTTCTCTAAAAGATTATTTCTTGAAATGATTGAAATTAATAAATCCAATCAGAATATGAACAAAAAAACAGATATCGAAAATCTTAGCAAAATCTACAGTTATCTTTTACAAATGGATAAACTGATGATTCTCAAAGAATATAATAAAAAATTAACACACCCACTACATATTTTATATTGTTCTGACGATTAATCATAGGTTGTCATTTCAAATCCTTCAATGTCACTCGAAACGTCAAAGATATAACACCATTTCGACAAATATTACATATTTTACGTTTTTTTTTAAGTTAATGTTCATTAATCAAACACTCAGATTACTGTAAGTACTTCCTTCATTTTAAGTATTTTTTTCTCAATAATGTAATTTACATATTTTAGGACCCTGAAGAAGTTTCAAAATTGAAACGAAAGCTCGGTCCAACGTATTAAAGAGTTTTTCATAGTTCAACACTTGTGCTGACTGAAGATCCCCGTTATTCCCCACTGTTTATATATATTCATATATATATATATATATATATATATATAGTATTAAAGGTCCGTTCAAGTCAGTTTCTGGTTTCAATCGACAATGCTTGTGGTCTTCACTCGCATCAGATTACTCGTACGGTTAATGACAGTATATTCGTGGGTAGCGAACTATCGTGGATGATACGAGTTTCGTAAATGTACGACAGATCAAGCAGAATAACTCCACGAGCAATATGCCAGCTGAATATGAGAAATTGCGCATCACATGAGCTCATTGCCTACATGATACTTGTGGTTCACTCGCATCAGATATCTCGTGTTATCTGGAATATGAACAGATCAGTATATATCTGGTGGGTGGATATATCGTGAATTTTGATGCGAGATTTCGTCAATGTACGACAGACAGATACATATCATTTAGGGACGCAATAATAACGAGAATAGAGAATGTCGAAGCGATCCATCTGTTCAGTTATATTGGAGTTTCATTGCATCAGATATCTCTAGTGTTAATTCGTCGATGGAATATGAACATGCACAAATTATAGATAGCGACAGGTCTAAGCCCACCACACAGATTATAGGTGTCGCTATCTATAATTTGATACCGTTCATATTTCCGTACGTACCGATTGGTATAACCTACGAGATATCTGATGCGAATTTGAAAGAGACCACAAGCCGTCCTGATGATTGGGAAACAATGAAACAGGCTGTAGACGGATGGTGATCTCCATAGGATTAGTAACAGATTTCTCATATTCTCGTTATTTGTATTGCGTCCCTAAAACGCACTAGGAGTACGACTATTGGTATCGTGGGTTGGTCTATGCTGGCATCTGTCGGTGACCTATTGATGTTGTATGAAATCTCGTATCTTCAAAATTCCACGATGACAGGTCTAAGCTCCACCACACAGATTATAGGTGTCGCTATCTATAATTTGATACTGTTTATATATATATATATATATATATATATATATATATATATATATATATATATCATGATTTCAATAAACCTTTTGGTGTTCTACAGTTATTACAATCTCCAAAAATAACTGGAACTGATAGGGGTAAAAAAAAGGGGAAAAAAAATTGTATAGTTTATGTCACGTTCACAAGCCCATTATATTTTAGCGCGTTCTCGAGCCATCACATACAATTTTCGACATTTAATCTATGACCCGTGTTGCCGCAGTGTTGCCGCTCTTTTCGCATGATATTATGATCAAATTGCGCATGGAATGTTTTATATTCACAATACAATCACGAGAGGAAAATTAACTCGCCAAACACTTTCATTCAATTTTGTATATTGACTTTCGTCTAATTCAGTCGCCGAATGAATTTTCATTTTGGGATATTTAATGATTGTTACAAGCTTTTATTTAGTTTCACTTGTTAGTTAGTTCGTTCGTTTGTTAGTTTGGTTCAAATCTTGCAAATCAATTTTGACCGACTTGGCAGGTGACAACGCATAATGGAATTTTTGTTAGAGACAAAAACAAAAGAGCGGCTCCAAGATGGCGGACAAGATTTGTAATAATGGTCCGACTTGATTCAAAATTGGTATGTGAGGGTTTTCGGGGTCGGAGATTATGAATTTTTTGTCAAAATTCTTGTATTCAAGATGGCGGCTCCAAGATAGCAGACAAGTTTTGTGATTATGGTCCGATTTGATTCAAAATTGGTATGTGGGGGTTTTCGGGGTCGGAGATTATACATTTTTTGTCAAAATTCATAAATTTAAGAAAGCAGGACAAGTTCTGTGATTATGGTCCGATTTGATTCAACATTGGTAAGTGGGGGTTTTCGTTTATGAAATATTCATGAATTCAAGATGGCATCCTCAAGATGAAGGAAGAGTTTTGTGATTATGGTCCGATTCGATTCAAAATTGGTATGAAGGGGTTTTTGGTGACGGAGATTATGAATTTTTTATTGAAATTCGTTATTCAAGATGGCAGTCCCAAGATGGGGGACCAGTTTTCTGATTATGGTTATATTCTGTTCAAAATTGATATGTGGAGTTTTCAGTTTCGGACATTATGAATTTTTTTGTCAAAATCTATCAATTCAAGAAGGTGACTTCGGGAAGGCGGATGAGTTTTGTTGTTATGGTCAGACTCTATTCACAATTGGTGTAGCAGTTTTTGGGGTCGGAGATCATGATTTCTTCCAACTCAATACTTACGGGGAAAAGACCTTGTAATAACGATGCTCTATTAGAAATGAAAAGATGAAGGGAAATAATTAAACATAAAAAAATAAAATTACTGAAACAAACCTTTTTGAAGAAAGCTTTTATTTGAGCCGAATACTAAAATATATAAAATGAGTTTAAGTCATCGCTGGCAATATTTAATAATTTTTTGGTGAATAATTTGGTTCAAAAAGCTTGTCGCGCGAATTGTAATAGAATTAATACTTAAACAAGTTGTTACTTACCAACCAATCATTGTACCTACTTTTATGAATTCTTTGAGAAAATTAAATACTTTGACACGTTCTCACTTACAAAACCAATCACTGCCAATCAAATTAATTGGTACCTACTTTTATGAACACTTCGTGCTACGAACTTTTTGAAACCAAATAATTCAACAAAAAATAATTAAATCATTGTCAGCGATGACTTAAACTTATTTTATACGTTTCACTACACGGCCTAAATGAAAGTTTGTCTTTAAAAAGGTTTTTCTATTGGATATTATCAACTTAGATCCTCTGTTTGTGTGTCGGTTTGATTGTTTGCATCTCAATTTTTCCCTAATATGGAATAAAATTTGTAAACTCATAACATTACATTTCAACAAGAGGAGAAGTGTCACTACTTATCTCTTTCCGTTTGTGCAAGATATTCACAATTCCATGGAACATGGAGTGTCAATGTGTGCGGTGTACACCGACTTTTCCAAGGCATAAAGATAAAGTACATCATCCAACTCTGATGACGAAACTTGGAAATGTTGGTGTACATGGCAATCTATTGAGACTTCTGAACTCTTATATTTCTGACAGATATCAATATATCGCCTTGAATAACTCTCAATCGCATGAAACATTATTTACCTCAGGTGTACCACAAGGATCACAATCTAAAATATTATCATACGTGGATGATCTAAAAATTTACAATGGAATCAAGGACAACGTGGACTACTCAGACCTTCAGAATGATCCTAATCGTTTTTTTAAATACTTCACAACTAATAGGCTCTTTTTCAATATTCCCAAATTCTCTTATCAAGGTGTTCAACTCCTTTGACAACAAATCCTTATATAAATAAACAGATACTATAATCCGAAGATGAATTAAAGGACCTAGGGGTCTTCCTGGATGAAAATCTACCGTTGAAAAGCCATGTTGAGGTTATCGTTAGGAAGGCATTGAAAGCTGTCGGCTTCATCCTGAGAAATATCAAAAAATTGAATTCAAAAGTCATCTCTTTGTTGCAAAAAAGTATAACACTATGGTAATACCTATATTGGAATTCAATTGCATTATATGGAACCCTTTTATGACAAATACATTTTACGTATCGACTATGTCCAGAAAAAAATTGTCAAACATCTAACTACAGATATTTTCGCCATGGGCATTTCGAATAAATATGAGAACCTCAGATTCTACAAACTCGAACAATTATTTATCCGGAGAACATTTTCCGATATATTTTTTGTTTACGCTAACCATATAATCTCCGAGTAATCAATTAATTGCAGTACCACCATAACAAGAAATAGACTAATATTCCACATGAGAGCTTTCAATAACTCCAATAACTCCCTTTTGATGAAATCAATGAATTCTTATAATTTCGTATGTAATACTCACTTAGACATTTTTACTATCCTACCATATGTTCAAAAAGCATCTTGAAACTCTTCTGTGTGCAAACTATAATTTTCTATTAGAAAACACTTTCTTTCTTCCTTCACTCCTTTTTTTACGTATGTATTATAAGTTTTAGTTATAGGATTTTTCGGTTTTAGTTTGAAGGATTCATTTCCAACCGACGAGAAATAATATAATTATTTAAACATCTTTTTGAAGACAAGCTTTTATACAAATGCACTAAAAAGTCAAAATAATTGCTTCGGATGTGTGACGTAGGTTATTCCGTGAGTTATAGATTCGAGAGCTTGTCGCTTTTATATTCGAACTGTAAACTTTGCGCGACAAGCTTTTGAATCTACAACTCACGGAAAAACCTACGTCACACATCCAAAGCAATTATTTTTTCAATTTCTAGTGCATTTGAATAAAAGCTTGTCTTTAAAAAGGTTTTTTAATAAATTATTTTATTTTGTGCTTTTTTGTATTTAGGTACAACTTAATCTAAGCATTTTTGTTAAAGCATCGTTATTATGAGGCCTTTTTTTCCTGTAAGTCGCTATTTAGTCCTTCTCCAAGTTTAACTCATCCTCCATCTTGGAGTTGCCATCTTCAATTTATGAATTTTGACTAATAATCAATAATCTTCGGCTAAATTCATAATCTCCGACCCCAAAAACCCCGACATACTAATTTTGAATCGAATCGGGACATAGATAGATCGGGACATGATGGAAAAATCAGTATAAAACCACTCTTATTACCCTTATTACAGAGATTGATCACTAAATTCAATAATACTGTTGAAAAAAAATATATTTGTCATACATTTTTCGTTAAAAATGACTTTAAAAATCGATAAATTCTCCGTCCGCTCGGAGTAGCATTTTGGTAGCGTGACGTGACCATAGTGTTGGGATTCGGAACGGCCACATGCATCGTGTGGAAATGACAGTCGATAAAGAAGATGTCATTCAAAATTTTTCCTGTTTGGATTGTGCAGCTACGAAAGGTAAAAATATAAGACGAATCGATAGTAATGGGTATAATATCATTAAGATATATATACAGAGTGGCCACTTTTTTAATGGGATTGTATTGGTAACTTTTAAACCATAAGAGTTAGAAGGTCGGTCAAATGGAGAAAAAGTTGCATTCATAGAAGCATTGTCAAACAAATCGAGATTATCAGGGCCGGTTATTGAGATATCATAAGGAAAGTAAATTCTGTCATTTTGATTTTTCTTTTTTTCCCACTTTATTTCGAATATTATCAAAAAATGTCACGATAGTTTTCAATTCGACAGTAATTATCCTCAATTTGACATAATCCGATTTTGTATCCAACGTTTCGTACGCTCTGGGCCACCCTCAACCTCATTTGTTTCTATACGAACCTGCATATTTTATGACACTTTTCGAAATAACTTTCAACGCTGAATGCAACGATATATCATACAATGTCATTCAAAGTTGATTTTCAGGTGATTTTGACTCTTATCCAAATTTCTTTGGGTCGGATCTGTATTACATTTAGGTACCTTTAGTTTAATTAACAACATGCAATACATTTCGATGAGAAAATCAACTACTCATCTTCAACTGAATGGAACGTAACAGAATCAAAGCAAGAAACAAGTAATAATTATTTACAAATTTCAAGAGGTGAAAAACCTAATTCATAATAATTAAACGAAACTATCATTTAATGAAACAAAAATCAAATGATTATTCGAAAGTAAATGATGAACATTAATGAAGTAAGTGTTCGAAATGTCCACCATTTTGTAAAATGCACTTTGCGGTTCTGGAACCCATACTTCTTATACATTTGCTTATTTCGTCTCCTTGAATACCTTCCAATACATTCTCAATCTTCTCGCGAAGAATCTCTTTTGTCGGGTTCGTAGTATCATAAATTCTATTTTTGAGATATCCCCACAAATAAAAATCCAGCGGATTCAAATCCGGAGATCTGACAGGCCATGCTACTGGACCTCTTGTTCCAATCCATGAATCGGGAAAAGTTCGATTTAGATAGTCTGTGACTATTCTTGAGTTGTGTGGACCACATCCGTCTTGTTGGAACCATGGACTATTACGCCGATACCGTATAGGAAGATCATCCAACATTTCTCCTATAATTTCTAAATATTTTGCTCCGGTTAGGTTGCCGTCAATAAAATAGGGTCCCAGTAATTCATTATTCAACAAACCGCACCATATGTTCAAAGTAAAACGATATTGATGTCTAACTTCATGAATTAAGTGAGGATTTTCTGTGGCATAAAAATGTTTGTTCCTTCGATTGAACATGCCAGAATTTGTAAATGTCGTTTCGTCTCCCCAAATGATATTGTGCGCAAAATTGTTGTTATTCCGCACCTTCCGTTGAAACCAATTACAGAGTTGCAACCTTCTCTCAGGATCATTGCGATATAGTTTTTGCACGGCTTGGTATTTTTAGTCATGGTATCCGTGTCTCTTGAGTATTTTATCAACAGCACTTTTTGATAAATTGCATTCACTGGCCATAGTTCTCGATCCTATTCCTGGATTCATTCGAATTTGGGTCAGAACATTGATGTCATTGATAGGCTCGTTTCGTCGTACATAAGGACCTCTAGGTTTGATGAATGAATTATGTGCAAGTAACGTTGTAGATAAACGTCGAAACATTTTAATATTTGGTGTTGTTCTTTCAGGATATAATTCACCATACCTTTGTTGTGCTTTGAACGAATTTCTATCTAGTTTTATGTACACTTCATACATATCTCTCTTCTCTCCATTTGTGTATCTTACCATATCGAATAAGTTAAATTGAAATTACTCAGAAAAGTATTTTCTTGTTATGTTCTTTTTTATCCACGGACTACTACTTGGAAATAATACATTCAATAAACCTAGAGTTGTGTGTATGTAAGAAAAAACAAGTCTATCAACGATATCAATGTTCTGACCCAAATTCAATTGAACCCAGAAAAAAAATCGAGAACTGTGGCCAGTGAATGCAATTTATCAAAAACTGCTGTTAATAAAATAGTCAAGAGACGCGAATACAATGATTTTAAATTTGAATACCAAGCCTTGCAGAAATTATATCGTAATGATCTCAAAATGAAGTTCGATTCTGTAATTCGTTTCAACGGAACAAATGACAAATCCAACAATAATGACTCCTCGCGAGAAGATTGAGAATGTATTGGAAGGTAATCAAGGAGACGAAATAAGCAAATGTATAAGAAGTATGGGTTCCAGAACCGCAAAGTGCATTTTACAAAATGGTGGACATTTCTAACACTTACTTCAATAATGTTCATCATTTACTTTCGAATAATCATTTGATTTTTGTTTCATTAAATGATAGTTTCGTTTGATTAATATGAATTAGGTTTTTCACCTCTTGAAATTTGTAAATAATTATAACTTGTTTCTTGCTTTGATTCTGTTACGTTCCATTCAGTTGAAGATGAGTAAATTGATTTTCTTATCGAAATGTATTGCATGTTGTTAATTAAACTGGAGGTACCTAAATGTAATACAGATCCGACCCAAAGAAATTTGGATAAGGGTCAAAATCACCTGAAAATCAACTTTGAATGACATTGTATGATATATGGATGAATTCAGCGTTGAAAGTTATTTCGAAAAGTTTCATAAAATATGCAGGTCCGTATTGAAAAAAATGAGGTTGAAGGGTGGCCCAGAGCGTACGAAACATAGCATACAAAATCTGATTATGTCAAAATGAGGATCATTTACTGTCAAATAAAAAATTTCGTGACATTTTTTGATAATATTAGAAATAAAGTGGGAAAAAAAGAAAAATCAAAATGACAGAATTTACTTTTCTTGTGATATCTCAATAACCGGCCCTGATAATCTCGATTTGTTTGAACTGCTTGACGATGCTTCTATGAATGCAACTTTTCTCCATTTGACCGACCTTCTAACTCTTATGGTTTGAAAGTTCAATACATCCTTAAGATTGATATATATATATATATATATAATATATATATATATATAAATATATATATATATAATATATATATATATATATATAATATATATATATAATATATATATATATATATATATATATTTATATTGTTATGTAATAATAAAGTTATAAATATAAATTGTTTTTATATAATGAGGATTGCTAATAATTTTCGCCATTCTTTGTGAGCCAAATTGTTATGATATAGATAAATGTTTTCGCCCTGTATAATATATTTTGCAATGTAATAATAATTGCTAGCTAACGTCACTGTTCTCTCGTCACGTTGCTGCCAATTGTTATCACTTTCCTTACCACAGCTAAACTCAGTTGGTACGCCTCTTGTCTCAGATAGCCGGTTCAGGCAATTGAGCCACTAGCCACTGCTTGATGTCAATTTCCATTCAGTATTTATAAATACGATTGCTGATAATTGTGGAAAATAAGCGACTTAGTATCAAGAAGCAATTATTTCCTTTATTCAGGAAAACTTAAATTTACCTGGCCTACGATAGATAACTTATTCTAAGGTGAGTCTACAAATTTTCATGGATAATCATGAGAAACAGGTCATGGATAAATAGACACAACCTCACTTTTACCTTGAAAGTGAAAATTTCTTTAATAGTTCAAATTCAAATGGAATAAAGTTTTTCTGATGGGATATGAGTTATTAGTGAAATTGTTCAGTTCGTGATGTGCACTAGTAAAGTTTATACCTGTCGCTAGAACTGTCGCTGTTCAATATACACCCAGAATTTGGATTCCCTCTCAATCCAATGCTCTCAGGAACTCCAATACCAAAAAGAAGGAACCATACAAATTCAGCAATCAGTTTTGGAATATTTGTATATGGTGTACAAATAAGGTAATGTTGGTTTTCTGCTTATGATGTTGAAATTAATGAATTCTTCTTTTCTTCCAAATAAAACGTGGCATTCGTTTTCAAATTATTTTCGATCTCCCTCGTGGCTTGGTTTTTTCCGTCTCCTGGATACCATTTTTTCTCATTCCTTTCGATTTGAATTTTTGAATTAGCGCACTATATTGTCACATTTTCACTGTTTGGGGTTATTTGTCAAAACTTATAAATACAACTATTTTTACTTTCTTATAAACTATATACAATTTCCAGTAATAATTGTCTCTGACACTTTTTCGTTCTTATTTTCTCAAAATTTCCAATCTTACATTTGACCATACTGTTCCCTGATTGGCTATTGTCATCAAGAAGTTTGCTGTTCTCCCTTGGCTACTTTTAGTTAGATACAATTTCATATACTGTATGTTTCAAGCTTATAATTTTGTGGATCACATTTTATTCAGGATGATTTTGTAAATCTAGACTTTTTGTTGTCTTTTGAACAATTATGGGTTGTAATCATTATGACAGTGTATGAAATTGATTGTATTATAGTATTTGGATATTTTTATCTATTCATATTATATAGGGGCTTAATAAAGGAAAAAGAACTTCAAAATTTATGTAAAGACAATCTCTTGAATTAATAGCTATTAGATAATTATTCTTTTTGTGGGTTTTTCTTTTCAAAATACATAACTGGTTTTTCATAACATAACAATATATATATATATATATATATATATATAATATATATATATATATATATATATATATATATTATATATATAAATATATATATATATATATATATATATATATATATATATATATATATATATATATATATATATATATATATATATATATATATATATATAAACGGTGACGTCCCCAATAGGTAGTCTTTCTTTGAAATCTACATAATAGAAAAAAATAATGAATCATACGAACAATACCACTTTTTTACCAACTCTATGTCTACAGGATCAATATACCTACTTAAAATATAAACTTTTTAACAAAAATTCAAACCAACGAAAAAAAATAAAATAAAAATGAAAAGCGAAAAATAAAATAAACCTTTTTAGTTGTAATAACTAAGCTTCTGAACTAACTGATTTTGATTCGGGCCAAACAACCCAGCGAGCACAAAAACATATCAGTTATGTACGTGATTTTGAGACATTGAACATCCACTGCGATGTTATGAGCATACATGAATAGAACTTTTATAGAACAGCCAATGTCCGCCGCAGGTGGCGATATTCAGGAATTTGTCCTATGTTTTTTTGATAGCCTTTTCATAGACCCAACAGAACATTCCCAAAACGTTTTGCACATAAAATTGCTGTGAATAAAACATTTTTAGAGATCACTTTCTGAAGCTTTTTGTAATTTATTTGGACATTTGAAGGTGTCACATTCTATTTGAAATTGAGTTTTTTATTCAATATTTGTACCACCAGGAATGTCTCTTTTTGGATGTTATCATGTAATCATCTGGAGATTCTTCTTGAAAAAACGAATTTGACACATTCTGACTGAAACTTTTCCATTAATTTATTCTGTTAGGATGATAGTGCGTGTATGATGAAATTTTTTTTTTATAACAACGCTTTTATGTTTCTTAGGCTACTGAAATTAAGATTTTATCTCATGAAACAGATTCGATGTGAAATATACTAACCACCAATTTTAAAGTTAATTGCAATATGATTAGATATTTTCTTATATACAGGGTGGGGCACCCCATACGACACGGTCCCTGTGAACCAAACCATTAATTTTTTCGGGAATTTCTCCATTTCATTATATGTATATTGATCAAGGCTGCAAAAAGAAATTACTTTGGAGTCTACAGGGTGGCTCAAAAAAGAGTGACATATCAAAGTTGTATTTTTGGAACGTAGTTCCTTATCGCGCGTTGCGACAGAGGGCTAGACGGAATAAATTAAGACCAAAAGTTGTAACGAGACTTTCGCTATGGTTATTAGCCGTGCGGCGTGCGCGTGTTTCTCTGTCTGTCTCTCTCTCTCTCTCATAGAAAGCAAGCCAGTTATTTTCGTTTCGTCTTTCTATTTCACATTGAACAGTGTGGTGTCGCGACGATTATTTTTGTTGAGTGTATACAGGTGTTTTGTACATAATAAATGTTACAAAATAATAACAATAATGAATCCTGACAGTGTTTCTGCACAAGTTCCAGATATTGCTGATGGAGTTAGGTAAGTAGAGATTTTATACAGACAATAATAAATGCTTATGTATTTTTAGCAAGTACGCATCATAACCTCTCTTTACTATTGTGCTAACCAAGTCATACGCGTTATAATCTCTCCATTATTGTGTGTTTAGCAAGTGTACGCGTCATAACTTTAATAAATTTAAAAACAAATTATATTTTAATATTACATTATCAATGCGTATGTATTTAGCAAGCCGTGCCTGTTCTAACCTATACGCTGTTGTGTTTACGAAGTCGAGAGAGTATATATATATATAAATATATATATATATATATATATATATATACACACTCTGTTGTGTTTACAAAGTCCCGCGCATCTATGACGTGTACGAAAGAATAGACAGACAGAGTGCATATATATATATATAATTAAAAAATATTATTATAAGAAAAAAAAAATTATTACAATTCCTTCACTAATTAATCGAAAGGAACTTCGTTCCATCCGGGTGTCCCTTGACACCTCTCAAGTTAAATGGAACACCCTGTATTTCGTTACACTTTTGAATAGGCCAGGAAAAAATAATATGATTTCATATAGGGTACTATGTACCTAACTATAACCGTTCTCGAGTTATTGATTTTTTTTAAGAAAATGCCCGGTACAATTGGAAACTAAATAACATCGAAATGTATAGAAATCATCCCTTCGAATTCTGATCAAGATTGAAAATGGTTTTGGCCTATTGATTTCTTAATATTATACAGAATGTTCAAAAATCATTGTCACTATTTTATAAATTCGGACAAAGATAACTTTGTTATTTCAAATAGAATACCCTGTATTTTTATGGTCTGAACAATATAAAATTCAATTATCTTTCATTTCATATTGGAGTTCCCTATACCCAACCCATATAGTTTTTCAGGTATTGGCTTTTTCAAATAGTAGTTCTTATTTCAATGCATTCTTTGAATCAAGATAGCTTTGGAACGACATTTATTTGATTTGCTCACAGAATTCTCATTGACAGTTGTTATACTTCTCTTCATCGAAAATATTTACTGTTCAAAATGGAGTTATCATTTACATTCATATTCTGACAGTAGTTCATTAAACAGACTATACAATTTTTTTGTATTATTCAACTGAAACAACAACATAGTATGAAACACAAATGTATTTAATACAAAGTAGGTGCTCGAAATGCAGACCATCCTGTTCAATACAAAGAGCCACTCTATGAAAGACTTCTTAACATTCAATAACATTTGAGGCGTCACTCTTCGACAAGCAGCCCTCATTCTCTCCTTCATATTTTCCAGTGTGGTTGGAGGAGTATCGTTAACCTCATTCTTCAAGTATCGTCATGGGAAAAAATCGAGGCAAGTCAAATCTGGTAATCTCGCTGGCCAATTTTGTGGTCTTCCCCTACCAATCCATTTATTCGGAAAGCACATATTCAAAAACTGTCTGACACTGAATTTGAAATGTGCCGGAGCTCCATCCAATTATAACCACATCCGTTGTCTGATATTTAGCGGCACATTCTCCAGAAGTTCAGGTAGATCATCTCGTGAAAATTGTGAAAATTTTTGACCATTCAAGTTTTCATCAAAAAAGTATGGTCCAATAACTTGTGTACCTATAATTCCTCCCCACACTATTCTGGTGATCCAGAGTGCGGAAAAAATGAGGATTCACATCACTATAATAATGGAAGTTGTGTCTGTTCACTAAGCCATTGTTATGAAAAGTAGATTAATCAGAAAATAAAATGGAATACAAAAAATTTTCATCCTCACTAAACTTGTCCAGAACCCATAGACAAAACTCTATTCGTCGATGGAAGTCTATTTCATATAATTCCTGGTGCATCTGAATATGGTACGGGTGAAATTTGTATTTTTTTATAACCCTAGAAATGCTCCGTCTGCTTATCCCTGTATCTTTCTCGATCTTACGTTGACTCGTATGAGGGTTCTCTATGATTGATCCCATAATAAGAAATTCCTTTACCTCATTTCCAATGATAGGTTTTGGTCTATTTGCCTTTTCATAAGCTACCCTTCCAGTCCTACGGAATTGATGTAGCAATCGTTTGAAAACCAACTTGTTTGGATGATTCCGGTCTGGATATTTTTGGGCATACACCCTCGACGCAAAAAGGCAATTCTCTAAACACTCACCAATCGCTAGAATCATATCTATCCGCTCTTGAATGGAATTAGTTTTCATTTTCGGCGATAATAATTCAGTGAATGTTTTGAATAACGTGAAACACAATAACTGTCAATAAGAATTATTTCAACAAGTTGAATAAATGTCGTTTCAAAGCTATCTTGATTCAAAGAATGCATTGAAATAAGAAGTACTATTTGAAAAAGCCAATATCTGAAAAACTATTTAGGTTAGGTATAGGTAACCCCAATATGAAATGAAAGATAATTGAATTGAAATAACAAAGGTATCTTTGTCCGAAATTATAAAAAAGTGATAATGATTTTTGAACATTCTGTATAATATGGAGAAACGCGTTTTATCGAGATCGATAGCCCAAAACCTCGTTTATGCAGAATTCGAAGGGATGATTTCTATACATTTCGATGTTATTTAGTTTTCAATTGTACATAGTATTTATATAAAAAAATCAATAACTCGAGAACGGTTATAGTTAGGTACATAGTACCTTATATAAAATCATATTATTTTTTCCTGACCTATTCAAAAATGTAACGAAATACAGGGTGTTCTATTTAAAAAACACAACTTTGATATGTCACACTTTTTTGAGCCATCCTGTAGACTCCAAAATTATTTCGTTTTGCAACCTTAATCAATATACAGATAATGAAATGGAGAAATCCCGAAAAAATCAATGGTTTGGTTAACAGGGACCGTGTCCCCACCCTGTATATATAATTTCAATTGTATCTCTAGGAAGGAAGATTTAGTTGAAATTATATTTAGAAAAATATTCTTTTTTCACAGCGATTCTTCAGTTTAATCACAAACCGAATTAATTATATTTGGAGAGTCAATATATTTCAGGTCGCATAAGTCTGTTGGAAAACATGAGTTGTTTTTATTTTCCAACACCCCATAATCTGAAAACTAACAAAGATCCTAATGGAAAAGAGATAAAGAAAACAGGTCGTTTCTTCAAGACTCTTCAATGATACAGTTTGACTATGTCATTACAGATTCGAACATCATTTAGAAAAATATACATTGTATGCTTTTGAGGCCTTTATTATGTTTCTGGACTATGCTAATACATTTAATTCATGTAATACTTACTTTATTTACTTATTCAATGATATCAAAAATGTCTATTATATAATTCGTAATATTCACTACACTTCAAACACTCATCACTTTCCACGTTTTTCTCGGTTCATAAAAAAAAATCCTGTGTAAAATAGGAGGTATCGGTATTAAAATGAAAATACAAAATTAAATAAATAGTTGAAAGTGTGGGGTCGAAAAAACAAAAATATTCTAAGATTTATTCACATGAAATGTTTAACTTTTTGTTGTGTGAAGTGATCAAGTTGTCAAATAAAATTGTCGAGAACCATTATGGAACTGGACGATAAATGTATATTTAATATCTGGGATGAACCTCTCTAGGTGAACTATGTTCTGTCTAGAAAGGACATCCACATGTTATTATTTTCTTGACTTCACCAATACCTCTCAGTAGACATACAAAGCAATGCCACAGAAGAACAAATACAATATTTCCAACATCCTTTAAAGTGCATATTGCGTCTCAAAAGAACATCCTTATGCCGACATTTTCATAACATCTCAAAACCTCCCAGGATTTTTGTGCTCACTGGGAAACAAACAAACAGGCAAATTAATTACATAAAGCGTAAAATGATGGCAGCGGGTTGCGCGGCAGCGTTTTGATGATTTCTTTAAAGTAATTTAATTTAATAAAGACGATTATCAATTGCAATTAACGTTTATCCTTTGTCCGCACGTGTAAAAATCATGCTATTCTCAATGGACTTTTTCTTCATTCCTTCTACAATTAATGTTTCTTTATTGTGCTTCACTTGAGATTTTGAAAGTTCTGACTTCAATATATTTGTTGAAAAATGTTAATATTAAAATTGGAAGTATTATATTTTTATAGTTTAAACCTTTTGCAATCAATCTTTTTTCGTTTGACGTGAAATCTGTTTTCGATAGGTTGATAAATCTACTGAATAACTTATGTTCCGAAACTTTTTTATAATTTTGGGAATTGTTTCGAGTTTTTCTATGGGTTTCGTATAATGAATCGAATTTATTCAATATATTTTGTTTTATCAACCCGTTCTCTAACATTATCATCTAGAATTCGGAATTGAATTTGGTACAGCCTATAAATTAATTCCGTGTGTATTACATTCAAATATATGTTGTAAGTAGGTATGTCTTTTATTGAATTGGATCTTCCGTTCTATTTGTTTCCTACTCGAAAAGGAAAACATAATTCTGAAGTTATTACATATTTTGGCCATCCTACGGAAAAAAATCTTCTTTCTTACGTAAAATCAATATCGCATACAACACAGATAATAATTTAGATGAATTTATTAAGATCAATACAGATAAAACTGATAAATCTGAAAAATTCGGAGTACTTGTGTATGTCTTTACATAGGCCAAACAGGCCAAACACTTGAATCAGAATATACGAAGTATTTCGTTAATGGTAGAACAAATTAGATTTTTGCTACTCACCTATTGACTGAACAGGAAAGAGAGGTTGTAAACACGACTTTCTAGAAAATTTTGAAATCTATAAATGCAAAAGGTCATAATATTTCATTAATATCCTTAATATCCATAATATCATTAATATCCTCGGAATTCTTGATACATATCCAGCAGGAGCTTTGCGGGGAAAATTTTCACCACCAAAAAGATCAAATGGGCCATTGAGAGATTCAAACTTTATAAATAATAATAATGATCTTTATTTATTTCAAAGACCTATAAGTTATAAAACGAGTAAAAATTCAACATTCAACATAAGTAAGACAAAAAAATATATTTTTCAGAAATGCTCAAGAATGCCTACTTTCTCGGAGCAACTTCAGACCCCAAAAAACGCTAATCTAGTATTGCTAAGCAACGAACTTTCCCGGACCGTTTTGCCGGCCTAGGCCGTCAAAATCGGTCCCATCCGGTTTTTTATATACATTTCGGACAGTGAATAAATACATGCAAATAACCAACTCACATTGAGAACATTTATTGAATATATATTATTACACATATGGAACGTTTATCATAACTATTTTTGTATATTTATAGTTATGTTGCAGTTTGCACAATTATTAAATATAGGCTGAACTCTACCTGAAAAGTCATTATCTTTGTCACTTCTAAATTTATCTGTTATGTTACCTGAATAGCCAGCGACGTTATCGCTGTTTTCTTCTTCGGCAATAATACTAATAGTATTAGCAGATTTCTCTTTGTCACTTCCCCCTCTAAATATTTTATCTGCTATATCTACTTCATTTGTAAAAGATTTCTCTATGTATCTTCCGGCAACGGTTGAGGATTTCCACCCCCCCATGCCTCTTTAAAGCAATTAAATATGCCCCAGCATTAACCAAAATTGTCGCAGAGGACCTAAAAATTAAACACTACATAAATATCTAGGTAATTTTGATTATTCATTAAGTTGTCACTTTGACGTTTCAGGACAGCACGTAATTCCGAATATTTTGTAATATCAATATATTCTTCTGTACTGAGTGTAGCTCTCAGCATGGAGTAATTTGATCATAACGTAGATTGTCAAGGAAACGATTTCATAGGCAATAAGATGGTCATCAAAAATTGTTATGCATTTATAAAAAATCCTTAATTTATGATAATTTTGATTGCGATTTCAGAAAATATAGTTTGTGTACCTCGAAGTGAAAGCACATTCCCAGTCTTCAATGCTTGTTATGATAATGTTGATTGCGATTTCAGAAAAAATAGTTTGTGTACCTCGTAGTAGAAGCACATTCCCAGTCTTCAATGCTTCAATTTACATTGTCATCCAGGAATGTATTGCTTTTACTATTAGATACACAATGTACTCTTAATTTAAATAAAAGAGCACAAGGAACTATTATGACGATAGAAACTCACCCATTGTATAAAACATGTTTTCCAATAATATATCTTTAGTGCTATTCGAAATTTGAAGAGAGTTACTTCTTGTTCAATATTTGGAAGTAGGTGATACACTAATTCCATTAAAGATGGGGCCATTCAGGCTTATATTCAAGTGATTTCGAGGTGTGGGCAGATGATGGGTCAATCTTGTTGGGTAATTATGTAATTGACATTGACATTATGACATTGAATGATGTTTCTGTTTTTATGTATGTAACTGGAAAATTTCCAGGATATATATGCAGCATGATGGAAGTATTTTTAATTGATTTTTCTCCAACATTGCACGTATGCATTTTATCTGAACCACAAATAGTTTTTGTGCTGAAGAAGACATGCCCCATGTTATTGTATCGAGATTGTATTTCAGCAAAGTAATAGTTTTTCAGAACATTCAGGTTGAGCACTCTCTGAAGGCATCTTGATTGATATAACTTACAGTTCAGATTTGTCGTTGTATCACTTATATGTGATTCCCAGTCGAGTGCATCACTCATAGTTATACCTAGAAATTTAATAGTATGAAATTTAATAGTATTATTTCTCCTAGATTTATTTCAGTTCTCTGTTTTGGTGATAAATCAGAAACGGAGTTTTGCTAGCATTGATATACATATTATTGATGGAAAACCATAAGACTATTTTATCGACCGGAAAGGACGGATTATACCCTGCCTTACTACAAAATGACCTCGGAATAAAAGAGCCCTCCTAGAAAAGTTTCATTTTCGAAAGCCTGGAGGGAGGCTGAAGTAATGTTCACACCAAAGACTGGGAGGCGTCCAACAGACGAACCAAAGTCTTATGGCCCCATCAGTCTCACCTCTTTTCTCCTGAAAACAATGTAGAAAATTATAAACTGTTATATAAGAAGTGGAATCCTCTTGGACAGACCGCTTCACAAAAACAGTTCGCATATCAAGCAGGCAAATCAACGAATAATGCTTAGTTGAAAGCATTGAGAAGAACTACCTGGCCAAAGAAATGGCTCTAGGTGCATTCATAGATATAGAGGGTACTTTTGATAAGACCTCACATGACTTCATCATTACATCACTAGAGGAAAGGAATTTAAACTCCTCACTGATCAGATTGTTATATGCAATGCTGAAAAGCAGAATTATTGAAGCTGCGCTCGGAGAGGAAACGATCAGAATGATAGCGGAAAAAGGTTACCGCCAAGGTGGTGTCCTATCGCCTTTGCTGTGGTCGTTGACCGTGAACAATCTGATAGTGAAGCAACAAGACTCTGTAATCACGACTCAAGGTTATGCCGATGATCTGGTTGTCACTATCAGGGGCAACCATGACGGAATAATATCCAATCGCATGCAGACCCATATAATAGGAAGCTGGTGCGCAAAGAAGAGACCTAATGTAAATCCCAGCAGAACAGTGCTGGTTCCATTCACAAAGAGGCGAAGGTACGAACTGAAAGCTCCAACCCTGAATCGAACTCAGCTAACTTTGCAAACACTTGTGAGTCTAGACTGCCTTGGGACTGCAAACTTTCCCTAAGACAACTGTCTACAAATAATCAGGTCACACTGATGTGGGTGCCAGATCACAAATGAATTGAAGGCAACAAGGAAACAGACAGCCTTGCCAAGGTAGGTGTACACAGTCAATTTCCTGGCCCAGAACCCTTCAGTGGTCTTTCCAAAGCCCACATCAAAGAAGAGTTTTGACGCTGGGAAGCTGAACAAACCGGAAACCAGTGGAATAAGATTTCAGGACAAAGACAAGCGAAGAGGCTTCTGAGCTCATCGTCAGGGAAAGCTGAACAGCTCTTCCAGTTGGACAAGAAAGACTCAAAACTGGCAATGGAACTGCCCACCGGACATTGTCCTCTGAGGATTCACCTAAAAAAAAAGGATAGATCAGACAGTAAACACCTGCTTTGCGACTGCCAAGCGCTGTTTTGCAAAAGGCTTATGTTTCAGTAACGCCCTGAGACATCAGAAAACTGATACACTTCACAAGGAGTCTCGGAATCCCGGGTCTTGAATAGATGGAGGGTAATGTACAAACCTCATATGTCGAGATACGGAAGAGCTGAAGAGCCATCTCGACCCCCTACAATCTACTATCCTTCATAACCTATCCTTAATATAATTTTTTCGGTGAGCACACTTCCCCTAACCGGAAATTTTTACGAATCTTCTGGTGTTTCCAACCAGAGTTGAAAATCTTCAATTAGCTCAGCATTCATGAACTCGGGATCTCCATCCTAACGTCCCCTCCGAAGGTCTGCATATCTATCGCCATATCTCGTGCTCATTGATATAACGCCTGCAGCTGTGAGCGAGTTACTTCGCTGCAGTTATCCGGAGATTTTTTAACGAGAGTCTTCCCTGGCAGGTTGTCACCCATCCAAGTACAAAACATACACGTTTTTACTTTTTTTGTTAAGAAACACGAACATATTTTTTTCAGTTACAATATATTACATGAAATAGTAATTGTTCATATTTAATTACTGGTATTTACCATATATACCGAAAAAATCGTACAAATTTATAAACCAAATTTGGCAGACCATGTAATCCTGCGGGGCATTTACTCAAAAGTCAAGATTTTCATTTTAGATTTTTTTTCTTCGTAAATACAAACAAATGTCTGGTCAAGATGAAATAGATGGATGAATAATTTTTGAATCGATCGTTTAAATAGCATTCGTTTTTCAGCATGTCCCGATATAAAACGTGTTTTGAGGGTTCTGTGAAATGTGTGTAAAATGTAAATTCACGTCATCCATATTATGATGTCATCAAGGAATAAAACCTTAGTTTTTTGCAGCCAGACCATGTCATGTGACACGAAGCATAAAGCCCTCGTTGTTAAAAATGATTAATTATTCTATGGAAACATTTTTCGGTGGATATACCAACTCATATTATTCCACCCTTTTCAAGAATTTCACACATCACAGTCACATAAACAACAATAAAATAATGAAAACGCGAATATCCTGGCACATGTAATATCTGGCGTAATTCCCAGATCACGTAACCTACTATATAGTCAGAGGGCTAAAGTTTTTTAACAAGCTTTTACTCATCCCCACATAACATATCCGATGTTCGGTAATGAAATCGTATCTGATAAACTTGATATTTGGAAAATCTATATCGTTCGAGTTACAATACATTTCAACAGTTTCATGTGGTGGATATTCAAGATAGCACAAGTGTTTTGTGATTTATGGTGGGCTTATATCAAATTTATTATAGTTCTTAGGGACAGATACTAGGAATTGTCAGTCTAAATTCAGACTGGCGGATTTGTGGTTGTAGTCGAAAATTATCTATTTTTGTTCAAAATTCAAGAATATAAAATGACTCCAAAATGGCAATTGGATTTTGTGATTCACATTTCAGTTCTATTCAGGATTAGTAAAGGGTAGCTTTTGGGTAGGTATATTCAATGATTATACACCAGAAAGGATAGTCGATGTCATCTGCCTCCCCCCCCGCTCTCCGCCAACAGCGTGAGATCACCGCGGCACCACTACGGTTGGTTCGCCCTAAGAGCTCATGCATTTTTCACGATTTTTAAAACCTTTTATCTTGGTATCTTTAACTCAAACCTGTTGATTTTTTGGGTGTTTCTGGTTAGTGTGTTAATTTACTTTGACTGCATTGAGTTTTTAGAACTCAGATGCCCACGTTTTCTGTGGATAACCCATAAATTAATCTTATGCTAAGCGCTTTTAGAAGGCATTCCGTGATAGGGCACTTCGTTGTTTCGATTTATTGATAATATTTGTGGAAACTTTGGGCTTATTATATTAAATAAAACTTAATGAGTTGTCTCGATATTTTTATGAGTTGAAAATTTTTATGTGAAGTTTTTGAGAGCTAGTTGATGGGTCTTACAATAAACTACAGCTTTCAGGTATGATCTGAAGTAAAACAGCTTGAACTCACTGCCTAAGGAATTATGTCAACCCTCCAGCATTTTTAGATAGATATATTTACCTTGAATATTTTCCATAAATCTTAAAACCGTTAAAATACTTATTCACGACAAACTATAGATGATTATGGCACTGTAAATCCATTGAAACTAAAATCAAAAGATTCAGCTAACATAAACACTAAAAAACGACGGAAAAATGTTATTCACAGGAAGAAACACCTCTGTGAAAAAGTAGAAAAATACATGAGCATTTATGGTGACGTCAAATGACGATGCAAGTCTGCGCTTGTGCATCTGAAATTTGGCCAATGTATGAAGATAGGAAATAGACCATCCTTTTCATAGTGTATTATCGATGAGGCATATTATCAATTCATGGTCGAAATTCAAGATGGCGATGAAAAAACATATTTTCGAAGAAAAGCTTTGATACTTTGATAGCTTTGTACTGAAAATAATAAATTTTTCAATATATTTCTGTGGGTTATTACATTTTTTGCCATTATCGATGCGCGATGACTTGAGTTTAAACACAAAATATGTATTCTTGCGCAAAAATCTTTTGAATATATTATGCTCTGATATAAGAACATGATTCGTGTGAGAGATATGATGACATCGATATTTTTTCAATAATTACGAAATGTGAAAGAGCACATTTTTGACCAACGGAAAAAGGAGGAGGTTCTCTAGTCGACGCGTATATTTTTTTAAATTATTTTTTATGTATGACTACGCATAATTTTCTACAGAGAGATTTTGACGATTTTTTTTTGATAGGGTATACCTCAAAAAATTAAAAAAAAACACTCCTTAGGGTAAACAAATAGGAAATGATTTCATTTTCCACCTGTGAACCCATTATGTTGGAACTTGGTATACATATGTAGTTCTGATGACACTACAACAGAATGAAGACCTGGAGTTGATATATTGATGGAGACGGAAGACAATCGAGGGAACTCCTCAACGGTTTACACCAGCTACCTCGTGTTATATAGTATAAGTATATAACAGTAAATAGTTGAAGTGAGGTAGGTGAGTAAGTATTTTGAAAGTATTCAAGATTGTAGGGGGTGATCTGGTTTCTAGGTATGCTAAGGACGTTTATTGTTTTTGGCGGGCTTATGAGTCGACCAGACTTCTGCCGTTTGAAGCAAAGGCAACTAAAGAACCAATGATAACAGGAAAGGAGCACTCGCACAGTGAAATAATGAGCACTGGAAATGAGCGAAATACTGAACAGACTTTTATTCACTACTTTTACATAGATTTTTTGAGAAAGGAAAAAAAGTACATGGCGCGGTAAACATACGCCTTTCGTCAACTGTCAATGTTCACTGCTGGTAGCCGTGTCTATCGTCCCGGTGGAGGTTACCAGGGGCGGAGAATGGTGGCTAAGCCTCTCGTTACAGCCTCCCTCTTTGGATCACTCCTACGTCTCGGGAAGTGAGACAATAAATTACTTGTGAGAACGTGGGCGGCCTTTTCTGACACTCTCGGTGGGTTCGTGTGGATCAGGTCTGAACATAACATACTCGCTACCATCTCTGAAACGCCTGGGAATTTGTTTCTGACGTTCTGGTCTGGATGATGATGGATGTGAGGTGGCATGTGGGGACCGTTCATCGTCTCCAGGGGTTGTCGGATTTCTTCTGGGGCTTTTCCTTGGACGGCCTCTTCCTTGGATAGGGCGAACAGGAGTAGGGTCTGCAAGTACTACATCATCTATGAAATGTCGTAGAGCAGATACATAGAACTTTCCTACAGAAATAGTTGGTTTATTTGTCGCGGCGACTTCAAACGAAGTGGGGGTAACTTGCTTCAAAATAATATGAGGTCCGTCGCGACGCGGTGCGAATTTGGCGGTAAAACCGGCACTAGCTTTACTGAGGTGTGGGTCTCTACTAGCACTTTATCACCCGTTCTGAAACAGTCCTTTCACGCAACCGATTATCTGCATAACATTTCGCGGAATCTTGTTTGAGTTCATTAGTCTCCTTGGCACGGAGTATTGTTTCAACATGACGGAGGAGATAGGGTGTTATCTCGGGAATCACATTTTCACTGACAACAACAGCACGTAAGTCTTTATGGGCGTACGAAGTTCACGCGCGAAGTTTAAATGGGCCGGTGAGTACCCAGTTGCCAAATTGGGTACACTATTTATCGAAAAGCGAACAGTTGAAAGCATTTCGTCCCATTTAGTGTGGTCCTTCTCAACTAAAATTGAGATTGTACCTTAAGGTCGCGGTTTCGCCTCTCTTCAGGATTCGAAGACGGATGGTAAACAGGTGTGAGAGACTGATGTATACCGAGGCAGTATGTCACTTGTTGCATCACTCTGCTTACGAATTGTGATCCATTATCACTTATAATTCGCCTCGGAGTTCCAAATCTTAGGCAGATCTCATCAATAAGTATTCTAGCACAAGCTTCGGCCGTGGATCACTCAATGCAAACAGCTCAATCCATTTTGTAGCAGTATCCTCAATTGCAAATATCCAACGATGGCCTTTATTGGTTTAGGTAATGGAACGACTAGATCCATTGCTAGGCTTTCGCAACGTTGGGCCAAGGCAGGGGTTTGTGTTAAGCCGGCTGGTTTTAGGTTGCTAGGTTTATACTTTTGGCAGGCCACGCAACGTCTTCCATGGTTAGTTACATCTCTACGGAGTGTAGACCAGTAGTATCTTAGAGCTATCCTCTGAATGGTCTTTTCAATTCCATAGTGGCCGGCAAGACTCGGGAATTACTAATTGTGCATCTTCAGTATCTACATCTTGATTATAGCGATAGAGTACTCCCTGGGACATGACGTAACTTCTGTCGGTATATTTATGGTAATCAACCTGTTCCGGGTCGCTAGCTTCAAAGCAACTAATGATGTTCTTAAGGTTAGGGACAGCCAGTTGCTCCTCTCGCAGGGTTTCTCCACTAGTTCTAGGCACATCTATTGCAATGGTACAAATTTCGCAATCTCTTTCTGTAGACGTGTCGCAGGGGGGTCTGGAGAGCATATCCGCAATCCGGTTCGATTTTCCAGGAATATACTCAATTCTCAGGTCGTAGCCTTGTAACTCCAGAGCCCATCTTGCTAATCATCCTTTAGGAGATCGTAGGGACATTTGCCACCTCAGAGGCTGATGATCAGTTTTGATGAGAATTGGTGAATTTTCGACGTATCCTCGAAATTTTTCAATAGCCAGAGCTTCTCGTTCGGTGGTCGTATAATAACGTTCCGCAGGGGTAATGAGGCGACTGTCATATTCAACCGGTCTTTCATCCGTTCCCTCCCCCTGAAGGAGACATGCGCCAAGTGCATAAGAACTGGCATCCGTTTTCAATGTGAACGGCTTCGTGAAATCCACTTGACGTAATATAGGTGAAGAGGTTAACAGTTCCTTTAGTTTTAGGAAGGCTTGCTGTTGAGCAGTATCCCATGCGAATTTGGTATTTTTTTTGTGAGGTCAGATAGGGGCTTGGATACTTCGGCAAAATTCGGAACGAATCGCCTAAACCAGCTACAAGTTTGCAAAAATGATAGCACGTGTTTAACATTCCTAGGGGGACACATACGGCTAATGGCCGATATTTTATCTGAATCAGGGGTGATCCCAGCAGGTGTTATGAGGTGTCCCAAATATTTAACGGAAGGACGCACGAAGGTACATTCTGCTTGATACGCGCACAGTTTAAACTGACTTAGTCTTTCCAACACAACGCTCAAGTGTTCAAGATGATCTTGGAAATTTCTCGACAATATTATCATATCGTCGAGATACGCGAGTATAGTTATATCTTGTAGACCACTTCTAAACCTGTCTATGAGTCTTTGGAACGTTGCAGGCGCGTTCCTAAGCCCGAAAGCCATCCAATTAAAGCGAAAGATACCGGAAGGTGTTATAAATGCGGTTTTATCACGATCTGATTCACGGATAGATACTTAGTGATATCCACTTTTCAAGTCAAGCGTGGACATAAAGACAGTTCTGGTCGCGGCATGCATTAGGTCATCCATTCTTGGGAGCAGATACCTATCCGGCACTATTTAAGCGGCGGTAATCCACGCACATCCTGAAGGTACCATCTTTTTTGGTGACCAATACGGTAGGTGCAGCATAGGTGAATCGCATTCTTCTATTATTTCTTTTTCTAACAAAGACTTAACCTCTGATTTCAAAACATCCATTTTTTGAGGTGACATTCGGTAAGGTGGTACCGCAATTGGCGTTTCGCTGGTTAAATTTATGCAATGCTCAGCGAAAGGAGTAGGTACATTATTTTCTTCGAAGACATCTCTGTGTTCCTCTAAAATGGCTTGGAGTTGAGTGCGTTCGATTTCGTCGAGTTGGACTGCTTCGTCTTTTCTCGAAGTTGAGTCAAGGAGATTGATAGAAGCATCATTTTCAGAATTATCTTCCGAACAGAAATCATACCGAAGATCAGGATTATCACAAAATGAGAATTTAATTCGTGGAATATTGATAACAAGGTTGGCGTTTGCCAGAAAATCCACACCAAGTAAAGTTTTCGACGAAGTGTGTTCAGGGAAGGCTACAAAAGTAGTTCGTATAACTCTCTCTGAGAGAATAACGGGGCAAGTGAAGACTCGTGCAAGAACTAACCGTGCTTCGCCATCCGCCAATACTAAAGTCATCTCTTTTTCATGGAAATCAACATTTTTGTCGAGTAAATGGCGATAAAGTCGGCTGCCTGCGATACTACACTTGGCACCGGTGTCCACATATGCATATCCATGGAGGTCTAAAACAGTCAGAGGCAATAAGGGCCTCTTATTGAAACTATCAGTTGAAGTCATAAGAAGTTCGACAGAAGAAGAAGCAGTTCCCGAAGGAATTGAATGACGTGTCATTTTACAGTTTGGACAATTAGTTCTTACATATCCTGGAGTGTTACATCCGTAACAAACGATAGCAGAGTTTTGAACCGGTCGACTGCTAGTACCAGGTCCAGTCAACGATGTGTTTTCTCTCTCAGTATCAGGACCTGTTGTGTGCTTGTGTGGCTGAGTGCTTGCAGAAAATTTTCGACATTCCGATTGTACATGTCCAAAGTGTTTACAAAACGTACACTTAAGGTCTAAACCTGTTAGAACTAGTATTACTGTGATCCATATTTGACTTTGAAGAGTTTTGTTTGATATTTGCATCTTGTTCAGCAAGAGAATCTTCCATGGCCCTAGCTTTATCTATAAGGACATCGAAAGTTGTTACGTCTGAGCGTGATAAACGCTCTCCTAATTTGGCATGAAGCAAGCTGTATATCATGTCAATTTTGTGGCTTTCATGCAATACAGGAGTGTCAGGTAAATGGGACAATAAAGCTCTACAATTATTGACAAAAACATCTGTCCGCTCCTTCTCTCCCTGCTCCTTCGAAAAAAATTCGCGAAAGATTTTGGGAGCAGATTTCTTTTTTCCATACGCATGTCTCAAAGCGGTGAGGAAGTCAGCCCAGGTGATTACAGACGATTTGGTTCCTAGCCACCAGACAGCTGCGTGACTATCTAGCAACATGGGTAATCCCTTCAACGCATTAACATCTGTTATATTAACGCATTCTTTGTACACAGTGATAGCGCTTATAAATACCTCAACATCCTCGTCCTTGCGCCCTGCAAATCTACTACTACATTTAGCAAAGTTACCTAAATTTTCTGTGGGGTTTTGTTGAGTGCTACCTACTACCATTTCCCTCATTCCAACAAGGAGCTGCTGAAGTTGGTCAGGAGTCATAACTACGTTTGTCATGTCGGAGTTTTCGTCACTAGGTACGTAATTACGAAGTTTTTCACGACATGGCATCCGTATACACAGTTAAATAAGTGAGGACGAATCGCTTGCACAAAATCCGATAAAATGTTCACTTCTTTCAAAGTCTTTGGGAGTGTCACCAAAAATTAAATCTGGCAACTACGCGAACCAAAAGTTCACAAGGATCCCGGAAAGTTTTGAGAACTGGCAACGCCGCAAACGACGCACACGCGAATCGAATGTTAATGGTTCCGGGTTGAGGTTATGTATTCACTTCGATTGAATAATAACAAATATAATCTGAAAATACTTACGAACACTTTTAAAACACAATCCTTTTTGATACGGCCTAAAGTTGGAGCGCCAATTTGTAGGGGGTGATCTGGTTTCTACCTATGCTAAGGACGTTTATTGTTTTTGGCGGGTTTATGAGTCGGACCAGACTTCTGCCGTTTGAAGCAAAGGCAACTAAGGAACCAATGATAACAGGAAAGGAGCACTCGCACAGTGAAATAATGAGCACTGGAAATGAGCGAAATACTGAACAGACTTTTATTCACTACTTTAACATAGATTTTTTAAGAAAGGAAAAAAAGTACATGGCGCGGTAAACATACGCCTTTCGTCAACTGTCAACGTTCAATGCTGGTAGCCGTGTCTATCGTCCCGGTGGCGGTTACCAGGGGCGGAGAATGGTGGCTAAGCCCCTCGTTACAGCAATTAGGTGGATAGTAAATAGTAGATTTTAGCCATTTGAAAAATGAAAACGTTTTAACAAAAAATTAAACTGACGAAAAAAGAAACTGCAAAGCAAAAAATAAAATAAACCTTTTTAGTCTTGATAACTGAGTTCCTAAACTAATTTTAAGTCAGCGCCAAACAAACAATCGATGAGTATCATTTAGGGCGGCTTGTAACACAGCTGGTCATCCTTTGGTAAAGGTTAATTACAGGTTTTCTCTCTTTCTAGATCATGGCAATGACAATAGAGAGAACTAGCAGTTGGTAACACCAAAGATGAGCAGAGGTGATAGAACCCGCCCTAAATTACTATTACTCTTTCAGGGGCAATGGTCCACTTTTTGTACCACTTCCAAAATAAAAGACCATTTGCGCAGTGGTTCAAATAATATACCACAAACTTTAGGAGCGACATTTCATTATTGGTGTATTTTTGGGGGGAAATAGGGATCTGCCGTGGCGTTTTTTTCGGTAACTTTTGATAATATCTATGTTTTTTTTGTAAAAATATTTTAAAAAAAATTCAGCCCATTTCAAGAAATATAATGAATATATGTTCATGTTTTCAGAGATGCTCCTGAAAGAGTTGAAAAAATAACCAAAACAATCTAACATGAAACGACGTGTGCCCTCACGTGTGTGCCCGTTCGGGTAGCTGTCTCGCTTAATTGGAATCGGCATTTCCAGGAGGGATGCGCCGCCGCCGCCGCGATCATTTTACGCTTCACGTAAATAATTTGCTTGTTTGTTTAGCGCCGACTCAAAATTAGTTACTCACTTTAGGATCTTAGTTATTAAGACTAAAAAGATTTATTTTATTTTTCGCTCTTCAGTTTCGTTTTTTGTCGGTTAAATTTTTTGTTGAAAAGTGTTCATTTGAGATACGATACGGTAATAATTACATCAGAGGGAGGTTACGACGTATCTCGTGACGAATTTTTGTTATAAAATCTCATAAACTTTCCAGTCTAGTAAGGTATACTTCGTTTTTCGAATATTCCCACATTAGATAATCTAAGGGAGTCAAATCATTCGATCTGGCTGGCCACTCAATCGACCCCCTTCTCCTCATCTTGGGAACAATTTATCCAAATATGCGCAGATATGTGCTGCATAATAGGAATGTGCTTCTATGTTGTTGGAAAAAAAAGTAATTTCCCAGAAAATCAGATTTTTCTATATCTGGATATGAAGTTATTAGTATAGGAATATGGTCGTCTCGAAGAAAATCCAAATATCAAGCACGTACCAACAATTTTTTGTAGAGGGGGTTCCAACTTCAAGAGGAGGGAGAGTTAAAAAGGCGATCAGGTACGACAATATATTGATAGTTTATGGGAATTTAATGACTGCAAAATATCAAAACCAACATCATTTCCCGATGATCAGGAATTGCCTTATCAAAATGGCAAAGGTTTTATAACAAGTTGAAGAGACCCATCAATCATATTCGATTCATGGTGCGTACCGTATAGATGTGTGCAGGTGTACTCCTAGTAAAAAGTCATAAATAAAACAGTGAAAACAGTGTGAAATTGACGAAAACTTTCTTGAGTAGTAAAATTGTTAGTTCTACCTTGTGGGAAAATAGTCATAAATACAACAACAATGGTTATTACGAGAGAAGTCCGTGATGAAATTGAGACGGCAGTGAGTTCCTCATTGACCCGATGTTTAAAAGACCCGAATTTCATAAAAACGATGGTAGACAACGTAGCAAGTGCGGTGATGAAAAGCATCGAAAAGAAGTTCAGCCAAATTGAACAAAAAATCACCTGCCTACAGGATGATCTAAATAGTATGAATAAAGCAATGGAAAACATGATAAACAAAAGTGAGAATGACATTGCGAAACTTATACAACAAAATGGACTGCTGGAGAAAAAAGTGGACAACATAGATCAGGAAAAACGAAGGAAGAATCTCAGAATTTTCAATGTTGAAGAAAGGAATAAAGAAAATACAAGAGAAGACATCATCAAACTATTGGAAACCAAATTGGCAATCAACATTTCCACAAATGATATAGTTCTGTGCTATAGGGTGGGGAAAAAAGAAGAAGGAGGCAAACCAAGAGGAATATTTTTAAAATTGAAATATTTTGAAATGAAGCAGGAGATATACAGAAAGAAAAAATTACTAAAAGGTACCAGAGTAGTAATTCGTGAAGATCTAACAAGCATTAGAGTCGATTTACTGGCTCGTACAGTTGAAAAGACATCTCTGCAAAATGTATGGACAAATGCTGGTAAAATTTACGTTAATCTAAAAAAATAGACATAATAAAACCTTTTAATTTAGAAAAACTGTAAAATCTTCGCTTCCATAGTTGTTACATTGTTTATTTTCATAAATTTTATATTCTAGATTATTTTTTTTTTCTATTCTTTAATTGTATAGAAAAATAAAAATGTCTCATAAACCTGGTTATATTTCATACGATCACTATTACTATTGATTTGATTTATACATATTTACTAGGTATACGCACCTTAAGTTTAAGCTTATACGAACAAATTGTTATTATAGATTTTTTAGATATTTTAGATGAGGAGGAGGAAATCAAAACAGAAATTGTTGGGAGTCTGCAGGAGTGTATTGAGGCTGGGAGAGAGGGAGAGAGAGGTATTGGAATAATCCATTTTAACATAAGAAGTATTAAAAAACACTACGATGAGTTGCTAGTGTACCTAGAGTCTGGAAAACACAATCTCGATGTAGTAGTCTTGTCGGAAACATGGAATATTGAAGATGTGAGTACTTTCAACATTCCAAATTACAATATATTTTATAATGAATCTAAAGTTAATCAAAATGATGGAATCATTATCTATGTGAAAAACAATATCAATGTAAATACTGAAATCATCCCACTATCTGAAACAAAACTATTGAGGCTGACCTTTGAAACCAGTGGTGTTTCAATTTGCGTAACTGCATCATACAGACCCCCATCTATAAACGTGCAAACATATTTGAACAATTTAGAACAGTTTTTTGCAAACTCTAATAAAAATAATATTGAGATTTTCATGGGGGACATTAACATTAATCTGAAGGACACCCTTACTCAAAATACAGTAAGATATTCAAACATCCTAACTGAACACGGTTTCATATCATATATTAATGAGCCTACTAGAATAACGGAAGGATCAAGTACTATCATTGATCATATATTTATTAGGAAAGAAAATTTTAATAGAAACGAAATTCTAATAAAACCTAAAATAATTCTAGTCGATATGACAGATCATTACCCTGTATTTTTATCGATAAACGAAAGGAAAAAAAGTAATGCTAATATAAACAAAAAAAGAGAACTGATTATACGAAGTTAAATTTATTCTTACAACAAGAGGATTGGTTGAGTATTCTGAACTGTGAAGAAGTACAACTTGCATATGATCTTTTCATCGATAAATTCAAGCAATGCTTAGCTAGGGCAACTAAGATAACAACATTAGGTAAAAACAAGAACAAACATATCAAACCTTGGATTACCACTGAGCTCATAGATTCTATAAAGTTTCGGGATTATCTTAAGAAAACATGGAATAACACCAAAACAATTGAAGCAGAAATTAAATACAAGAATTATAGAAACAAATTGACCGGATTAATCAGGCAAACAAAAAATCAATATTACAGGAATGAACTGATTGGAGCAAACGGTGATTGTAAAAAAACTTGGAAAATTATTAAAGATATTTCAAATAAAAGCAGCACTAGAAATAATGTACAAAACATAACAATTATAAAATCCAATGGTGAAAAAATAATCAAAAATGATGAGAAAATAAACTTATTTAACGACTATTTCATTAATGTGGGGCAGGACATGTTAAAAAAAATCTCTAGAGGTGATTTGCCGAACGGTTTTCTTAAAAACACATCTATAAATTCTACTATGTACTTGGAACCTACGAATGAGAATGAAGTAATTATCTTGATTGCAAAACTCAAAAATAACTGCTCTCCAGGACCTGATGGAATAGCTGCTGAAATGATAAAAAATACGCATACACAGATCATAGGACCATTGGTACATATTATAAATTTATCGTTTCAAACAGGGGCCGTGCCTCGACAATGGAAAAAATCAGTAGTTACACCAGTCTATAAAACGGGTAAAAAAAATCAATTAAACAACTACAGGCCAATCTCTGTAATTAACAATATTGCAAAGATTTTCGAACAATGCATTAAAAAAAAGGTTATTATCATTCTTTGATAAACATTCCGTCATAACTAAACATCAGTACGGCTTTCTGAATAAATTATGCACTGAAAATGCTATTATGGATCTTGTTGAAAAAACTGTCGTGCTTTGGACAAATCGAGGAAGTGTTTAACCATATTCCTTGATTTGGCCAAAGCATTTGACACCGTATCCCATAGTCTCCTATTAGAAAAATTATATACATATGGTGTGCGAGATAAGACACTAGAAATTTTGCAGAATTATTTAACAAATAGAGTACAAAGAGTTAAAATTGATGAACAGTTGAGTACTCCACAAGAAGTTACTATTGGTGTTCCTCAGGGAACTGTGCTTGGACCTGTTCTCTTTCTCATTTACATTAACAGTATCACGGAAATGACTGACTTTTGTGGTCACCTCATCTGCTATGCTGATGACACAGCTATTGTATACACAGGAGAATCATGGGAAAATGCCTATAAACTTGCTGAAGATGGGCTCCAAAAGATTAAGACATGGCTTGATTATAATTTACTTACTTTGAATGTTAGCAAGACGAAATTTATGACATTTTCTCTGCAAAACACTGATCAGCCACAAAAAATAAAATTAAAGATAAAAAGTTCGAGATGCGACTCACATCAACCATGCACATGTGGAACAATAGATAAGACCTCAACCATCAAATACTTAGGTGTTATGCTGGACCAGCATTTCAGGTGGGACGAACACATAAGTCATGTCACAAAAAGACTGAGAAAGCTTATTTACACCTTCCATAATCTACGGGATATTCTTGATAGGAAGAATTTGATGATTTGTTATACATCTCTGGCAGAGTCGGTGATACGGTATTGTATAATAGCTTGGGGTGGAACATTTCATAGTTCAATGACCTGCATGCAAACAGTGCAAAACACTTTATTAAAAATAATATTCAAGAAACACAGATTGCATTCAAGTGAATCACTATACAGAGACGCCAAATTACTAAACATCAGATCCTTATATACTTTCCAAAGCCTGACATGGATTTATTCGAACATGGAAAAATATGACCAATGCAAATCCAAAGTGAGTAGATTCACCGATAAAATACAACTTCCATTGTTTCACAAGACTCACACTCAGAGATTCGTTTTCTTTTTCGGTCCTAAACTCTACAATATGCTCCCAGCACTTCTGAAAAATATAAACACACTTCCCAAATTCAAAAAAAGTTTAAAATTATACCTCGCTGAAAATGCAACTGTGTTTAACAATATCTTTTAAGTCCCTACTACTAATAAACTGACGCAAATTAATCATATCACACAAAAATTCCATAAGAGTATTCATTCAGGATTACCCTCTCTCACTCTTTCCTTTGGTTCACTGCATTTACTTTCTCACTCCAATATATATTATATACATATTACATAACCTATAATATGAACTTTTGTTCCCTTTCTCCCCGCTACTCATAAATTTTTGTTTGATACCTCAAACCGCACCGTAATAATTTTTTTATTTTTTATAGTCGTCAGTAATCATCCAATTTGAGAGAATTGGCACAGTACAAGCATATTCTATGCTTAGGTGTGATTCTCGAGAATTTGATGAATGTAAAATTGCACATAAAATGGTTATTATGTAATTGATTATTTGAATTGAATAAATTTGATTTGATTTGAATCCGTCAATCAACTCAGTGATATCTTAAGTCCTGTATTTTTCGATAGGATAATTGAAGTTATTAACAATATGGGAGAGTTGGATACTGTTAGTGGTAATTTCAAAAAACCAACTTTGCCAACTGAAATTAGTAGTAGTTGTTTTCTGTTAGATATTCCAAAAAAAATGTACCATAGATTTTTGAAATTTGACAAACATATCTGTTTTTTCAATATATTTGAAAATCGGGAAGAGGTAAAGGAAAATCTTTCAGATGAAAATTGTAGACTGGCTTCAGCCGGGGGGCAGTTGTTTTCTATCTATTTTATTTTTTCAAATAAATATAATCTTTCTATTCACTTGAATAGAAATATTTCTTTGAACATTGAAAAGTCTATGCTTCTTTAGCTGAAGCCACGCTGGACATCTTACTACATATGTATGTATGTATATAGTTCGTTCAATGTTAGGCGTAGCTTCAGCCGGGGAAGTAGTTGTTTTCTGTTGGATATTGCAAAAAAAATTATATAAATTTTTGAAACTTGACAAACATTTCTGTATTCAATTTAATTGAAAATCGAGGAGAGGTAGAGGAAAATCTTTCAGAAAAAAATTGTTGAGCACAAAGTTTTACGTGAAAATGGACTCCTGACTTTTTCTTCTACTTTCGAAATAAATGGTTTTAATTGTTAATAAGAAGTTCTAATAATTGTAAATTCCTAATTGTTGATTCAAATAACTTTGACTATTGAAAATAACCCTTTGGATAAAAATGTTTATTCAGTTTACGCCAAAAAGCAATACTTTTCCATTTATCAGTTATCGTATGGTGCGTACTTCAAAAAATTATTATTTTGTGTGCAAAAAAGTTAAAAAGGTGTCAGAACAATTCTGTTCAGGCAAATTATTAGTATCGCGTAAATGGATACGTAAAAGGAGTGGAGTGGATAGACAAATAGAATAAACTATTTGAACGGAATGTTACGCAAAATAAACCTGGTCAGAAAGATACCTGAATTTTAAATTAAAGCACACCTTATCCCCGAAGAAAACGGTAATTATAGGTGTAGCTGACAGAGCAATGAAGCTATCAGACCCGCAATTCAGACCCAACGCCATAAAAAAGCAGAAACGGAACTAATCAAAAACAATTACCCCATAAAGGATAAACTCCATTTTCAAAAACCGAATTGACAAATTTTACAATAAAACCAAAAACACCAAAGACCCAACACAAAATACATTCTACACCTTCCACTTCCCAAAGAACTCTCTCATACATTGAACCCTTTAAATAAAAAATCGGACACAAAAGTCAAAAAACACTAAATTCACTTTTATCAAAATTAAAACCTGAAATCCCACTAAATAAGAAAACTCACGTCGTCTACCAAATCCCATGCAAAGATCCTACCTGCAAAAAAGTATATATAGGACAGACAGAACATCTTGAAAATAGAATAAAATCCCACAACGCAGCCACAGCTTTAAATAAACATAAACAAACTACCACCCATGATTTTGACTACAATGATAAAACAATTTCATGCACTGAACACAACAAAAAAAAAAGAGAGAAATTATGGAAATGATCCACATTATAAAAATTACAAATTGTCTAAATGACAAAACAACCAACAAAAAAAACACAATCAAAAAACCCCAACGACACCTATCAGCCAACAACTAAAATACAACACCATGGCAAACCATGGAACAGATAACACAAAAACCGCAAAACTTGACACCTACCAACCAGGCTCCACACAAACAATACCACAACAATTACAGAAACAAAACCTTCAGAAAATCCCGATAGAGAACACCTTATTAGAAACTAATCAGTATGTTGACAATATCGACCAAATCATCAACAAAATAATTGTCTCACCAATCAAACAGACACGAACATGGAAAACGAACGAAAAATACTGTCAAAATTATTACGAAGTCATTAACCTAGGAACCCAAATCCCCCAAAAAACAACCCGAATGTATATATATGAAAGTAAGTCAAATATCAACAGCACTGGTTTTATTTTAAAAACACATAAAAAATCTTATTGGCCAGGGTTTTGACACAAATACTCCACTGGGCGCCGCTGCGATGACCGTAAGGCATTTCTGGCGTTGTATTTAGGGGATTTTGTATGTTGTATCTAATCTCCGACACCTTCACCAAGATACCTGAGGAATCAAGATGGAGAAACACTGTCAACGGCCTACAGCTCATTCCCACCACTTACCTCCCTGCTCCAGGATCTTGACGATCTTAAAGTCATCCATCACATCACTTGAAGGTATTATAGTTATTCTTATCCCAATTGGAACGGCAATAAAACTAAGAGCACTACGAGGAGTATTCATATGCACTGCCCGGCATATGGGAAATTTATATACTACCAGTGTTTTTACTTCCAAAGCGTTCCTGGTACAATCATAAAAAAGTTCAGTCGTGTGGAAGAGAATGCCTTCTCGAAACTTTTCATTTCGGTCCAATTGGGATTAGAAATACTATACCTATATTTGTTCATGCATTCCTTTTCAGACCACCAGATATAGGATGAGGATATGGGTGCCCTGGAACAACTACCATCTGCTCCACATGCACCACCATCTCCAGAACCGGGTCCTTCGGGTTACCAGCATCCCGTCAAATGACGATGTAGTGACGTAATATAATTAATATTACTTATTTATCATGAAAAAGTGGATTTAAGTTTCATTATTATATTTTAATTGGAATTATTCAAGATTATATCATATAGAGATGTTTCATTGCAATTATAATTCCAGCATACAGAACAATCAATTCGTATGTCCCTACAGAAAGGTAGATTTCAGAATGAATTATTAATTCTGAAAAAGCCATCAATCAAGCTAACGAATCATGTGTCAGAAAAAATAAGACACTTATTCACTGGAGAACACAAATAGCATTTCAATTTTTCTATAAACCTCAAACTCTACTGTAAAATATTGGAGAAGAGTTCAAATCTCTCTCAACGCTTTCAATATTCATATGTAATCTGGCTCAGATAAAAAAACAGAATTCTATTTTTTTTATAAACTTTTCAATCAAAAGTTGGTGAAGGATCCACATCTCCCTGAATTCTTTCTAATATTTCTATGTAATCTGACTCAAATGAAAAAAAGTATAACCAGCACACAATGATATAGATAGTTCTTACTTGGGTTTCAATCAGTTAGAAAAATAATATCTAATATTTTACTTTGAAATCCAGAAATCACAAAAACAATGATGTTCTGTTTGTCGGCGGAAGGAAAACTCAAATAGTATCTGTTTGACACAAGCGAATAAACTTCGAATGAAAGGAGCATAGAGGGTGAACAAAAATAATTAATTATCATGAATGGCAATTTACAGAAATATTGGTATGAAAATGATAGATTCAGAATGTTTTTTAATTTTTCAACAGCCGCCATTTTGAAACTACTGGATCGATTTGGCCCATCTTCGAACTTATCCGAGGCATTGATATAAAATATTTTTGTGCCCAATTTCGTTCCATTCGGTTGAAAAATGAGGCTTCTACTTTGTTGAAAAATTTCTTCTATTATAAACTAGCGGCTACTTTGATTTTTCAAATAGAACACCCTGTATATAAAATATCATATTATGATTTATTATCACTTTGTCAACAACTTCATGTAACATTTTGCTATACCTATCTGTTACCGTTTAGAAGATATAAATTGATTTCGATTTTTTTTTACCAAACCTGTACTTTTATAAACGCTGATGATCTTGAACTCTCTGGTACTGAGACGATCAAATTTGAAATGGAGTGGAGTGATACCATGAGGATCTTCACTTCGAATCATATTTTTATTTCCTCATACAGGGTCTTTAAAAAATGCAGATACTTTGTTCACATGAAAAAATTAGTGGAAGTCAATTTTTTCATATGGAACACCCTGTATATATCCACATTTTTAACCTCTTCATCCAATTTTAGATTGACTTTGTTCAGATAATCCTATTTCGATTTTGAACCGTTTTCGAGATAAACTGTTTCAAACTTATTTTTCAAATTTAACATCTATTTTATACTACGTAATATTTATTTTCGATTTAGTTTTTCAGCAGTCTCAAATCAGTCGATTCGAAATTGTTATGTAGCTTAGAAAAAGTTACAATTTGTATGCATTGAGGTATAGAGTGTCTCTACCGTACAACATTGCAAATTAATATTTTTTAATAGTGTGCTTTGGAAAAATGAATGATCCAATTTTGAAACGTCAAACTTTCGTTGGTGGTTTTGACTGATTGTGATACCAATTATAATAGAAAAATGTCAAGATTAGGTTACAGTTATGAAGATTTCTAGAATTTATTAATAATTTATGGTGAGTGCAATAGAATTGCAAGTAGAACATGCCGAGTATTTCATGAAAGATATTCACAACTTCCGAAGCCGAATAATAATGTGATAAATCGACTACTGAAAAGCTGTAGGTTGAATGAACCTTTCGTCCGAAAATCATTCGTAGAAAGCCTGAAGTGGATGATGACAATGGCATAACAGTTTTGTGATTTTTTCATGCATTTCCAAATGCTCCTCTACACGAGGCTGAAAGGGAGATAGGTATACCCTACGTGACAGTTCATCGCATTCTTAATAAGCACAAATGGCATCCCTATAAATTTTACTGTGTCCAACATCTGAAAGAAACTGATTTGCCTCGTAGAGTGGAATTCTTCGAATGGTTACTTGTCAAGACTCAAGAGGATGAACATTTCCTTGACAATATCATATGGACAGATGAGTCCAAGTTAACAAAAAATGGAGTTTTCAATAGACACAGCAGTCATTATTGGGCGCCAGAAAATCCCCATGTCGTTCGCCAAAGGGATTTTCAAGAAAGATGGCAAATTAATGCATTTTTTGCCATAAAGAATGGGCCAATTTTTTATATCGAGTTTTATGATGATAATTTGAATGCAACAGAATATGAAGATTTACTGAGAAATGGAATTCAAATGATTTTAAATAATAGGCCAGGAAGAGAACGTGTATGGTACCAAATGGATGGTGCTCCACCCCATAATTCTCGTTCAGTAAGCGAAGCTTTAACTGAAATCTTCGAAGATAGATGTATTGGTAATAATGGACCTTTTCGTTGGCCTCCTAGAACACCATATCGCAATCCATTAGATTATTTCGTGTGGGGTTTCATTAAAAATATGGTTTACTCCAACCCAGTAACAACAATGGAAGATATGAAATCGAGAGTTAGAACTGCTTTCAATAGTTCAACTCCAGACTCAACCAGAAGCGCTACACATGAAAATCTTTTGAAGAGATCACATGTTTGTTAAAGTAGAGGTGGAGATGTGTTCGAACATATCCTGAAATACACTGACAATTGAATTAACTTACTAATTCATGAAATTATTTTCAGTTGGTGTGTCAGCGTTAATAAAACTATTGTTTGAAGATAAGTTTCATTTGATGGTTGGAGGTATTCCAATTATTATTTATTCATTGTATTATCTGTGACTGATAAAGGAACATCGAACGAAATCTGTTAAATTTAAAAAATAAGTGATGAATACAAGGAAACCACGTCAGTTTCTGTTTGAAACAGTTTATCTCGAAAACGATTCGAAATAGGATTATCTGTACAAAGTCAATCTAAAATTGGATGCAGAGCTCAAAAATGTGGAAATATACAGGGTGTTCTTTTGAAGAAATCGACTTCCACCCCTTTTTTCATATGAACAAAGTATCTGAATTTTTTAAAGACTCTGTATGAGGCAAATAAAAATATGACTCGAAGTGAAGATCCTCATGGTTTCACCCACTCCATTTCGAATTTGTCTCTAGTACCAGAGGTTCAAGATTATCAGCGTTTATAAAAATACATGTTTGGCAAAAAAAAAATCGAAATTAATTTATATCTTCTAAACGGTAACAGATAGGTATAGAGAAATAGTACATGAAGTTTTTGACAAAGTGATAAGAACTCATACTATGATATTATATACAGGGTGTTCCATTTGAAAAATCAAAGCAGCCGCCACTTTAAATTAGAAGCGGCAACGCCGCATCGTCTTATTTAATTTATGTATACTGTGAAATTTTCAGGTTGATCCGTTGTCTGGTCTGCCAGAAACGTCTAATTAACGCTCATCGTGAAAAGCCCTGTATTAGAACTGATGCTATGATCGGTGAAGATATAAAAAAATTTCGTGTTGTTGGTGACGGGACCAATAGGTAGTATTTCCATTGAAATCTACCTAAAAATTATATGTTCTATTACTATCATAATTATGGGTTAATCAGACAAATCAAACGAGTGGAAAAGATGAACAGGATTTAACTTGTGTGTGGCAGCTACAACCGAAACTCACCTCCAAGTCCAAGCGCTCTAACGGCCGCTCACCTTCTCGCATACTAACGACTTTACATCAACTCTATAGGAAATGTTATGTTCTTTCAATTTGTACATAGTGCGTTCCTACGAGAAATGTGTACTCTGTATAGGATGGCATTTCTGATAAAATGCATAATTTCGGAGTTACGGGTAAAAACTGAATACATGCGAAAATTTTGATATTTTTTGCGCTTCTGAAAATTTTGACAGCAAACTTAAAATTTGGATAAGCACCCCAAAATACATATAAAACCATAGAGAACCCGATTACTTGAATTTTGTCCATGTTTGATTGGACCATAAGGGATGCCTTGTACATGAGCTGTCGAAAGACGACTTTTATAGGCGAAAGTAATTTTTTAAACAAATGCATTTTTTTTCTAACGAGGCTATTTTGAATGGTCATGTCAATAGGCATCATACTCAAAATCCGTTTCAACGGAAGAATTATGGGTCCCTATTTCATTGTCATGATCCTAACTGGTCCAAGATATTTGGCAAGGACTTACCCAAGGGGTCCATCCAGACCCCCCTCGAAAATGATACAGACATTAGATACAACATACAAAATCTCCTAAATTGTAACACTATTTTTGAACCCCAAATTTGAAATATCTGATTCAAATTTAAGAAGGTGAAATCACTTCGCCGATAGGCTGTTCAGATTGATACGGTTAGGCCGTGAGTAAGGTTCAATTATTGACTTTTCCTAGTTTGTCAAATTAGGCCACAAAAAAAATTCCACATCAATTAACTTGACTAGTTCAAGAGTTGGGCGCCAGGCTTGCTAAAGACAAAAGCCAAAGATAAACAAAAATTCACCAAATAAATGTCACCTAGCTTGTATGGGAAGGCAAATAAATATGCTGGAAATCAACTCAACAATTTATTCCAGACAAAGAATTTTTAGAGTGACTGGTTAGATAGTATAAATTTCTATAAATAAACTTAAACACTATTGCTTGGAGGGCAGATAAAATTAGAACATTTACAAATATCTACGATTCCTCTAGACGCTGGTGCTACGTATAAACCTGCAGAGAAGGTCTTCACTGGAGGGAGATGAAGAAGGCTGGTTTATACGACGATGGTCTCAGCGATACGACGACGAATCTGGTCGTGGGTGGTTAGCTATTAGTTTTTAGACCCCCTTGTCTTCACGGACCAGGCTGAATTTGACGTGCTGTATGACCTCCTAGGGTACCAGTCCTTCTGTCTCAGTTGATGGCTTTACTCCGGGGTATATATCATGCGAAGAAGATGATAGGAATCAAAATTTGTACAAAATGGGGGAGAACGAAGGATATCCTTTGAACCTCAAGTTTTTATGATTCAAATTTCATCTAGAGTCAAAAGATAGATGCAAATGATAGCATACAATAAAAATACCTCAGTCCATATATGAGACTGAGAGATAACAGTGAAAGAACAAAGATAATAGAAATCAAATCTGCTATTCTGGATTTACATTTCCAAGTTAATTTGAATAATTTAAAAAAATATTAACAATGAGCAAAATTCAAAATCGAACAAAACAAACCTCACCCAAAACGTTCTTTCAAAATTCAGGTAAATTTTGAAATGAAGTAAGCTTTGATAAGGTGATTATATGTACCAGAAGGGTCGAAAAATTGAATGGTAAATTTATTCAAAAAGAAATATAGAATTTTTTGAGATTTTACCAGGAAAAATTAAATATGGTATTTTAAAGCAAAATACTCTAAAGTTGCAGAGAAAAAATATAGTATTTTAGAGCAATATAATTAAATGTTGCCAGAGTAAAAATATACTATTTCAAAGCAACTATCAGAGGGAAATATAGCGTTAGGAACCGAAATACTAATCAGGCACTAGAGCAAAAGTATACTATTAAGAAAAGAAGAGGGAGACCACACGTCTTTCAGTGGGCACAACTCTCTCACATGAAGATGAAGTTGAATAATTCTTTCTATTGAAGAATTTTCAGAGATAAACAGAAGAGGGAGACCACACGTCTTCCAGTGGGCACAACTCTCTAAGATAAAGATAATTTCGAAATAGGGCGGCAAATTCCCTTTTCAAATCGATAGGCCAGGTAATTCTCAAAAAATTGAATGGATTTCCCTGATCTTGGCGACAAGGTAGTAACTGAAATGAATTGATTCTACAACGATCAAAAACCGAATAACCCTCACTGTGAATTGGATGAAGTAAAACGATAAAGGAACTTGTTAAATGTGATCAAAATTTATGATTGAGGAACACATTAGCAATCGAGTGTTCTGAGACAAGTTAAGCCAGAGGTACAATCCTCTCCAGAAGCAATTTTTTTCTCAAGAGAAACAAAGTTAATCTCATAAACATATAGTTATCAAAATAAAAAAATTGCTTACCAGCTGTCCTATACGGGAACTGCATAACTATCCCAGAAAAGTCGAATACACCCTTTGCAATCGGAATCCTTGGAATAATCCCCTGGTACTGTGAATGTGCAGTAAGCGCTAGTCCACTCGAGATTACCAATTATCTGGTACCTAAAGATGGGAAAAGCATGGAACTGATTTCCAAAAAAAAAATCAGTCCCCAATGGTCTGAACGGATACTACGTCAGCCACATAGACATGTGCGTTAAAATGCTTTGCCAAAATGGCCGAAATATATTTTTTCTTGGTTTTTTCTTACTTAAATCTAAAACACAAATAACCTTGATAGAAATTAGCCAAAGGAAGTATCATATATGATATGTGAGATATAAAATAATATGAAGATAATTTGATCGGAAATTCACTGACAATTCCAAAGGTGACAAAAATCTGACAGTACAGAATCTATGATTGACCTTCAACAGTTACGATGCAATTACCATCCAAGAATTCGAATATTACAAGCATATAAAAAGCGGAAAATACTGTTAATCAACTACAACATTGATTGCAAAATAAGGAAAATAATTATACTCCACCAATATCAACAGCGATAGCCATTCAATTTGAAAATCTTAACGTACCTGAATCAATTCAGCACACCTGCCTATGTAGAGGTTCAATCGAGGAAAGAGAACGATCATCCTTTCGGTTCGACCAAATCACAGTTCACCTGTTTTTTCCCAAACCATTCTCGGTTTTTTTCTCTATTTGAAAACACTTATGGAAAAAACAACTGCTCGACGACATGAAATACAACTGTCATGAACACATTTTCAAGGATCGATAATGAAGATCGATGTTTCGCAATTTACGACCTGAGCAGTGACTACTGACCCGTACCACCGTAAAGATAACCGGAAAAATTATTAGAAATTGATTATGTATAAGGAAGTCACGAAAAATTCGTTACAAAATACATCGCCAGGAATGCTTTACTGTCTGAGATATTTCCGATCTGCGGGGTGGGCGGGTGGCGGGGCATCACGACGGTCATCGCAGCGCCACACAGTGGAGTATTTGTGGCAAAACCCTGGCCAACAAGATTTTCCATGTGTTTCTTAAATAGAACCATTGCTGTTGACTTTTTACTAATTTTCGATATTGTCGAATTTAAAGGTACTTTACTCCTGAGTACAATTCATATTTTTTGACAAACCGCGTATACGACTGAAAAAATTTGATATTTGATGATTATATTTCAGATTTTAGAACATGCAAAATATTTTATGACGCATAACTTTTTTTTCTAAAATGAATAATAAAAAAGTTTCCCATATGGTTCCAACTTAGTGAGACATACTGTACATATATATATATATAAATATATATATGTATATATATAAATATATTTATATATATATATATATATATATATATATATATATATATATATATATATATATATATATAAAAATACCTGGATAAATAATAACAATACTGAATCGTTTGACAACTATTGATAACATATTAGCATTATTAGTCAATTGTTCATGGCCTCTTCGATCATGAGGAAATCTGTCGATGCACGCATCAATAATGATAACATTGTAGGTATGTGTGAATCCAACAATTTGACAAAAATCTATTTATTTTTTGTTCGAATGAAAAATTTAAATTGTGTAGATACAAGGACTTTTATTATTAATGAACAGTATCGGGATTATAATGTCCTGGAGATATTTCAGTGACCTCTTATGAAGCAGCAGAACACTTGGCAAATTCACAGATTTCAAATTTTCTCCGATCCGAATAGAATAGAAATAGCTTGCGAATCTTTTATCATTTAAATTACTACTGTTCGCTTTACTAATAAGTTTCTTTGTCAGAAAAAATGTTTTTCAAATTGTTTTTTTATGGCAAATATTTATTTTTATTTTTTTATGCCAGATTTCGCCAGAACATGTACAAAATGTCATTCTGAACAACTTTTCTGAACAACACTTTTAGATATTTTTTCCAAAAAAGTGTGTTTTGAGACATAATTTTTGATTTTTTGAAATTTTCCGCCCAACACGAAAAGACGAACAGCACTGTACAACGTCTTCGGAGGTTTCTTTTGATGCAGAAGCGATTGCACGTACCGATATTTGTCAAAATGTATTAATAAAGTAATTTCCCATATGATGCGTATTTTCTGCTGGTCACTGTATAAGAGAACGTTGTCGAAAAATTTGCGAAATTTGTTTTCAGCTTTTGTCATGGTACTAAATTCGTGGGAAAATTAAAATTTTCCTAAGAATTTTTTCGATTGGGTTGATTGTTGCAGAGTTATAAAGGTATTTTTATCGCTCGATCTTCGACGGTTTTACTTATATAAGAGTACGTGCTCGAAAAATTTTCGAAATATGTTTCCAGCTCTCGCCATAGTGCTGAATTCGTAATGAAAAACAAAATTTTCCCATGACATTTTTCGATTGGGATGACTGTTGCAGAGTTATATAGGTATTTTTATCGCTCGATCTTCGACGGTTTTACTCATATAACAGTATGTTGTCGAAAAGCTTGCGGAATATGTTTTCAGCTTTTGTCATAGTACTGAATTCGTAGCATAAAAAAAATTTTTCGATTCGATTGAACGTTGCAATTGTATATTAGTATTTTTGAGAGATATAGCGATTCGTAATTCTGGGCAGATATTTCCATATTCCATTCGAATATGAGTGTTAGGAAGATTTCCAAAGAGCATATCAAATTATGGCCTCAGAGTTGTCTAATTTCGAAATTTAGGAACCAAGTCTGAGTAAAGGTTGCTGCCCATGGCATCGGCGTCGGTGAAGCTGTGCTTCAGTTGTTCCCCGCTTGCAGGTTCGAGTAGTTTTTAACCGACGAAACCCAAAAGGAGTAGATTCTCTAGTCGACGCACATATTTTTTTTTATGTATGACCACGAATAACTTTTTACTGAAACGTCCGATTCCGATATGTTTTTTTTCAGTGGATAGAGTATACTTCGAAGTTGGTCCCATTTGAATGTAGTACCCTGTACAAACGAACTCAGTTCATTACATATTTCGTTCAGCAAATATTTTCGAGTATACGATTGGAAATATATTCCAATAATCATATCGGTCAATGAAATGAGATACTTTTGCCCAGACACCAGCAGATACAGAATCGTTAAAGAATTGTCTAGACTTGATAAAACGATCAATGGGTTATTCATAACGATAAGTAGGACCACCCAAGGCAGAAAAAATATCATTTTTCTCGCCCGACTGAGAAACGCTGAGTTGGAAACTTTAAGATAATCAATTTTCGCGTGGGATTTATACAGATCGCCGTTGAAGGGATAATAAAATAAAAAACTACAAACGCCATTGCATTGAAGGCGGGGCTGTAAGAGAAAAATTGGGATTAAAAGGTGGGCCTAATTGAACGTGAATAATAATTTTGGAGGCGGGCAAGGGAGTCGGTCAGGGTTCGCGAAATCGGACGGTCAAGTGGGCAATACGGGGAGACGGCGAAAACGCGTCGAGAGTTTAAGGCGAGGTTGCGTCGCGACGCCCTGGGTTAAGGGTTAAGTATCCTTTCGGTGGTAATTAGTACACGCGTGTGTTCAGCGTAGAACCCGCTACGGAACGGAAAATAGTGACGGTGATCGTGCACTGGAAAACAATTCGTGAATTCAGGGATTTGATGAAGTTTCTGGATTATCTGCCACTGGTAGGGAATAGCAGCTCAGCATACAGGGTAAGCGATTTGAAGCTGTATGTTAATGTAACTAACCACTTATAATCTCTGGGGAGGATTTCTTTTCAATTTCAAGTTTTACAGTACGCTTTTTGCAAATGAGAATAATCGATACAGGGTACTCGTCTCTTTCCACTCCATTCTGTTAAATGAATACGAATGTGTTTTGGAGATAAATACTTCACATTTTGCTGAGCTCCAGGAATTGATATTTCGATCATGTCTATGTGTTTTTTTTGTAAATGTATTTTCACTAAAATATTTTGATACTATTGCCGTTTTTCTCTAATCAAAAATTTGTTTGTTATGTTTATTTTACTTTTTTTATTATATAGATAGTTTTCTAAGTTGCCTTTCATTTCTCTTACCTCAGAGAAGTCATAGTAAGATCTAAAAGACCTGCCTTCGCGCGACTACAAGGGTGAAAAAAATATATTTTTATTAAAAATACACTGCCCTGAACATCAATATAGTAGAACTACACAGGGCAGATGTAACATGAATATAATAGATGAAATCCCCTAAGGCTAGCAAAATGAAGGATATTGATCACTCACCCTCTGGATTCTGGTCCGTTGACCGAATCTATCAGGCATAACTTTGTGCTGGGTTCTTCGATTCGGATGATTCTTTTTTTATTAGATAGGGTATACCTAAAGTTGATAATTTCCGGATTTTGAAAGGAATTATCCACCCTTACGGGTAGAAAAATAGGGGATTATTGATTTTTCACTTGTGAATATTGGCACACATATGTAGTTGAAAATGACAGATCGCTACTGTCATTAATTTTGTTCTCCTACATCCGTCACAATCATTATATTCTATGTGAGGATGGAATTATATGAAAAGTAATGGAATAAACTAACCAGAACAACAAAAATAATTTATATTACAGCAAATAGTAAAAGTGGATAATCATATTATTTAACTGGTAATAGTTGAAGTAAGGTGGGTGAGTAAGTATTTTGGAAGTAATCAAAAAACAAGTGGGTACTAATTAGTAGATTTCAGCCACAAAAAATTGAAAAATCAAAACTTTTCAACAAAAAATAAACCAACGAACTACGGAACTGAAAAGTAAAAAATAAAATAAACCTTCTTAGCCTCAATAGCTAAGCTCCTAAACTAATGTAAGTAACTAATTTTGAGTCGGCGCCAAACGAACAATCAACGAAGATCATTAAATTACTTCAAAAAAATTATCAGAATGTCACCGCGCAACTCGATGCCATCATTTCACGCCTTACCCAATTCATTTGCTTGTTTGTTTGGCGCCGACTCAAAATTAGTTACTTACATTAGTTTAGGAGCTTTTTTATTGATACTAAGAAGGTTTATTCTATTCTTTACTTTTCAGTTCCGTATTTCGTCGGTTTAATTTTTGGTTAAAGAGTTTTAGAGCTCAGTTTTGCCGGCCCCACGCCCACCCCCCTTTGAACACCCTTGCTTTTGCTCATCGCGTCGATGAATCAACCCGTTGAGCTAAGACTCGCTAGACGTCTCGGAATTATAGGGATTTTTGGAGTAAATAAAATAATAAACCCGGATTTGGTTTTTTATGACTATCGTATAGTGGGGGCAGTTGACGTCCAGGCAAGCTCCCAGTCTGCCCTTCTTGCTGCTGGAATTAAAGTATTATATCGATCCTGAAACGTCATTTCCTCATCGAGACTGCCCGGAGCCTTCCCACATTAAACAGAAGGTGGAGCCGGAAAACTGTAATTGGGCTTCAAAATTTTATTGTAGTCGGTCCGTGTAAGCATCTCGATGATTCTATGTTTGTTGCTGAAATCCTGTAGTTACGTCGTCGGATGTATGATAATCACGCAGTGACGTACTCTATTGATTTCCGTAACAATATAAATAATGATTGATCCATACGGAAATTCACAATTATAATACGGGTAATTGTAATCGCCCTGTTAACTTCCGTTTCACACTCTGCAAATGTCAGAGAAACTCTCTCGATCGGGATCTTCATAATCACATATCGGGCGATATAAAACATCTTTGCCCGAGTTTTTCATGACCAAAATGAAGCGGTTTTTCTTCAAGAACTGTTTTTATACCTATTGAATGAAACGTCAAGCAAAGGGAACCTTCCGGAAAAACAATTGACATCCTCAGTTGAAAAACGGAAAAGACTGCGAGAAAAAATCCAAATTATAAAACAATTAAAGGAGATTTAGAAGATTTTGAGAACGGGGGCAGATATAGTCCCCGAAACGTCAAGCAAAAACTATATAGAGAAGTATCTTTTGAATTTTTTGAAAAAATTTTTTGATAGGCAAATTCAGAAAACGGCAAGTTATTGACAAATTGAATCATTTTTCTATAGGAAATATAATTTGGTGAACGCAATAACTTATCGGGGTGAACTAATCAGTTTGCCCTTTCTACACTTGTATAGATTTTCCTGATTATATTTTCATTTTCAGACTGTGGAAGGTTACCCAAAAAACATGTCAAGAAATGTTTTTATACCATTCATGGATTTTCAGAAACACCTTTCCAGTGAATTCATCTGTAATTATTATGTTCAACCGATTATCTATGTTTTCAATTACTTATTTTTCATAATGTTTTTTATTGATTTGGTATGTTTTTTTGTCGATGTCATGATTTTTTCTCTATATTTACTTGCAGCACCTATTATTATTTTATACATTGTACCTATACGTTGTTGATTGAATCTATCTATAGCTATTCGATAAATCCGGCATTGCTTGGCAATCAACGCAAAACCCCTTGATCGAGAAATAATTCATTTCTGTCTGCGTTCTCTTCAGCTCCCCTACTAAAATTCCATAATACCTAGAAAATATCCGAATCATCTGACATCCTACAACGGACACAAAAACTACTCTTCGTTCCCTCTGACCTGTCCATCAATCCTCGATCCCGACTCACCCCAACGAGTGGAAAGGATTTTATTGTCAATGGAGGAAGATTAATAAACTGATAGTATAAATGTAGGTGTTTGGCGGACGTGGTAAAAAATGAACGTAGGTGGGAATTTTGTGATTTGAAATGATAGTAATGGTCTCATAGAATGCTTTTGGGAAGGTTGAAAATAAATTTCTGGCTTTGGAAGATATATGGCCGAGAAACTTGTTTGGAGAAAGCATCATCGTGAATGGTAGGATGTTCATGTAACTAAAGGCATTATGGCGCAAATAGAAACAAGAAAGATAGTAACTGCTTCTTTATCTGTGGATGGAGAGAAATGTGTTTGCAACTAAGAAACGTTCTTCAGCACAAGAGAGACGAAGTTTACTTTTTCCAGTTGTCCCCTGTTATCTACAAATATATGAAAGTAAATCAAAATATATTTGACATGAGAGGAAAAAACACAAAATAAAACTTCTAAACACACCAAAACAGCTCCGACTTTGATGATTACCCGACGAAAAAAAAAAATGATAAAAAACTTTTTTAAAGACAAGCTTTCATTCGAATGCACTGAAAAGTAAAAAAAAAATACTTTGAAAGTGTGACGTAGGTTATTCCGTGAGATATAGATTCAAGAGCTTGTGCGCAAAGTTTTCAGTTCGAATACAAAAGCTTTTGAATCTATAACTTACGGAATAACCTACGTCACACATCCAAAGCAATTATTCTTTACTTTTTAGTGCATTTAAGAAAAGCTTTTTCATTGATTATTTTATTTTTTGTTTCTCAGTACTTAAGTACGCCTTAATCTATGCATTTTTGTTGAAGCATCGTTATTATGAGGTCTTTTTTTCCTCTAAGTTCTGAGTTATCTAGTTCTTCAATGAGTAGACTCATCCGCCATCTTGGAGTTGCCATCTTCAATTTATGAATTTTAACTGAAAATCAATAATCGACTGAATTCATAATCTCCGACCCCAGGAATCCCGACATACCAATTTTGAATCGAATCGGGCCATAATAACAAAACTCGTCCACTATCTTTGTGAATTTTGATGAGAAAATCATAATCTCCGACCCCGAAAACCCGCACATACCAATTTTCAATAGAATCGGACCATAAACACAAATATCATCGGCTCTCTTGGAGCCACCATTTTGATTTTATGAATTTTGAAAAAAAAATCATGATTTTGACCCACATACCAATTCTGAATCGAATCGGACCATGAACCTAATCTCCTCGCCATCTTGGAGCGCATTTTGTTCCATTTGTTCCATGAGCCGCTATTTCAATTTCATAAATTTCAAATCCGATGGGCATTTTTCTTTCTTTAAAATACTATTGATACGATTAACCGAGAGAGGTGCTAACTGATCAGCTGCTGCTTTAACAGTTTCTGTTCTAATTCCATCTATTCCTGACTTTTTTCTTGTTTTAAGTGATTTTATTATATCAATAATTTCTTCTTCTGTTACTGGTGTTGAACAAGAACGAATTATGGAGCTGCCTTATTCTTGGGGATGGAGTGTTTGGGGTAAGTATTTTTCGCGCATATTTTTCTCCTACTTTCGAAAAATAATCATTGAATGCCTTCGATATGGGTTCTCTTTCTTTCAATAGTTCATCATCATCAGTGAGCATTTCAGTTATGTGATTCGCTTTGTTCACAACTTAGGTCTTTCGAACTTTTCATAAATTGTTGGGATTATTTTTATTATTGTTTATCTGTTTCTTATAGAAATTAGATTTTGCTGTTCTTATGAGCTTATCTGTTATTTTTCTAAGATTCAAATAAGTTCCTTTCTGGTATTATTATCGAGACCTTGTTTATGTTCGAGATGTAACTCATTCCTTTTCCGTTTAGAATTTATTAACCGTTTTGTTATCCATTGTTTTCATTTTATCAGGTTGCGATTCTGTTTTATTGTGACTGTGATTTTCTCAACTAACTAATTTATCGTTTCTATTAGATACTTGGTTTCATGTTCTAAGTTCTCAATATCGTTATTAAACTCCAATCATGGTTTCCTATATTTTGTTTGAGCTATCGTTGTCCACAATTTTATTAATGCGTTCCCTATTTATATTTTGTCTAGTTTTATTCACGGGAATATTTGTAATAATTGCCTTGTGGTCCGTTATATGGGTATAAAATGTTATTGAACTACAGTTTTTTTCTGCTATTATACTTCTACCACTTGAAAATATGAGATCAATGCAGCTGGAAGATCGAACTTGGATACGTGTATCTTTGTTGATTAGTGAAATGAAATTATATTCATCTACAGATGGAACTCGTCTTCTATGTCTCCATGAAAATTAATTTTTGTGTTCTTCCAAGGTTTTTTGTTATGGTAGGAGCGTGGGGGTGTCTGAGCAGGTGATGATGAACATGGTAGCACTCACCATGCGATCTCTTTTGGAATGTCCGCTCGTACCACATCTGAAACAGTTTTCTCTTGATTAGCTGTTGGTACTGTTATGTTTTATACTTCGCTCTCACTCTTGGCCTTGATGCTGCTTAACTCTCAAGGAATGAACCAAAGCTTCGCTGCATTCATTGAAGTGAGTAATTCCAAGGTTCATTGTATTTCAATATATCTCGATCTGCCAAGTGTTCTCTTACTTCTATGTGGACAAACTGGATAAACTCCCACATATCTGCAGACAATCATGTGATTTCTGAAATCGTGTTTTTTTCTGTGCTCTATACAGCTATTCTCGATGTTACTCGCTATACCTCAATTCTAGAGCAGCGATCAGGTCTCCATACTTCGCTGCTGGTCTTTTGGGGTGGTCTGTGACATTCCTATAGAAGGTCCTCTCTAAATCACTATAAGAGCGGTACATTCTTCAGTGATATCCCATCCATTAGTTTTCTCTCTATCGCTGTTCCCCCTCCCCTTAGTTTTTCTCCTCCTATCGTTTCTCTTTCTCGCCGAAGACATTGATAAAATTTTCGAATAAAAAAAATACATTAATTACGCTATAGAAAAGATTAGTGTATTATATTTTTAACCTCTTTACTGGCCAGTGTTCCCCATGTCAACCTTGACGGTCTTTATGGGTTGGACTGATCAAATTATATATATATATATATATATATATATATATATATATTTTCTTACTTTCTTGACCACATTCTTTATTTTCTCGGAATAAGGGCCTTAGTCAGTCTATATATTTTTTATTTCATTCGACGTTTCGATATTGTTTATGTCATCTTCGCCGAAGACATTGATAAAATTTTCGAATAAAAAAAATAATTAATTACGCTATAGAAAAGATTAGTGTATTAAATTCTCAACCTCTTTACTGGCCAGTGTTCCCCATGTCAACCTTGACGGTCTTTATGGGTTGGACTGATCAAATTATATATATATATATATATTTTTTTTTTCTTGATTTCTTGACCACATATGTTTATATTCTTTATTTTCTCGGAATAAGGGCCTTAGTCAGTCTATATATTTTTTATTTCATTCGACGTTTCGACATTGTTTATGTCATCTTCAGGTAAAAGTATAATTAAACTATTATTCTTTCATTTCATTCTTTCATGATTGAATGAACGTTCATTCAAGAATTTTTTTTAAAAATATATATATATATATATACAAAATAATTAATTTAACCCTTTCCTTTTTTTTTAACATTATTGTTATTATTATATCGTCATAGGGTGTATTTCTCATACTGACCATAGATTATTTTCAAATACCCACTAATATCCTCTCTTTTGACAACAACTCTTGAGAAGCTGTGGTTCGTGGCCATTAGAATACTGAAATTATTATATACGCTTATCAACACTTCACAAAACAACGAGTATCTTCAAAACAGTTGAATAACTCAATAGAAATTCTCTGGCTGAACTATACCGCGCACTTTACTGGACTTTGCACTACTGTATTCTGGTCATAAGCACCTATTTAGATCCTTCGATCATCCAGAGCCTTCTTCTGGCACTTCATGGAATCCAGCCAGTCGTATTCTGAAACAAGCAGCGGCGCAGTATTCGTAACAATACACTGAAAAAAATGATTATTAGAAATATAAAGCATGGGATAATACAACTGATATATGAAACTGGAAGACAGAATAGACTACAAAAATTACAGGAGTATTACGCTACTGAATGGTGTTGTTGCAGAAATATATGTAACACCCTGTAGGTGTTATTGTTTTTTAGATTGGTCCCAGGGTAAGCTGTTGTGATTTTTTGTTCGTGTTTCATGAATTTCAGTTCCTTGAGGGAAACTAACACGATAAAAAGGGTTCATATTTCGATATAAAAATTCTTTGAATTGTATTCCTCACCGCAAGGGGAATTTTTGACCGATGAATATGAAAATAATAGCGTCGCTTGGGTCTCGGATGGGGATCTGAGAAGTTTTTACAAGGAAGTCGTCGACTACCGAGCTGCGGATATGTCACTGGTTTTCATCCGCGGGCGGTCGCGCTAGCGATAGCCAAGAGTGGTTGTTGCCCTAATTTTTGGCATTGTCAGAAAATAGGAAATTTCAGTGCCTCGAATAGGCAGCGAAGAGCCCATTTTGGGCTAGTTTCTTTTTCATACGGACGGCCGACTTTGTTTGCTAGCCGGAGAACGAAGAAAATCGCTCTTCGAACAATGGTTCCATAGGAGAACCTTCGCGAGTAAATAGCGGAAACTTTGGTTTTAATCGTCAGTTCGGGACACGAAGTGTTTAAAAAAGAATATTCGAGTGTCTATAGGAGGTTACGACTGAAATGGAAAAGTCGCTCGCTTGTAATTAGAAAAACTAACTTGGTGTATAGCTTTTGATTATTGAATCACGGGGTTCACCTCATGCACAATTAGGGGTATTTATGACAGATTATACAGGGCATTCGTCTATGAAAAATGGAGATGAACGGAAATCAGTTACACTGGTAATGATAAAATAGCAGATCTACGAGGAGAACAGGGAACCGGTTCTCAATTTCAATGCTATAAAGTTGCAACATGAAACGGAAATATGAGCCTTTTTATTCGAACAGATATGTACGTTGGTTAGCAATATTTTTGAACTGTGAGTTTTCTTGCATTCTCAAAATGGGAGTGATTTTATTTAACATTTTATTTTCTGGTTAAAATTATTTATTCGACAAGCGTCGAGCTGTAACATGTTTTGACATTTTTTCAAGTTAATAGATGCATTGAAGCCATTTTGTGTATCATTCTGAACTATAATGAAGAAAAAGATAATTTGAATTCAATATAAGAATCATTTTAGTAGAGAAGCGAAGTCATCTTATTTTTTTATTATTTTTACATGAAGAAAAGTCATTTGAGACAAACACCGAAAAGTCATATTCTATTTATATTGAAAATAAAAGTTATCCAAAAAAGACCTCGCATATTGAGCCGACGGCACGGATCTAAGTCCGACGGATCAATGGTAACCAAAATAACAGTGCCTTACATTCTAGTATAGAAACACTATCAAAATTGGTGGTATGTGTGGAAAAATCTAATTTTTCTGCATATACTCTGGAGACAGCAGCAGCCCTTATAAAATTGTGAATATTATATGTGGAAACATTCATATTCATTAGAAAAAGAGAGTATGACTATATTTCACGAGAGGAGTTGAGATAATATGAGTAAGCATGGGAAATTTCATCATGTTATCTAATCGGGCGTACCAATTGATTTCAAGTTCGTCCATTTTGCATTGGATCTTTTGTGGTTGGAAGATTTTCGAATGTTTATATATATATATATATATATATATATATATATATATATATATATTATTCTAATAAAACAGAGAACATGCTCATTGAAAATTAGAAAACAGTCAATAGTCTATTAGTCTGTTTAAAAAAAAAAAATGAGACAACAGATAGAAATGACACTAGAAGAGAGTTTTGACTACGGACCAAATCGAGAGGTGAAAGATGGGATTCCTGTTGTCCGACAAGTGGCAGAAAAAGCTATAAATGAGGGAGGTGAAGTAGATGTCTGTTGTGTTACTACTCCCTATGCTCGAATAAAATAACTAATGAAAAACTTTTTTAATGACAAGCTTTTATTTAAGCCGTGTACTAGATTATAATTACAAATCTCTTCCGCCATCTTAAAGCCGCCATTCCTTTCTTTTTATTTAAAAAAAAATAAAGAAGCATTGTCACCGGAATTATGAACACCTGCCAAATTTCAAATCATTCGGACGACTAGAATTCGGTCAAAATTCACTTGCAAGATTTGACCCAAACTAACAAACGAACGAACTAACAAACAAGGGAACTAAATAAAAGCTTGTAAATAAAAATTATAAAAAAAACATTTTTAAAGGCAAGCTTTTATACAAATGCACTAAAAAGGAAAAATAATTTATTTCATTGTTTGATCTAGGTTATTCTGTGAGTAACAGATTCAAAATCTTGCCGCGCAAGATTACCTATTTTGTATCCGCGGCAAGCTTTTGAATCTGTTACTGAATAACCTAGAGATGAGCACCGGTGGCTGGAACCATTCGGAATAATTTGGTAATTGGTCGCACAAATAATTGTTAAACTAGGCCACCGGTGGCTGGTCAGGTTGACAAGAGTCTTATCGGAGCCCCGTGAGTTACCTGGGAGTGCAACTGGACAAGCGTTTAACATTACATAAACACGTCAACCTGGCCATGCAGAGAACCTCAGCGGCAGTAAAAAGTTATTACCCTCTAATAGCGAGAAACTCGAAAATGTCAACTAGCAATAAACTGTTGATTTACAAAACCATAATGAGGCCAGTAATATTATACGCTTGCCCGGTGTTCTGCAGCTTGCCCAAAACAACCCTGTTGAAATTGGACAGGATGCAGAACAAGGTACTCCGTATAGTCACCAACAGCAATAGATACATTCGGCTGGATGAGCTTCGTGAGCTGGCAGGCGTGCCTTCTATACAAGACTATATTGAACAAATATCTTATAAATTTTATAAATATTATAAATATTTTATCCCTAAAAGTCCATTGACACGAGACGTTACCGGCATTAGAGCTCACCACAACCAGCCCCGCAAGTGCGGAGGGCTGATTTACCAAAACACAGCTCTATTTCATGAAAGATAGCACATACTAACCTGACCGTACAGTTGCACATGATTGGTGCCATCACTTAATTACAGCGGCCGCAGGCTAAAGCAAATTTTTCTCTACCTAGTTTTTTTGCCTACCCACTTTCTCCGGGAAACATACACTCCAAACTTTATTTTCTCAATTATCTACCTCAACACCTTTACTTCAGTTCCCGTATAAGCGTTCAACGTAGGAAATAGGAACATAGCTTAGATTTTAGAAAGCATTTCACTTATATATGGGGCAAAGTCGCTAAGACCAGCGCGACGTCCCCCTACTGCCCCTGTTCTGGGGCGTACGAGACGTTTGGAGGTAGGTGTAACGGTCTTACTTGCAGAACAAGGAAGATAAATTGCACCCACGAATTCTCCCCGACCCCATTTCCATATCACAAATCCCTGCCGCCCACTAGACCTTCTAGGACGACAAATTTGTGATATAAAGAAATGTACATATGTAAATGAAATGTAGATGTCGCGTACTAGTAACAGTTTAATAAATTATTTGAAGAAGAAGAAGAAGAAGAAGAAGAAGAGTCTTATCGATGTCTGAGACAAGCAACGTCGGTACTTGAATGGGTGACCACCTGACCAGGGAAGTGCGTGAAAAATGCCCTAACAACTGTAGCGTAGTAGCATATTCGCAGCTGCAGGCGTCTTATCAATGAGCACGAGCTGAGATGATAGATATGCCGTCCTTCGGAGGGGACGTTAGGATGGCAGCCCCGAGTTCATAGATGTTGAGCTCGTTAAAGAACCTTGTGTGCCCACCGGCGTCAGTGTTTAGCCCTGGTCGCAGAAATAGGCCGACGTTAAATAAAGCAATAAAAAAAATATAACCCAGATCAAACAATGAAAGAAATTATGTTTTCCTTTCAAGTGCACTTGTATAAAACCTTGTCTTTAAAGATGTTTTTTTATATAATTTTCAACTTTTTATTTTTAACTTTTTGGTATTTATGATATTAAATCACTAGTTTAGTAATTACTATCTGATTTATTTTTGAATTTTGACAAAAAAAATCATAATCTCCGACCCGAAAACCCCTAAATTCCAATTTTGAATAGAATCGGGCCATAATCACAAAAATTTTCGGCCATATTGAGCCGCCATTCTGTTTTTTTCTCAACAAAAATTTCATAATGCATTGTCACCGGAATTATGTACACCTGCCAAATTTCAAATCAATCGGACGATTAGAAGTGGGTCAAATTTTACTTGCAAGATTTGAATACAGACAGACACACAGAGAGACAGACACCGGGACAGGTGAAACTAAATAAAAACTTGTAATAAAAGCTTGTGAAAATGTCAGGAATCTATGAGATCTTTGGAATGTAGATGGAACTCATGATCATCTGCACATTGAAGTCGATGGTGACTAGCTGGCATGTTTCAGAGATTGACCGTTTCCCAGAAATAGTTACTTATTGTATGAGTGTTTTATTAGCCATATATTTTGCTTTTCTCGAGTGTTTTGTATGCCAATGAGACATGAAATGCAATGCAACATTCTATCCACAGCTGGTATGTTATAAACACGAAGACCTTTCCTAAATTGAGGGCTTATTTAATGTTTATGACAATTGCCGAAAATTTGTAAAATAACTTGATTGAGAAGGTTATGATATGGTGTTCATGAGGACGGGTTTGTTATTATGCCAGTTAGATTATATTCATAAAACACTAACTAGTATCTTATGAACCATAAAACACACTGGTGTTTTATTGACCCCATGAGACGTTTGTGAACAGAAGCATTATGACTTTATAATATGCCAACTGAAGATAAAAATATGAATACAAATTATGCTATAACAAAGAGGCACTTGCCATTAGAAAATGGAACTTGTAGGGGACTAGTGGCACCCAACGCTAATTGCAAAACCACTGATATTCCACTTTGAGGGGTGCGGTCGCATTTTATCGAAAACTATTCAATCAATTCAATGTAATTTTTGCATTGTGATCCTGAAGACCCAGAGAAGGATCAAGCCTATTTTGTTGTTATATGTACAGGGTGAGTCGAGGATATGCATGTCCCGATTATTATTTGATTTAATGAATTATGATACAGGGTAAGTTAAAAGCGATTTCATATTCGACCAATGTGAATGTAACCATTGGCTCAGCGATCCTACCGATCCAGAGAGAGATCATACCCTATTTACCCATACAGTTTAAAAACCGCTCCCCCCCTCTTATTTTTGGAACGATTATACATAAACAAGTGAAATTTGAAAACTGAATATTAAAGTGATTTGTTGAAAATATAAACGGGATGTTCATAAAATCAGATGTGGAATCAATGTCCAGCGTGGCTTTAGCCGGGGAAGTAGTTGTTTTCTGTTAGACATTCACAAAAAATAACTTCATTTTAATCGTGAATTTTTCAATTCACAGAAGATCTTTCTATCAATATTCGATTGAGAATGTTTCCCTTTTCAACATGAATACCCCACAAGAGGTTATCTTGACGATGGAAGATAGTGACTAAAGTTTATCTTTCAGTCGCAGATGATTCCACATCTGATTTTATGAACATCCTGTTTATATTTTCAACAAATCAATCTATCATACCCCATGACAGGTTTTAATGTCAGAAAACACTAATTTCAAAGTGTCTCTCCAAAAGAAATGATTCTAACTTTTTCCATCTTTGCAAAGTGAGATTGCCTCTTGAAAATGTGTTTTCCATTTCTTCCGGTCTTCCTGATGATCGTGGAAGCGTGAAATAGATTTTCGTCGACAAAAATGTATTGAAGACCTAGTGAATGCGATGTCTCTCCTGCGTCAATGTTACGAATGATTTCTGGTGGGTACTCTCTTTTGGAAAACATTCTTCTTTGCCTCATTCATCTTATGAGTTCTTAATTAAGACTGGAATAGAAAATCAAATATCTATCTGAATGAAAATGCAAATTTTCAATTTCAGATTTTTTCTTTTGAGTTAGGGCTTTTTCAGAATATCTATCAGATGTAGTTCAATGTCCAGCGTGGCTTTAGCCGGGGAAGTAGTTGTTTTCTGTTAGACATTCACAGAAAATAACTTCATTTTAATCGTGGATTTTTCAATTCACAGAAAAATCTTTCTATCAATATTCGATTGAGAATGTTTCCCTTTTCAACATGAATACCCCACAAGAGGTTATCTTGACGATGGAAGATAGTGACTAAAGTTTATCTTTCAGTCGCAGATGATTCCACATCTAAATTTATGAACATCCTGTTTATATTTTCAACAAATCAATCTATCATACCCCATGACAGGTTTTAATGTCAGAAAACACTAATTTCAAAGTGTCTCTCCAAAAGAAATGATTCTAACTTTTTCCATCTTTGCAAAGTGAGATTGCTTCTTGAAAATGTGTTTTCCATTTCTTCCGGTCTTCCTGATGATCGTGGAAGCGTGAAATAGATTTTCGACGACAAAAATTTATTGAAGACCTAGTGAATGCGATGTCTCTCCTGCGTCAATGTTACGAATGATTTCTGGTGGGTACTCTCTTTTGGAAAACATTCTTCTTTGCCTCATTCATCTTATGAGTTCTTAATTAAGACTGGAATAGAAAATCAAATAACTATCTGAATGAAAATGCAAATTTTCAATTTCAGATTTTTTCTTTTGAGTTAGGGCTTTTTCAGAATATCTATCAGATGTAGTTCAATGTCCAGCGTGGCTTTAGCCGGAAGTAGTTGTTTTCTGTTAGACATTCACAAAAAATAACTTATTTTAATCGTGGATTTTTCAATTCACAGAAAAATCTTTCTATCAATATTCGATTGAGAATGTTTCCCTTTTCAACATGAATACCCCACAAGAGGTTATCTTGACGATGGAAGATAGTGACTAGAGTTTATCTTTCAGTCGCAGATGATTCCACATCTGATTTTATGAACATCCTGTTTATATTTTCAACAAATCAATCTATCATACCCCATGACAGGTTTTAATGTCAGAAAACACTAATTTCAAAGTGTCTCTCCAAAAGAAATGATTCTAACTTTTTCCATCTTTGCAAAGTGAGATTGCTTCTTGAAAATGTGTTTTCCATTTCTTCCGGTCTTCCTGATGATCGTGGAAGCGTGAAATAGATTTTCGTCGACAAAAATGTATTGAAGACCTAGTGAATGCGATGTCTCTCCTGCGTCAATGTTACGAATGATTTCTGGTGAGTACTCTCTTTTGGAAAACATTTTTCTTTGCCTCATTCATCTTATGAGTTCCTAATTAAGACTGGAATAGAAAATCAAATAACTATCTGAATGAAAATGCAAATTTTCAATTTCAGATTTTTTCTTTTGAGTTAGGGCTTTTTCAGAATATCTATCAGATGTAGTTCAATGTCCAGCGTGGCTTTAGTCGGGGAAGTAGTTGTTTTCTGTTAGACATTCACAAAAAATAACTTCATTTTAATCGTGGATTTTTCAATTCACAGAAAAATCTTTCTATCAATATTCGATTGAGAATGTTTCCCTTTTCAACATGAATACCCCACAAGAGGTTATCTTGATAATGGAAGATAGTGACTAAAGTTTATCATTCAGTCGCAGATGATTCCACATCTGATTTTATGAACGTCCTGTTTATATTTTCAACAAATCAATCTATCATACCCCATGACAGGTTTTAATGTCAGAAAACACTAATTTCAAAGTGTCTCTCCAAAAGAAATGATTCTAACTTTTTCCATCTTTGCAAAGTGAGATTGCTTCTTGAAAATGTGTTTTCCATTTCTTCCGGTCTTCCTGATGATCGTGAAGCGTGAAATAGATTTTCGTCGACAAAAATGTATTGAAGACCTAGTGAATGCGATGTTTCTCCTGCGTCAATGTTACGAATAATTTCTGGTGAGTACTTTTGGAAAACATTCTTCTTTGCCTCATTCATCTTATGAGTTCCTAATTAAGACTGGAATAGAAAATCAAATAACTATCTGAATGAAAATGCAAATTTTCAATTCACAGAAAAATCTTTCTATCAATATTCGATTGAGAATGTTTCCCTTCTCAACATGAATACCCCACAAGAGGTTATCTTGACAATGGAAGATAGTGACTAAAGTTTATCTTTCAGTCGCAGATGATTCCACATCTGATTTTATGAACATCCTGTTTATATTTTCAACAAATCAATCTATCATACCCCATGACAGGTTTTAATGTCAGAAAACACTAATTTCGAAGTGTCTCTCCAAAAGAAATGATTCTAACTTTTTCCATCTTTGCAAAGTGAGATTGCTTCTTGAAAATGTGTTTTCAATTTCTTCTGGTCTTCCTGATGATCGTGGAAGCGTGAAATAAATTTTCGTCGACAAAAATGTATTGAAGACCCAGTGAATGCGATGTCTCTCCTGCGTCAATGTTACGAATGATTTCTGGTGAGTACTCTCTTTTGGAAAACATTCTTCTTTGCCTCATTCATCTTATGAGTTCTCAATCAAGACTGGAATAGAAAATCAAATAACTATCTGAATGAAAATGCAAATTTTGAATTTCAGATTTTTTCTTTTGAGTTAGGGCTTTTTCAGAATATCTATCAGATGTAGTTCAATGTCCAGCGTGGCTTTAGCCGGGGAAGTAGTTGTTTTCTGTTAGACATTCACAAAAAATAACTTCTTTTTAATCGTGGATTTTTCAATTCACAGAAAAATCTTTCTATCAATATTCGATTGAGAATGTTTCCCTTTTCAACATGAATACCCCACAAGAGGTTATCTTGACGATGGAAGATAGTGACTAAAGTTTATCTTTCAGTCGCAGATGATTCCACATCTGATTTTATGACATCCTGTTTATATTTTCAACAAATCAATCTATCATACCCCATGACAGGTTTTAATGTCAGAAAACACTAATTTCAAAGTGTCTCTCCAAAAGAAATGATTCTAACTTTTTCCATCTTTGCAAAGTGAGATTGCTTCTTGAAAATGTGTTTTCCATTTCTTCCGGTCTTCCTGATGATCGTGGAAGCGTGAAATAGATTTTCGTCGACAAAATGTATTGAAGACCTAGTGAATGCGATGTCTCTCCTGCGTCAATGTTACGAATGATTTCTTGTGAGTACTCTCTTTGGAAAACATTCTTCTTTGCCTCATTCATCTTATGAGTTCCTAATTAAGACTGGAATAGAAAATCAAATAACTATCTGAATGAAAATGCAAATTTTCAATTTCAGATTTTTTCTTTTGAGTTAGGGCTTTTTCAGAATATCTATCAGATGTAGTTCAATGTCCAGCGTGGCTTTAGTCGGGGAAGTAGTTGTTTTCTGTTAGACATTCACAAAAAATAACTTCATTTTAATCGTGGATTTTCAATTCACAGAAAAATCTTTCTATCAATATTCGATTGAGAATGTTTCCTTCAACATGAATATACAAGGTTAAAGTTATCTTGATAATGGAAGATAGTGACTAAAGTTTACTCAGCATGCAGATGATTCCACATCTGATTTTATGAACTCCTGTTTATATTTTCAACAAATCAATCTATCATACCCCATGACAGGTTTTAATGTCAGAAAACACTAATTTCAAGTGTCTCCAAAAGAAATGATTCTAACTTTTTCCATCTTTGCAAAGTGAGATTGCTTCTGAAAATGTGTTTTCAATTTCTTCTGGTCTTCCTGATGATCGTGGAAGCGTGAAATAGATTTTCGTCGACAAAAATTATTGAAGACCTAGTGAATGCAATGTCTCTCCTGTGTCAATGTTACGAATGATTTCAGTGGTATTATCTTTTGGAAAACATTTCTTTTGCCTCATTCATCTTATGAGTTCTAATAAGACTGGAATAGAAAAAACAAATAACTATCTGAATGAAAATGCAAATTTTCAATTTCAGATTTTTCTTTGAGTTAGGGCTTTTTCAGAATATCTATCAGATGTAGTTCAATGTCCAGCGTGGCTTTAGCTGGGAAGTAGTTGTTTTCTGTTGACATTCACAAAAATAACTTCTGTTTAATCGTGGATTTTTCAATTCACAGAAAAATCTTTCTATCAATATTCGATTGAGAATGTTTCCTTTTCAACATGAATACCCCACAAGAGGTTATCTTGACGATGGAAGATAGTGACTAAAGTTTATCTTTCAGTCGCAGATGATTCCACATCTGATTTTATGAACATCCTGTTTATATTTTCAACAAATTAATCTATCATACCCCATGACAGGTTTTAATGTCAGAAAACACTAATTTCAAAGTGTCTCTCCAAAAGAAATGATTCTAATTTTTTCCATCTTTGCAAAGTGGGATTGCTTCTTGAAAATGTGTTTTCCATTTCTTCCGGTCTTCCTGATGATCGTGGAAGCGTGAAATAGATTTTCGTCGACAAAAATGTATTGAAGACCTAGTGAATGCGATGTCTCTCCTGCGTCAATGTTACGAATGATTTCTTGTGAGTACTCTCTTTTGGAAAACATTCTTCTTTACCTCATTCATCTTATGAGTTCCTAATTGAGACTGGAATAGAAAATCAAATAACTATCTGAATGAAAAGGCAAATTTTCAATTTCAGATTTTTTCTTTTGAGTTAGGGCTTTTTCAGAATATCTATCAGATGTAGTTCAATGTCCAGCGTGGCTTTAGCCGGGGAAGTAGTTGTTTTCTGTTAGACATTCACAAAAAATAACTTCATTTTAATCGTGGATTTTTCAATTCACAGAAAAATCTTTCTATCAATATTCGATTGAGAATGTTTCCCTTTCCAACATGAATATTAAAGGTTGTAAACTTCCCTACTAGTGATGATAGATGACGAAATCGTCAAAGATGACGTCACAAGGCCATTATGACCAATAATTTTGAATGGAACCCTACGGCAAGCCACACCTCTTTTAGGAGGTATCGAAAAAACCTATTCAATGATACTAATTTTGTTTGTGTTCATGGCAGTTTTGGCAACTCGCTTTTAAAAAATGCAAAGCTTTGATGAATCAAATCAGTTAATACTAAAATTCCAAATTCAAGCTCCGCCTCTGGATGGTTGTCAAATAAGCTGACGTTTTTGTTAGTCTCCCTAATTCGACGTTTTTGTAATTGTCCAAGTTTTTGTACATTTAATAATATATGTATTGTTGATCGAACGTTTAAATGTTTTAGCAGCTTTTGGTATTTTTAATATTTTGGTACATTTCAATAATTTGTTAAACTGTTGTGAGCCGAAAGTTTAAGTGCTTCAAGAAGCGAAAGGGTACGTGCTTTAGGTGATAAAGTAGCAGCGATCCTAATTCTTGGTGAAACTGGACAAAGTATTCATGCAGCAGAACGCATTTTTAGTGAGAGGTTTCCCGATCGCCCCGTTTCGAGGACTTATTTAAGGGAGCTTCTTCGTAAGTTTGAAACAACGGGTAGTATTAATGATGCGAAACAATCTGGCAGACCACAAATTTCTGATGAGAAAAAAATTGATATACTGGCAGAAGTAATAGTTAATCCTAATTCTTCAACAACTCACGTTGCATCTACCTGAGAAGTCAGTCGAAGAACAGTTCACAGGGTGTTGAAAAAAAAACAAATTTCATCCATACAAATTAAAAATGGTTCATCGACTCTCAGACGACGACCCAGACCGAAGACTGGAATTTTGTGAAAATATGGAAACTAAAATTAACCAACAGCCAGACTATGTCAAAACAATTTGTTTCAATGACGAAAGTACTTTTTATCTAAATGGAAATGTAAATAGAGAGAATGTGAGGTATTGGAGTGACGCAAATCCTCACCCGTTTCGTGAAACACATACCCAATTTCCCCAGAAGGTGAATGTTCGGGCAGGTATCCTGGGAAACCACATCGTTGGGCCTCTTTTCTTAAAAACTGATTCAAGTGGTGAGCTTTATCTGGAGCTGTTGCAAAACGCAATAGAACCGTTAATTCCTGAAATTTTGGAAGATAATCCAGATGAATTCGGCAATTTGGAAATAACATTCCAACAGGATGGTGCTCCTCCACACTATTACGGTGCAGTAAGACGGTATTTGGATGAGGAGTATCGTGGTAGATGGAGTGGACGAGGAGGTTCAACGGAATGGCCAGCTCGATCACCGGACCTCACACCTCTGGATTTTTTTCTGTGGAGGTACCTTAAACGAAGGTTCACGTCACTGAACCTGAGAATATTGACGTTTTAAAAGAACGTATTGTTGCAGAATGTGGGGCTGTTTCCGCATTTGCAAAAGTACGAGAAGAGTTCACAAATAGGATATTTCACTGTCAGGAATTAAATGAAAGTCACTTCGAGCAATTTCTTTAAGTAGGTACTGATTCTTAAATCTGTTATTAATATCATACTGAATGGAATTTAAATTTTTATGTTTACTAATGAGCCATTAAAACTGCCATAAACACAAACAAAATTAGTATCATTGATTAGGTTTTTTCGATAACTTTTAAAAGAGGTGTCGCTTGCCGTAGGGTTTCATTTAAAATTATTGGACACAATGGCCTTGTGACGTCATCTTTGACGATTTGGTCATCTATCATCACTAGTAGGGAAGTTTACAACCTTTAATATTCAGTTTTCAAATTTCACTTGTTTATGTATAATCGTCCAAAAAAAGAGGGGGGAAGGGACTTTTGAGAAGCACTGTATATACTTTCTATATGGTGATTCTAAGGACATTATAGATTTTTTTCCTCCTATCTACAGGGTGAGTCACCTTTTCATATAGCGATCCTAGAGATCTATTTGAGAATGAAGAAGTTTCAATTTTTTTTGTATGGAATAATTATAAAAATTTAAGTGAAATGAAACAAAAATATGAAAGAATCATTAAAGTATCTCTAGAAATGAAGTAGTTATGGGAAAGTTGTGCTTGAGAATAATTGCGTTATTATACACGCGGCGCTCCTGCGTGTGACGTCACTTGACCTAGGCGACGCGGCCCGTATTCGCTGAGTACTTACAAATTCATTGGTGTTCAGTCACTTGCGCCGTTCTTGTCTTGTTTTATTTATTACACGATGGCCTACAAATATTGTATATTTCCCTTTGTGTCAAAGCACAATAGTTAAAAACCTCAATAAAAGTTTTTTTCGTGTATAGTTCATCCAATATCAATTGCAGAAGCATAAAAAACAAGAGGCGGAGATAACTGATTTCATTTAGATATTTAATATTTTAAAAATACTTTTGAATGAAAAAATATGCCATACACGAGGAAGTATGTATTAATAGGCAATCGGATCATCATAATTTCATTTTCCCATGGTCGAAAAAAGCCATATTTTCCAACAACAACACACATCACAACCCTAGAATATTTTGAAACCTATTTCGGTCTGGCTTTCATTTACTCAGACCTCCTGAAACTGGTGATTCATTAGTCTCAACGTATAGACACGCCTACAAGCATTATCATTGGCTTGCGGTCACTCAAACAGCTGTCACTCAAACCCACCTTGACTATCGGCTCTTTTGATCTTCTTTTGATCTATCGTTCGCCGATGGAGAATGTTTACGAGTAGTACACATTATTTTTCGTTCCGTTTTTTTGCATATACGCTCGTGTTAGCGAAGTGAGTTTTTGATTTGCTTCCTATAGAAACAGCTTCTGCAATTGAAATGGTTGAACTATACCAAGTGATATGAATAAAAAGAAGAAGTGATGCAAGCTAATGAGGAACTGAATATGTGTGTGAAGATCATTTTGATGTACTAGCTGCCTATTTCTGATTAATATACCTATAGAGCTGTAAATGGGTTTGGAATAACTTATTAAGTGAAAATAACTATATATTTTTACAAGCTTTTATTAAACTTGCATTGTATGTTTGTTTGTTTAGGTCAAATCTTGCAAGTTAATTTTGACCCACTTCTAGTGGACCGATTAGGTTGAAATTTGGCAGGTGTAAATAATTTTAGTAACAATGCATCATGCAATTTTTGTCAGGGAAAAAAAACAAAATGGCGGCTCCAATATGGCGCACAAGTTTTGTGATTATGGTCTGATTCGATTGAAAATTGGTGTGTCGGAGATTTTGGGGTGTACATCGTCAACATTCGGAATTCAAGATGACGGATGAGTTTTGTGATTATGGTTTGTGGAGGTATTTGGGGTCGGAGATCATGATTTTTTGTCAAAATTCATGAATTGAAAACGGCCGCTACAAGATGGCGAGAATTTTGTTATTATAGCCGATTACATTCAAAATTCGAATTCAATAAGATGACGTATTTCATGAATGACTAAAAAGAATTGAATGAATTATAAGTCAAAAAATATTTAAAAAACCAGCTTTAATTTAAGTGTTCTAAAAAGAAGGAAACAAACTTTGAAGGTAATCAAACCCATCATTTTGTTACATTATACAATTTTATATGATATATATATATATATATATATATAAAAGCAAGATTTTCCTGCGAATTTCTTTCATAAAAAATACATAAATTTCTTCTTTGAATTTTCTCGCGACGAACTTTTAAATCAAAAATTATATAATGTATCAAATGATGGGTTTGATGTACTTCAAAGTTTATTTTCTTATTTTTAGAGCACTTAAATGAAAGGTTGTTTTTTCAAAATATTTTTGTACTCATAATGTATATGGAAATGTATTTGTTATTTACTTTATAAGTATGTATGTACTATTAAAATCTAATTTATAAGTCCAGTGCCGGATTTATACTCACTTACGCCGGGGGCTAATTCTTATGACACCGCCGCCAATTAGTATTAATTATCAGTTTTAAAGTAGGTACCCATTTATTTTTATTTTTTTCATAATTTGTAGATTGTAATTGTAGATAGCCGCTCGAAGTTGAATACATGTTCTGAAAGTGCTCCTAAATAAACGGCTAAAAGTGGTCGGAAAAGTCTGTTTAAAAGTGTGAAAAATTGACAGTCGCTGTAGTGTAGATCAATATTCCTAAATTGACTGAAATCACAGAACAATCCACAGGGGGAAATCTGAAAACTTGAAGCGAAAATCTAATCACTGTGAGTAAAATTATACACCCAATCCTTACTTCAAATATAGTGGAAATAGTCAGTGAGCAGAGTTATATTACCAAATCGAAGTGTCATCTGCACTTGAGACACGGATGATCTGAAAACCTTTATATCGGATCAGAACAAAATTCTTTTTGACTCTTTAACTTCGCAAATCACCGAACTGAAAGACATAGTTTTGAGAAGCTCCACGAAAATAGAAGTTTTGGAAAGTAAAAATAAAAACAAAAAGTTATACAAAATTTCACGTGAAAATAACAAAGTTAGAAAAAACCTCACAGTATCATATCAAAATATCAATTATCAAAGTGAAAACCTGATTTTATTCGTCCTCCATATTCTGAACACTAAATTAAGACTTCAGTTGAAAGATACAGATATAAACAACACATATACTCTAGGCACACCTGATAAAGGTATAGTGGTGAAATTTGTTGGATGTATAACCAAGCAACAAGTATTGGAGTCTTGTAAGAAGTTAAAGGGAGAGGAACTATCCATAGTAGAAGATTTTTCCCTGATTGAACGAACAGAACGAAAACTCCTAGTGAACTACCTAAAGTGCGCTAAAGATGGAAATCAAAATGCGCATATATTTTCGTAACATCATATCTATCGAATACTGATCCCCTAGGTGAATCAGAGCCTCCCCACAAAATTGGAAGAAACCCTGGAACCCACAAAAAATCAGTGCAATCGGTGGATATTTCCACTCCAGATTTGCATCACACGAACATCCAAACGAGACAGAAAAGGAATACAGAGTTCGGCCCACGTACTACTTCACGAATTCTAAGGAATAAAAAAACCAGCGATTAATTTTTAATCTTCGTTGATGTAAAAAAGCATTCCCGGTAAATAAAAAAGCCTTGTATCGTTCAGTTTTATGTTTCTTAGTAGATTAATTTTGTCAATAAATTATGGATCAATATATCAGGGAATTGAAAGTAGACACTATCGATACCACTGAATGGGTTTTATCAAACGATAGACAAATATTCCATGATATAGCTGATCCATGATTGAGAAAGCTCAATCAAAATCATTTGAATTAGGTATTCATTGATAATCTAGTGCATTTTTTATTTCAAAGTTATATTGTGTTATATCGCTTGCCCTTAATCCATATTTATTAATTTGTATCGATAGTTATAGAAAATATGTTTGCATGTATTTGCAGTACATACCTTCAAGCAAGCTTGCAAATTCAACTTCAAAAATGAAGAATTACCCATAGAACTTTTTTGGGTTTCTATTCATTTATTCACCTGTTCTGCAATTTGTAGTTGTAAAAATTCCATATACCCTATTGTATTCTGTGTTTGTTGTACTACATTTTATTCAGAAAAAATAAATCTCACGCAAAATGAGTATTTCGCGTTCTCACACAGTCCGCGAAATTCAATTTCGCGGCCATTACCCATAGCAACGGCAGCCAAACCAAACGTCACTTCCACATTTGACATTTCTAAAATACGACAATGACAAGGATTATTTAACATTCTGTTTGTCACACCAATCTTTGAACTCGCTGTAACATTTATCGTACTGCCGTTTAGAATTTTCAAGTATCAAAAGCGCCAAGTTTACAATTGACTCTGAAGGAGTGCAAGATACTGAAATATCACTATTAGTATCTGACATATTTGCGTTTTGTCAAGAACTGCCAATAGTATATTGTTTAACAAGCACGGAATGATACTCAATTCCCACGAGTATGATGTTTGCAGCATGAGCCGTAGGCGAGTGCTACAAATCATACGAGTGAGAAATGAACATTCCGTGTGAGTTATACACTATACTTTTTCTACGGCTTTAACATAAAATAGTGAAATGAATTTACAACAGATACTTGAACTTCAATTTTAATTGTATAGAACATTTTCATTTACAATTGGAAACATATTGAATAACTGCACAGTGTTCTGATTCACATTTTTTTAAATTGACTTATTCGCAATATTTACAGTTATATTGTTACAATGATTGAATGTGATCTGTGAAGCATTTGGGCATTGCAATGGCACATTTGATATTTCTTCATTTTCAAAATTATATGACATTGAAGAAGATGGCAGGTTTTCAGATTTATTAATCGAACTCACAATTTTATTGGCGATGTCATATTTATTTTTCATTGACTCGTCAATATAACTCTCCGCAACTGTGGTTGATTTTCAACCTCCATGTCGCTTAAGTGAGGTGATATCTGCGCCAGCGTCTATTAGGATTGTTGCTGATGATCTCCTGAAGCAATGACCAGTGTATAGTTCAGGATTTGGAAGTTTCAAGTATTCAGCTATTCGTTTTCCCGTATTACCAATTTTATTGATACCAACTCTTTGTATTGAGCATTTTCCTTTTTGATAATTTAGAAAAAGAAAAAGATCATCCAACGTGTCCAGGACGGAGCTCCCTGTACTTATAAATATCATAAAAAACACCTGTTATAGTGAATTTTCGTGGAACTTTGGTTTTTGTATTTGGTATTTGTACAAGAATTGCTAAGGAACCCAAATCTCTACAATCTGTTGTTTTCATTTTGTGAAGTTCATCCCTTCTAGAAGCACCCATGATCCCCATGATTAAAAGGACCTGAAAAAATAAAATAAATAATAACCTATTGAATAAAAAAAAAATGCACTGCGTGGGCTCGAACCTTCAACTTCGAGTAAAAGTGATAATTGCGCTAGCGTTGTACCGCTGAGCTAATTCGCTTAATGTTATAGAACGTGCAGACATGATATAAGTAATAAAGTATCAATTGTGATTTTTTTCAAGCTGAGCCAATTCACTCAAAAAAATAATAACTTACCTTATCAAGTAAATGTATGTCATCAGGAGCGTTTTTTATAAACTTATCGATTTCATCAGTGGAGAAAATTTTCGATTTCTTCGGCCTGTATCCGTTCGATTTTCTTTTAAGGAATGCTCTAAGTTTTGAATAGTTGCCAATGTCTACAGTTCTGTTGATATTTATCATGGTCCTTAACATGGAATATTGCGCCCATAAAGTTGAGGATTTGAATTTCTGAGACAATTCATCAAAGTATGCAAGTAATACATTTTCTGGAGTTGACGCGGTGACCTTTTCCTTTTGCCAATATGTGAAGGATTTGTAGGCTTTTTCATATTTCTCTTTCGATACTTCCGGAATCAAGTTTTATACATGCCTGATTTGCGGCTGCAATTATGTCTGGAGGAGTTAGTTCGTCAATTTCACTGCTCATCATACCTTTAAACTTCGACAAGTTTTGATGAATTTGAATTGACAGATGTCTTCAGTTTTCCTTGCTTTCCATGGGAGACGTGATTTAATGTCCAACAATAACACAATTACTTCATTGTGTTATCAGATAAGGAAATGAAATTGAAAACATACAATGTACTTCATTGTTCAGTCAAAAACAGTTTGAAAAAGACACTTTAGTATTATAGCCGTAGAAAAAATGGTTTGTATATATTCAACCATATCATTTCCATAGCAACGCTGTGACTTTGTTAATTAAATTGAACTGCTGTCGATTTTGAAGCAATTATATATTTATTTGCGATTATCTAGTTTAATGCTTTTGACGATTGCACGAAAAATAGTGTGTATGCCATGACCGCAAAACTTTTCAGTGACCTCAAGATTATCGTGCCTCGGCCGCAAGCGGCCTCGGCGATAACTTTTCTTTCGGTCGCTGAAAAGGCATTTCGCGGCCTTGGCATACAAATAACTATTTTTGGATTTGAGGTAAATCTTGCATTGAACAATTGTATGCTCAACACTTCAGGAGGCAATATTTCTGGCACTAGGATAAGGAAGGGTCTGAGAAAAATTAGTGGAAGAAATATTCCACATAAAGAACAATTGCTAGTAATTTTACACACAATTTTCTTCTGAATTTAAGAACTCTGCCATTATTGAATTTTCAATTTAAAATACTCTTTGCAAGACACGGTTGTGATCTACAGACAGACAAATGGAAATACGTGTGAGTGACCTTGAAAGGGTTCGGTTTTCCTTTCCGAGGAAGTTGCCTAGGGAACAAATGAAATTTCCACGTTTTCACCATTCAGTGACAGTGATTGGCGAAAGTTGTTTTCCATTCGTTTCTTAAGTAGATATAATGGCGTTGAATCCAAAAATTGCATCAGAATAGAATAGATTTATTTCCAGAAAACATGATATACATGTATAGGAAAATTCGAGTTTTCACAAATATACACTTAATAAGTACATGAAAAATTTCTAACATAAATAAGTACATGAATAAACACAAAACAGACAAAGCAAATAATGAAAATATGATAAGAACAAAATCGAACATCAAACATTATCAGTTGGGGATAAATTATTATCGGAAAGGTATTCGTTAACTGAATAGTAAGCGTTAGCAATTAAGATTTCTTTCATTTTATTTTTGAATATTAATTGTCATGTCAATTTTTTTTCTCATCATTTTGAATGAAAATCGAATGACTGAAATGTTCATAAGACAACCAATAAAATCAGTTTAATACTGAAAAATGTCTTGGCGCTGTTTTATACTGATAAATGAACACTATCTCTTGTCAAAGTCATGTCAACACAATCAATTCATATACTTGCAAATATGACAGTAATAGGGATTCCTACGATTCAATATTGGAAATCAACAAAACCTTCTTCGTGTTCGGATCATTATTCACCTGTCCTTCACTTCACATCCAAAACGACATTCTCTCATGGTTTGAGCTCATTGCAATTTTTTCATCAATTCATAGAGATGGAACACATTCTACTAACACACAGTTATGAAAACATTTTGCATTATTCGCTAGCCAATATTCCAAATAAACGCCAAACTATAACTTGCCGAACCTCTGAGTATTTAATCTCACTTAAACCTTCACATGCCTTCATATTTTATCTTATCACGTTAAATAGTTGCTTGGCTACTTTGATAATAGGGAATGTTACGAATTCGAGGTTTAATCACAATTGATCTACAAAGGAATTCTACGTTATTATGGTTCATATTAGGTCACTCCATAAATGAGTGAGACTATAATGGAATGCAACATTTTTTGGGAATACTGGAAAATTATTTCCAAACTGAAATGTGTAGCTTTTTTGACGAGTAGGCAATTGTTTTTCGACAGTAATAATAATATCTTTTGATGAAGTGGATGTGTCGAAACTTGAACTATTCGCTGATGAGCATCCAGCACATCTGGGTGTTTTAATCACATCGAACCATTAGTATACTTGGAATAGAAAAAAAACTAGGAAAATTCGACTTTTTCAACAATTGGTGATATTGATATCATTTATGGAACTACATAAATTAATTCCTTCCAGTTCGGGAGCTCTGCGTAAATTTAAGTCCGAATTATCCCATTATCATGTCAAAGCTGAATAATACTTGAGAAGATCTACGATTCCCTGGAAATATTTTCTGTATCGCCGTTAGAAATGGACATATTCAACTTTCTGTGTTTCTCTCCTCTGTAAAGAAACCATCGTGCATTCGAAGAACTAATTTTCAGTAGATACTCCTGAATACATATGTTTCGGTCAAAATAGACATTCACCCTTGCATAAATTCCCAAGAAGCTGAAAATTTACATGAACGTTAGGGACACTATTATAATGGAATTGTGGAAAGTCCGTATCGATCCCAATTGTGCAAAAAAATTTATGCAAGGTTAAATTTCGCCAATTTGTGTTTTTTTGATTTTTTAGCGAAACCCTAGTTTTATGATCAAAATAGCTCAAACAAAAATTGTAGATCATGCAATTAATAAAAAAAATCCCCTCACTTTTTTTTCCTAAGTTTCACCATTTCTGAGAAAAGTATTTTTAAAATTTACTAAAGTTTATTCTCCATAATATGCACACGTTTCCACGCCACCTAGAAGTACTGTTTTTTTTCACTCCAAGCTTGATGAGAATATCATGATGATTATCGATGAAACATATAAATGTTAATTGTCCCGGTTTTTCATTGATGATAACTTCATCACCATGATTCAACTTAAATCGTAGTTTAATAGTTCTGTTATCTACATTTGAATTTCTTCAAACATTTTTTAATTCTTCCAATGTAAACTGAGAGTAATCACTATTTTCGATAATATATATATATATATATATATATATATATATATATATTATATATATATAATTTCTTCCATGGCGAGATTCAATGCTTCATCTCGAGGACGACCGGCTTTACTCCCAGTAGTCGGTTTTAAAAAGGAAACATAACAATCATTATGATACCTAGCCTCAGCAGCATTTAAATCATGTTCAAACCTGATGCGAGCAGCAACAGTTCCTGCTGTGTCATCAGAACGCGACTGAGCTACTTTCAGAACAGATTCTTTGAATGAAAGTATAGTAACTTTACAAATTCTACGCCGAAATTTATGTGCTCGTTTCTTTTCATATTCTCCATTCAATTCATTCGCAACAACAATTTTCAAGACAAAAAGCTGATTTACTCACGAGTGCTTCAGTACGAGAAGGACTTATTTTAGATGTACTGGCTTGTTCCTATCTATGGTGTCTTTTCACTGCAGCAATAGTACTCTTCCGAGTGTAGTTTTTATGACACTGCTCATGAATTGTCAATATTTTTTGGACTTTTAGGTAGTCAGTGAATTCATCACCTCTTTCAACCCTTGGGTCAATCAACGTCTTTATGCCACGATCAACAGTAACAATTTCACTTGCAGGCAAAGGTTCATTACAAATGAAGCAAAATTGCGACATATTTCAAAAACTGAATACAGCACAAACTTTAGTAAATACTATTAGCAATAACCACGTGTTTTTACTATGGGGAAACGTTCAAGACTAACGGTATTCCATTGGGACCATAGGAAACGAGCAGGTAGACAATTGAACAGCAGACAGATGTTGCTCAAGGCCACATGGTCACATAAAATGAGGGACTGGGTTTCTTTTCAGTTCATACTCTCAGAATTATCATCCAATATTAATGTATTAGTCACGCAGACTGATAGTTTCACTCATATTATGCGTCCAATGATGTACATAGGCAGCGTAGTCATGCATATTATGGAGAATACAACTTTAGTAAATTTTAGAATCGCTTTTTCTAAGAAATGGTGTTTCACCCCTTTGAAAGATCACAACTAAATTAAAAAAATATTCATAGGTAGCCTTTTCATTGGTAGAACATGCCATTTCTCCAACTCTCCAGCAATTTCAAGGAAAATAAAACTATATTTTTTCTCATTTTTGGAGCTTTTGTTTACATCAAATACCCCCTTTAATTTTTGACAAGGAATCACCCCCTAAAATCTTTCGCATTTATTTGGTAACACCCTGTATATTCGCCTTACTATTATTATACACACAAAACAAATTTGAAAGCATCTGTAAGGACACAACACAGAACACAGGTATCCTTGCCTAGGCAATTTCAGCTCCTGAACCAGAGGCTGCTATAAATCTGCAATCTAAATAATATGTAATTGTTATCAGCTGTAACATGCCTAGGACATTGATAATAGACGAGATAATTTTATGACAATCGAAAGCTCGTTCCTTGGTAACAGCCCGAAGCCGACGGCTGAGGGCTGTTACCAAGCAACGAACTTGATAAATTTGTCATAAAATTATGAGGCATTTGTCTATGTCCAAGCGGAAAATTTTTTGACAAAAAAATTATTAACTTAACACAATGAAACATTAATTTATTCATCAAAAGTACAATTAGTGAAAGTACAATTATTAGAATTTAACTTAACATTAGATTCGTCGCTGTTCTCTACTATAGAAGATCTATTACCACGCATAATATTTATGATCTTGTTGTGGTGTTCTTGATCAAGATTTAAGTATGGTTTTATAGAATTTTGATTGCTATGACCAGTAATTTTCAGCAATTGTTGTTCTTCTACACCACTTTTTGCCAATTCGCTAACAGCAGTTGATCTATTCGAGTGATTTGTTATCTTTTTGTCCTTTACATTCAAGCCAATTGCCTCAGCAGCAGATTCAGTCCATCCATTCATTGTTTTCTTCCAACAGGTACATTATCGTACCATTTGTCAGTTTCATTTCCCAGTGTCGATTTGGTTTTAGAACAGTCGTGGTGAGGTAATATTGTCGCCTCTTTTGATATCAGTTTATGAAAAAGAAGTACAGGGCAGCTTTATCTTTCACTATTGGAAACCAACCATTTACTAATTGTACAGCTTTTAGAACCACTTTGGCACGTTTTACTGAACACCGGATTGTATTCAATGCGATTTGTTGGAGAGTCATCGTTATTTTTCTCGATTTGAAAAAAATCCACCAGACAAGCAACTGCCTCTCCTCCTCGCCATGCTAATTCTACAGCAGCAATATGGTAAAATTTACGCATAAGACCTTTAGGAATATTTTCATCTAATAGCAATATCATTTTGTTAACTTCAGACAAATTTAACGAAACTGAACTGGACTTAGGTTTACATGGATCTGCTTGTAGTTTTTTCCTGATTGCATCGCTGGCATCTCGGGCTGGTTCAAATACTATATTGTTAAACGGGCCAATCATAATATTATAGTCATTATAGTACTTTTCTTGCAAAAGTTTGCACGAAATGTTCCACATTGTCTTCACCGTTGCTTCTTTAAATTTGGTCCCGACTTTTTTCTCATATTGACCCCCCCAATCTTTTAGTATCAACGCCAATTCTTCTAAGCTTCTATGTTCATTTAATTCATATTCTCGTTCGCAGCAAAATTCCATGAATATTCCCCAAATATATTTGTGACTGTGGGTTGTATTTCTCGGAATTTTTTCTTTGATTAGCGCATTTATACTTTGAACATTCGCATTGCCAAAACGTGACATTTTGAAATTTATTTGGAATGAAGTTGTCGAACTCAAAGTGAGTTTATACAGCAAGTAAAATAAAATAAGAAATAAAATAAAGTAATTTGAGAAGTTGAAACTACACAACATCCATAACAAGTTTATACAGAAATAAAATAATATAAGAATTGAGAAGTAAAATATAAGATGATCATCTTTAATCTTTCATTTTATTTTAAATGGAATAGTTACGCACATGCGCATTTATATAATTTCCCCAAATTGACCCCCAATCTTTCAGTATCAACGCTAATTCTTCTACGCTTATTTAATTCATATTCTCGTTCGCAGCAAAATTCCATAAATATTCCCCAAATATATTTTTGACTGTGGGTTGTATTTCTGGGAATTTTTTCTTTGATTAGCGCATTTGTACTTTGAACATTCGCATTGCCAAAACGTGACATTTTGAAATTTATTTGGAATGAAGTTGTCGAACTCAAAGTGAGTTTATACAGCAAGTAAAATAAAATAAGAAATAAAATAAAAGTAATTTGAGAAGTTGAAACTACACAACATCCATAACAAGTTTATACAGAAATAAAATAATATAAGAATTGAGAAGTAAAATATAAGATGATCATCTTTAATCTTTCATTTTATTTTAAATGGAATAGTTACGCACATGCGCATTTATATAATTTCCCCAAATTGACCCCCAATCTTTCAGTATCAACGCTAATTCTTCTACGCTTATTTAATTCATATTCTCGTTGCAGCAAAATTCCATAAATATTCCCCCAAAAATATTTTTTGACTGTGGGTTGTATTTCTGGGAATTTTTTCTTTGATTAGCGCATTTGTACTTTGAACATTCGCATTGCCAAAACGTGACATTTTGAAATTTATTTGGGAAAGAAGTTAATATACACAACATCCATAACAAGTTTATACAGAAATAAAATAATATAAGAATTGAGAAGTAAAATATAAGATGATCATCTTTAATCTTTCATTTTATTTTAAATGGAATAGTTACGCACATGCGCATTTATATAATTTCCCCAAATTGACCCCCAATCTTTCAGTATCAACGCTAATTCTTCTACGCTTATTTAATTCATATTCTCGTTCGCAGCAAAATTCCATAAATATTCCCCAAATATATTTTTGACTGTGGGTTGTATTTCTGGGAATTTTTTCTTTGATTAGCGCATTTGTACTTTGAACATTCGCATTGCCAAAACGTGACATTTTGAAATTTATTTGGAATGAAGTTGTCAAACTCAAAGTGAGTTTATACAGCAAGTACAATAAAATAAAAAATAAAATAAAGTAATTTGAGAAGTTGAAACTACACAACATCCATAACAAGTTTATACAGAAATAAAATAATATAAGAATTGAGAAGTAAAATATAAGATGATCATCTTTAATCTTTCATTTTATTTTAAATGGAATAGTTACGCACATGCGCATTTATATAATTTCCCCAAATTGACCCCCAATCTTTCAGTATCAACGCTAATTCTTCTACGCTTATTTAATTCATATTCTCGTTCGCAGCAAAATTCCATAAATATTCCCCAAATATATTTTTGACTGTGGGTTGTATTTCTGGGAATTTTTTCTTTGATTAGCGCATTTGTACTTTGAACATTCGCATTGCCAAAACGTGACATTTTGAAATTTATTTGGAATGAAGTTGTCGAACTCAAAGTGAGTTTATACAGCAAGTAAAATAAAATAAGAAATAAAATAAAGTAATTTGAGAAGTTGAAACTACACAACATCCATAACAAGTTTATACAGAAATAAAATAATATAAGAATTGAGAAGTAAAATAGAAGATGATCATCTTTAATCTTTTATTTTATTTTAAATGGAATAGTTACGCACATGCGCATTTATATAATTTTCCCAAATTGTCATGAGAGAATGGTAGACAGATGACATAAAATGGCTGAGAACTCTTTGTTTTCCTAACCTAAAAATAGTGTTGTATTGCCATTTTGAAGAACTTTCATTTTTTGTGTAATAATGCCATTGTTAGATGATGAAGAGTTGTTATATTGTTGATGTTGACAACAGGGCTCATTTTTTGCCAAATGATGCAATACACCGTCGATTTAAAATAAGACCCTTGAATAGAAATCGAAAAAGGCTGAATGTTTTTGATAACCTTTTGTTATTTGCCAAAAATAATGACAGGGAGCAAGTCTTCAAATATACAAGAATGTCTCCCGAAATATTCGACTACTTGTTACAATTAATTACTTCTTATTTCTTACATTAATTTACTCATCTCTATGAACATTCGGAAAAGTATTACTTCTTATTTTACTTTATTTTATTCCTTATTTTATTTTACGTGCTGAAAAAACTCACTTTCAATCGTGTTGTCATAGTGATTGATAATTGCACTGAATGCAATTATCAGTGTAATGTTGACATGATTAGGTGAAATTGTTTCATATGACACAAAATGACAAAATTTGAATGGTTGTTAGAAATGTCAAAAAATGTTCAAATAAATAAATTCAAAATATCTAATTAATGATTGGAAGGTCACTCCGTATACGTTCGTTCGGAACATCAAGAGGCAAAATGAATCAAGAACGCATCTGTACTTCAATTGCGCTTCGGTTACCCCTCGCAGTTCTTCCACCGCCGACTCATTATCATCCGCCACCTTGATTCGGCAAAACCCTTCTATTTTTTCCTCCAAGGAGCGAGATCATCATAACTCCTCGTCCTCAACCTTCGAGTGGGTCATGTATAATACATCTAGTAGGCCAGGACAGGTTTGGTCCAGTAAAATCGATGCTGATGCGCGTGCGCCATCATTTTCTTCCTTAAATTCGCCATCCTGGAGCCGCAGTTTCGTCCGGTACTCGATCCGGTGATATCCGTGCACTTCGGACACTACGGAGCATGTTCTGAGCGTGTTTCAGAACACGTTTTTGTTGTACAAATCGCCCGTCGTTTGTCGAATCAGTGGAAGGACGATCCTTGTGTCTATTTATTAATGGACTGTCGCATGGCAGTGAAGTGACTAACCGATCGCACTGACCTGGGTTAAGGACTCAGATAGTGGGGTTTGAGGGACATTGACGGTGTTTTTGAAGGCGACTCTATTGAAGGTAATTATTTCATTGCTTGCACTGAATGTAAGAGAGATATGTCGGTTTTTTTTCCATTCGCCGAATTTTTGAATGAGCTGCACGTGACTTAGGATTATTTTATTCATATGAAGTTTCGGACTGAATTCATTCACTGATTTATATATCCCACGTGGAGAAGTATAGAATTATTCATAAATAACAAATTTTGGATTTCTCTGGTTTGGGAGGTGGTATTTTTCTAACTTGTTATTGATGACATAAGCGAGTGAATATCTTCTGCAAAATACAACAAAACAACCGTCACCATCCTAAATATCTGTAGGAAACAGAGGATACAAGTTTTTTAAGAAATGTTTTTTGTTTATATGAAATAGAAATACTAAACGATCTCATCCAGATACTATCACAGCCTCAAGGAATTTCAATCGTCTATTCTAGAGAGTCAAAATTTCGTATGATTATTGAGTGGGAATATATACCCGGAAAAAAAATAGGGATACTGTTTATTTTGTATATTAGGGGATAAATCTAAGTTCGAGATAACAAATGAAAGCTGATGTGATGAGAAACTCCTATGTAAAAAAGTAGAAATAAAAATAATTTTCGATAACATATCCCAAGAACTCAACTACAAGTCGCGCATAACACTTTTCTTATGATTCGAGAATCACCATCATCGTCTGAAGGCAAACCGTCCTGTAAAAATATTTTGAAGTTAGACAGTGGAATTATAGTATATGAAAAGCTAGTTTTTCGTACGAAAAATAAAATACGCGTCGACTAGAGAACCTCCTCCTTTTTGGTTTCGTCGGTTAAGAATCCACACTAATAGAGGTTATTAACACACTCAGAGTATATTATTTCTTGATAGGAATTTCAACTTGAATTTCGTTTAAGTAATTTACGAGTGAGGGGTATATTCTTCCATACATTATTGTTCTCAGCATACCTACATGACAGTTTTCATCACTGTGTCGGGCTATTTTTAACAGACGAAAACCAAAAAGGAGGAGGTTCTCTAGTCGACGCGTATATTTTTTTTATGTATGAACACGCATAACTTTTCACAGAGTAGTTTGATTCCGATGATTCTTTTTCCAGTGAATCCAGTGAACAGAAAATCCATCCTCAAGTGTAGCAAAATGTAGGATATTGATCATTCCACCCTCTGAATTTTGGTACGTTAACCGATTCTATCAGGCATAACTTCGTGATGGGTTTTCCAATTTGGATGATTTTTCCTTCATCAGATAGGGAACACTTCATAGTTGATCATATTTTAGTTTGGAATGGGATTATCCACCCCTACGGGTAGTAAAATAGGGGATAATTGATTTTTCACTTGTGAACATTGGCACACATATGTATTTGACATTGACAGATCCTCCTGCATCCGTCACAATAATTACATTCTATGAAAGGATGGATTATATACAAAGTGATAAACAACTAACCAGAACTTTCAATAATAATTTATATTATATAACAAAAATATTAAAAATTATTTGAAGTTAAATTGAAGGTAAGTGAGTATTTTGGAATTAACAAAAAAAGGTAATTAGTAGATTTCAACCACAAATGAATTGAAAACAAAAACTTTTCAACAAAAAATTAAACCGACGAAAAAATCAACTGAATAGCAAAAAATAAAATGAACCTTAGTCTTAATGATAATTGACTCCTAACTAATGTAGTAACTGATTTTGAGTCTCGCGTTTAATTACTTCTTCAAAGTAATATTGTTTGGCGCCAATCAAAATTAGTTACTTACATTAGTTTAGGAGATCAATTATCATTAAGACTAAGAAGGTTTATTTGATTTTTGTTTTTCAGTCGATTTCTTCGTCGGTTTAATTTTTTGTTGAAAAGTTCCTCATCAACAATACTGCCATGAGGTATCAAAGTTACTAATATATAGATCTTATTAACTTAAAATGACCTGTGTATTAGCAGGACCGGAGAGAGCCAGCATTGGGCCTGGAACAGAGCATGCAGCCGGACCCCTACCTCCTTTTCTTTTTTAATTATACCAACAGTTTCTTTCAAATTCAATCCAATTGAAGGCGTTGGCTTAGTAGTGGTAGGAATATTCAAAGTGTTATTTTTTTTTCTGAGTATCAAGACCCATAATAGGAATCAACCACTGTGTGTGCAATGCGACACAATTTTCGAGAATTTATAATTGGCAAATAAAACTTAATCTAAAAATTTAAAAACACCAGACATAAAAAAACGTTTTAAAAGTGAACAAATTATATGTATTGGCCCTTTGAGTTTGATAAAAGTGGTAATATTTCGATCCAAGCGTAGTCGCTATCTTGCGAATTTTTCGGAATGAATTGATTAATACTTAGACTCAACGGTTTGATATTGTTGTTTTGATATTCACCTACGTTGCCTAGGTAGCTTACTTGTTTTCATATTTTATAATTATTGGTTTTCATTCTGTTTTTATTTTATTCACTTAGATCAAAATATTACTACTTATATTAAACTGAAAGTGCTAATACATATATTTTTTTTACTTTTATAGGTTTTGTTATTTCAAACTTATATATTACTAGTAGACAGCTACATCGACCTCTATCCCCACATCACACAATACTCCCTGACAAAATACGTAACTGCGCACGAGATCTTGCCTATTCTGACAATGGTGTATTTTCGTAGATATTATTACAGTTCCAAGATTTTGGCAATGCATTCTTTCATTCACTTCACACATTCATACACTAATTCGCCACAAACAGTACTACAACATATACCAAAATTTCATATCGATTGAACGAGTGAAAGTAGCTTGGAATCCCTCACCAATTGATCCTCATTTATCTTTCCTGCTCCATCATCAGACCCTGATCACCACCTATCCAACCTATTCATTGAGTACAAACACGATACCTCTGCTATAAGTTGGTGAGAGTTCGATATCCTATAGATTTCAGGTGATGCTGCAGCATCAGGTCAAGGTAACCATGTTCTTGCAATATCATTGAAGTAACATTCGAATCGATCAGACCATGGAAGTGCTCACATCCTTCATCAACAGAAAAAGCTTATAATCTTCAAACGACTGAACAGATTTTCAAACAAAAAAAAACTAAAACAAAGTCGGTTCATCCGTTTGTGAGCTACGATGCCACAGACAGATACACAAACACAAATACACACGTTAAATTTATAACACCTCTCTGTTTGCATCGGGGGTTGAAAAAGCAATTTTTGTAATGTTTTCTTCATTTGACAGATATAAAATACAAATGTAAACTCTTGTAACAGTTAAATGAATGGCACTGAATAATTTTTAACAATACAATGAAGTTTTTAAAACAAATGCGCTTTTCTGACCTCTTTGGCGTCAAAATCATATTTTATTTTTCCAAAATTCAGCTGTCTAGCTGATTATGACTCGCAAAAATGAAGGTTAATGGATGTTTATAGACATAGACTGTGGCTGCCTGGCCTCAGTAGGGTATTCGATTTGGGCATTGAATAATCATTTATATAATATTTCTTGAGGACTCCGGACCCCCTGTCCTATCGGGCCCCGAGACCTTCCCCCTCTTTCCAGGACTGTGTATAGTTGTACACTTTGTATTGATACAAAACATTCATTTGCATTTGATCGCTTCCTTGTGTGTGACACGGAATCATTTTATCGAACAATTTTATTTAAATGAATGGAGCTCCGGAGGATAAAAAACTTAATGTATGCCTGTCTGTTTATTGCAAAAAAAAGTATTTCAGACTATTGTACAATAATATTTGATGTTCCAGTTGTAAAGGATATATGTATTATATTCCTATCGATTTAATAACTGAATGAATGTCAGCGCGTCGAATCCTAATAAAAATAGTGATATAGGTATTAGAGAGGGGAAGGCTACCAAAAAGCTGAATTAACATCCCATCGAACCAAAACTGAAACAACTTTTTTATATTATCTATACTTCAAAACTGTTGAAAATACCAATCAATTTCCATTTTGAAATAATACAACGGATACCGCAGCACAGATGAATTATTCACTCCAATTTCAATACATTTATATCTCTCACATGCACGTACTCCAAAAAATTAATAAAAACTATCACCTTCTATACAGTGCGGCTTTCAATAGCCCTCCCCCTGTTAACTTTTGAACGGTTCGACGTAGAACAATGGAAAAAAATGTATTGAATGATATCGCCGATACTACTTTTTGAAATGAAAGACATTGTGATTGCCCGATAGATGGCGCGGATGGCAAATCAACTTGAAAATTTCAAATAGCATGGGGGGTCAAGTGCCACATCGATGGGAAGATAACTTGATTCTCTTTTCAACAATCTGTTATTTTTTCAATTTCGTTAATACGTTTTTCCACAATATGCATTTGAAATGTCAAGTATAACAAAATTTTAAATGCATATTGTGAAAAAACTTTTGAACGAAATTCAAAGAACGTAGGATGGTTGAAAACGAATTGAATGATCTTTTCAACGATGTGTCACTTGACCCCCCATACCTTTCGAAATTTTCAAATTGATGTGCTCCCAGCGCCCTCTGTCGAGTAATTGTAATGTATCTCCTCTCATTGTTTCATATCAAACAAACGTGATTGAGATAACGGTACCATACTGATCCGCACTTATATTTGACATTCCAAATGCATATTAAGAAAAAAACGTTGGAACGAAATAAAAAAAAATGTAGAAGGTTGAAAACAAAATTGAATTATATTTTCAACGATGGGCCTCTTGACCCCCCATGCTATCAATCACAATGTCTTTCATTTCAAAAAGTAGTATCGGTGATATCATTCGGAAAGTTTTTTTTCATTGTTCTACGTTGAACCGTTCAGAAGTTAACAGGAGAAGGGGACTATTAAAAGCCGCACTGTAGATTATACTGTATGGAACTTTCGTTGAATTTCCAATTACAACAAGTTTCACAAGCATATGTGATTAAATTAGAGGAATAAATAAGTCGTCCCCGAGAGAGAAAAAATCTGCAGTGAAACATATCCATTTTGAGGTTTGTAATCAATTAGGGTAAAACTAATTACTTTTTCAATATTTTATTAATCCAACTTTATATTTCACAAAACTGACTTGACATTTCATTTCTGACAACCATCTCTCCCAAATCAATCTAATACAGGGTTATTCATACCATCAGCCCATCCTGACGACGTTTTTGTCCTCGAAAACAAAATTGGAATGAAACTGACTTGTACAAAAGAAAAATCTAACTATCAAGAAAAAAAATTTCCAATTTCTTTGAATGGTTCGACGTAGAACAATGAAAAAAAAATAAATTGAATGATATCGCCGATACTACTTTCTGAAATGGAAGACATTCTGATTGCCCGATAGATGGTGCGGATGGCATATCAACTTAAAAATTTCAAATAGCATGGCGGGTCGAGTGGCACATCGATGAGAAGATAACTTGATTCTCTTTTCAACAATCTGTTATTTTTTCAATTTCGTTATTACGTTTTTTCACAATATGCATTTGAAATGTCAAGTATAACAAAATTTTAAATGCATATTGTGAAAAAACTTTTGAACGAAATTTAAAAAACGTAGGATGGTTGAGAAGCGAATTGAATGATCTTTCCAACGATGTGTCACTTGACCCCCCATACCTTTCGAAATTTTCAAGTTGATGTGCTCCCAGCGCCCTCTGTCGAGTAATTGTAATGTATCTCCTCTCATTGTTTCATATCAAACAAAAGTGATTGAGATAATGGTACCATACTGATCCGCACTTATATTTGACATTCCAAATGCATATTGAGAAAAAAACGTTGGAACGAAATTGAAAAAAATTTAGATGGTTGAAAACAAAATTGAATTATATTTTCGACGATGGGCCACTTGATCCCCCATGCTATCAATCACAATGTCTTTCATTTCAAAAAGTAGTATCGGTAATATCATTCGAAAAGTTTTTTTTCATTGTTCTACGTTGAACCGTTCAGAAGTTAACAGGGGAAGAGGACTATTGAAAGCCGCACTGTAGAAAATACTGTATGGAACTTCCGTTGAACTTCCAATTTCAACAAGTTTCACAAGCATATGTGATTAAATTACAGGAATAAATAAGTCGTCCCCGAGAGAAAAAAAAATCTGCAGTGAAACATATCCATTTTGAGGTTTGTAATCAATTAGGGTAAAACTAATTACTTTTTTAATATTTTATTAATCCAACTTTATATTTCACAAAACTGATTTGACATTTCTTTTCTGACAACCATCTCTCCCAAATCTATCTAATACAGGGTTATTCATACCATTAGCCCATCCTGACGACGTTTTTGTTCTCGAAAACAAAATTGGAATGAAACTGACTTGTACAAAAGAAAACTCTAACTATCAAGAAAAAAAAATCCAATTTCTTTGAATGGTTCGACGCAGAACAATGAAAAAAAAATTTATTGAATGATATCGCCGATACTACTTTTTGAAATGGAAGTCATTCTGATTGCCCGATAGATGGTGCGGATGGCATATCAACTTAAAAATTTCAAATAGCATGGCGGGTCGAGTGGCACATCGATGAGAAGATAACTTGATTCTCTTTTCAACAATCTGTTATTTTTTCAATTTCGTTAATACGTTTTTCCACAATATGCATTTGAAATGTCAAGTATAACAAAATTTTAAATGCATATTGTGAAAAAACTTTTGAACGAAATTTAAAGAACGTAGGATGGTTGGGAAGCGAATTGAATGATCTTTTCAACGATGTGTCACTTGACCCCCATACCTTTCGAAATTTTCAAGTTGATGTGCTCCCAGCGCCCTCTGTCGAGTAATTGTAATGTATCCCCTCTCATTGTTTCATATCAAACCAAAGTGATTGAGATAACGGTACCATACTGATCCGCACTTATATTTAACATTCCAAATGCATATTGAGAAAAAAACGTGGGAACGAAATAAAAAAAAATGTAGATGGTTGAAAACAAAATTGAATTATATTTTCAACGATGGGCCATTCGACCCCCCATGCTATCAATCACAATGTCTTTTATTTCAAGAAGTAGTATCGGTGATATCATTCGAAAAGTTTTTGTTCATTGTTCTACGTTGAACCGTTCAGAAGTTAACAGGGGAAGGGGACTATTGAAAGCCGCACTGTAGAATATACTGCATGGAACTTTCGTTGAATTTCCAATTTCAACAAGTTTCACAAGCATATGTGATTAAATTAGAGGAATAAATAAGTCGTCCCCAAGAGAAAAAAATCTGCAGTGAAACATATCCATTTTAAGGTTTGTAATCAATTAGGGTAAAACTAATTACTTTTTCAATATTTTATTAATCCAACTTTATATTTCACAAAACTGACTTGACATTTCATTTCTGACAACCATCTCTCCCAAATCTATCTGATACAGGGTTATTCATACCATTAGCCCATCCTGACGACGTTTTTGTCCTCGAAAACAAAATTGGAATGAAACTGACGTAATAATGTTAACATTTTTTTTTTTTTTTGGTATTGTTCTGCATTCGAATCTACGAAATCTGTGCGACTATACGAAAAGTAATCCTTTTGTCATCCTCTTCACTATCAGGTTCAATAAGAGCATTTACTTGATGTAATCATCTAATGTGATATTTCGAAAATATCAAAATATCTTTATGATGGAAATAATGAAATAATGACATCCTACTGAACACTCTTTTCCATTTCTCTCCATAATTGGGTTTTACTTTCTCGCACATTGAATGTTTTCTGAAACTTAACCACAAAATCTGAGAAGTTCTTTATATTAAATATGTTTCCCATGAAGCAATCTGATTTTGCCGTTTCCAATTTGAATGAGTCAGGCCAATCATGCAAAACACCACTACTTTTCAACCTCTGTAACCATTCCATTGCCGATTTGCCCAAAACTTCCCTATTGAAATCCTCAATAGTTTTGCTGAAATCTGGCATAACTTGGAAGTTTGTCATCTCAGATGCTGGTCTGGAACTCTGCTCTCACTGCTGCATGAATCTCAATCACTTGCTCGTCTGTTTAATTCCATGGTCATCATCATTTGCATAATTTTGTTCTTGACATCTGTTTCTTGTAGACGAACAAGGAGCATTATTGTCGTCATCCTCCAAAGATATCAATGACTCCTCCTGTTTTCTTCTACCAGAAATATTCAAGAATGGGAAAAAAAGTTCACACCTTCTATTTCTTCTTACGATTCGTATCCAACTTCTGAATTGTTATCAATTCTCGACTTGCAGGGTAAAACTAATTACTTTTTCAATATTTTATTAATAAAACTTTATATTTCCCACAACTGACATGACATTTCATTTCCGACAACTACCTCTTTCAAATTTATCTAATACAGGGTTATTTATACCAGGTTCTAACAGCGAAAAAAAAATCACTCAGAATCAAATGTGTTTTCGTTCACCGTTTTGGTTCATGCCATATTTTTGGTGAAGTCATAAGTTTCAAAACTCTGAATATTTGGTGGAGTCGCAAGAAGAAATCCAAATTTGTTATTGGGTATGACCGAAATTCATTATTGTAACTGAAATTTTTTTTTTTTGAGCTGGTTATTGATTTAAAAAAAATGTGCATAAAATCACTATGTGAAAAAAAATCATTCAAATATCACTGTTCATTCCATGAATTTTAATTTTATTTTCCGGAACACCATCCAATGTAAACAAAATCCCCAACGTAAATTCCAAGGAGAAAGAGTCCTTCATTAAAGTCTGTTGCACACTTTTTGGTGAAGGCACAAGTGTAAAAATATGAATATTTGGTGGAATCGCAAATATACAGTGCGGTTTAAAAATACCTGAAACAGGTCGATTTCTATTGACAATTTACAGTATGAAAATATTTCCCCCTTCTTGAACCCCCTCTGAATTATGAGCAGCCCCTCAAAAAATTTTAATGAGAAGGGGGGTCGTGTGGCACCTTGTTCGAAAGGGATTTTTATTCTCTGTTCAGCAATATTGAGTGTTTCAAATCCAGTGCAATCATAACTGAGCAAATTTATTTTGAAAATGTAAAATTTTGATTCTTTACGTAGAATGAGGGAAATAATGTCACATCATGTTTAGAAAATATTTTTCAATTTATTTTACAATTAAATTAAATGTTCAAAATGTCCACCATTCATTTCTTGACAATAAGAAAGTCGATCTTGGAAGTCTCATACAACATTTTGTAGGACCTCAGGGATGTTGTTCATTTTTTCCGTAATCCTAACTTCTAAATCTGCAATATTGTCTGGTCTATTGAAATATTCTTTTTATTTTAAATAACCTCATGAGAAGTAATCGAGAGGGGTCAAATCGGGGGATTTAGGCGGCCATTCAATCGTGCCACGTCTTCCAATCCACCTATTGGGAAAAACTTCGATCAAATAATCTCTAACAATACGTCTGTAATGCGGTGGAACTCCATCTTGTTGATACCAAATTGATCTATCTATTGCATTTGGATCATTAACATCAGGAAAAAGTCCTTTTGATGTGGGCTGCGAAAAGTTCAGAGAAAAATCTGGATGAACCTCACCATTAACTGTGCCTTCAAAAAAATAAGGGCCAATAATTTTGTTGTTAATGATACCAGCCCAAACGTTCACTTTTTCAGGAGATTGTGTGTGAGCCTCACACATCCAATGAGGATTTTCTCTGCTCCAATATCTACAGTTTGGTCTATCAACCATTCCTTTCAAATGAAAAGTAGCTTCATCAGGAAAAACAATTTTGTTCATGAACTGCAAATCTGCTTTCATCATCAGTTCACAGAATTGGTGCCTTCTATCAGGATCATCCTCATTTAACTCCTGAACCAACTGAACTTTATGTAAAGCTCTCAATATCGATGATTTACTTTCATTATTGTCGGCAGCAAGTTGTCTACTTGTCATATGCGGATTTTCCTCAATCGCTAACAGTACATCTAACTTTTTTCCTCATCGAATTTAACATTTCGACCTGGTTTTTGAATAGTTTTTACATGTCCAGTTTCACGAAATTCTGTTTCTATTTTGCTAACTGTAGTATGTGAGTCGTGTTGATCAGGGTATTGATTATTAAACATTTCACAAACTTACTTTTGAGTTCTTGTTTTATTACCGCATGCAATCATAATCAAAATGTCTATTCTTTGAGTTTCGGATAAAAGAGCCATAGTTAAATGAAATAAACACACACATATTTTTCAATACACTGACGTGTGTCAGCAATTTATAAATATCGGAATAACAGTAGTCTACTAGATTGACATTACATTATTTATGTGGGTTTTGTGAATAATTTTTTGTTATCTTGAACAACTTTTTCCTGACGTTTAGCAAAACAGATAAGAAAATACCTGATTATTTCTTATGGGGTTATTTAAAATCAAAATTATATTTCAATAGGCCAGACAATATTGCAGATTTGAAAGTTAGAATAACGGAAGAAAGTAACGACATAACTCCTGAGGTCCTACAAAATGTTGTACGAGAATTCCAAGATCGACTTGCTTATTGTCAAGAAGTAAATGGTGGTCATTTTGAACATCCAGTTTAATTGTAAAATGAATTGCAAAATACTTCCTAAACATTATGTGACATTATTTCCTTCATTCTACGTGAAGTATAGAATTTTTACATTTTCATTTTGAATTTTCTCAGTTATGATTGCACCAAATTTGAAAAACTTAAAATTGCTGAACAGAAGATGAAAATCCCTTTTGAATAATGTGCCACCCCCTTCTCCCTTGAAATTTCTGAAGGAGTGCTCATAATCCAGAGGGGGTGAAAGAAAGGGGTAATATTTTCATACTGTGAATTGTCGAATTGACAATAAAAATCGACGTGTTTCAGTTTTAAACAAATACATAATAACGCTAAAAATAAAATCAATTCAGATATATCACGACTTCACTGCTACAGCTCGAGAGTTATTTTCACGATTTTTGTCATGTCTCGCATACATTGACAGAAGGATATTATAAGAAGGATTATTTATAGGATATTCTGTACAGAACTAACGTAAATTTTTCGATTTCAACACAAAGTTTCACAAGCATATGCAATTGAAACAACATTTGCATACAGTGAAACAACATATGCATAAATCCCAATTTATTAACCAAACAGCGAAAAAAATCATTCATAATTGAAATGTTTTCATTCACCGTTTTGGTAATTGCCATATTTTTGGTGAAATCGAAAGTTTCAAAATATTAATATTTGAATATGTGTATAACCGTAATTTATTATTGCAACTAAAGCTTATTTTTTTCAGCTGGTTATTGTTTTTTTTATATGGTTCAGTTTCCGTATACCTCGTTTAATCAAACAAACATGTTCGAAACATCTGCTTTGATTTATCCTTTATGAAATTTTTTGAAAATCATGTTATGGTTTACTAGAATATCTGACAACAGGTCGAGACGTATGTTGTCGTTAACCATCAGAACCCGATTTGCAAATCGGAGCTACACTTGAAAATCGACCCGAGTTGATTTGGATTTCATCAATGCTCGAAAAATGCATTTATAGATATATAACAACAATCAAACACAATATATATATATATATATATATATATATATATATATATATATATAATGAAATTTTGTGTTTCATTGTCGACGGTTTCATAAATAAAAAGTTTCATTTTTTAAATCACAAAAAAAATATATGCATGAAACCATAGTTTGGAAAGAAGCATCCCAATGTCACTGTTTATTTCATAAATTGTAATTTATTTTTTCTGAGCAGCATTCAACGTAAAAAAAGTCCCATCATCAAATCCAAGGAGGTTTTTCATTATAGCCCAATACACATTTTTTGGTAAAGTAACGAATTTAAAATATGAATATTTGGTGGAATCGCAAATACAAAAAGTCTATATCAATTCAGGTATATCTGAACTTCACTGCTACGGCTCACGAGTTGTTTCCACTTGATTTTTGTTTATTCTCTATCTCTCGCATATATTGACAGAATGATATTTTCTTCTCGCAATCATCTGCTTTGGATTCATTGCATGATTTTAACCTTATCCGACAATATGTTGGGGTAGTAAGTGCTTTGTGAATTATATAAACTCATGTATACTGGAAATCTACGCAATAAAAATATGAATCTAGAAATCACCATTTATTCTGCTTAAACAGGTGTGATAATATTCCTAAATTAAACAAATATTTGAGAAAGTTAATCAGATATCAGTTGACCACTACTGCCCATTCCTCATAATGGAGAGTATGTTTGACAACTGGAATATTGTTTCAGGCAAATACGTTGACGCCACTATATGTGATCCCTCCAAGACGTTTGATTGTGTCTCCCATAACCTTTGACTCACAAAAATTGAATTATATGTGGTTTCAAATTCTTTCATTCTCATTTATCTGTCAGAATTCATGCTGTTACTGTCGAACAAGTCACAAAGCTCTGGATGTTCATATAGTTCATATACTCGATTTTAGTTATGCAAATCTTCGAACAGATTTATATACTGATACACTCCTATTTCATTCCTGAAAATATTGGTTATCCAATAACAGATACGTGGAAAAAACTTGGATTTTTTAAGTAACGCCACTATCGGCAAATGTCGTTAGGCTATACGTTTTATTCTGGTTTTATAGTGACGTTATCTGTTTACGTTGATTCAAGGTTATTTCCACGTTGCAAACATTCTTATTGCAATGAAAATTCCACTGAAATAACGTTATAATTCGGTTCCAACGTGACTCTACCTTCAACGTTTTTTATACTGATGATGTATTTTGTTTCGTTTCTAAGATACGAATTCTAAACGTTATGTTGATTCCAGAATACCACCAAAATTATACGTAGAATTTCAGTATTCAGGTAACGTTGATATTCTCGGTTGAATCAACGATGATGCAGCCGATATTACCACCCATTTTAAACGTTACAACAATATTCTTTGAACTAGAGTAAAGAAACGTATCTATTTTAACTATGAATCAAACTTTGTCAATTCCTTCCTGGAACGTTCTATAAACGTTTTAAAAATACAAATAGAGTACGTTTAATAAACGTAACCAGGGTTCAATTTCTATACAGGGTGATTCAGTGTTTCTGGATCAATTAGAGAAAGTACATAGGTCCCAAAAAATTATTATGGTTCTTCGTATGAACTTTTTTCACTGAAAGCGGTGATAACAGACTTTTTTCACGGAGAAAACAAGAGGAGGTTCTCCTATCAATAGTGATGAAGTACTCTCATCATTATTCGAAGGATGATGATACATGAAATATACCAAAATACTATCTTGAATTTGTTTAGTGTTGTTGGTTTGCTATTCTTCTGAATGGGAAAGACTGTCATAAAAACACAGGTTCATTAATTTTTTGGTAATAAAAAATAGTTATAATCAAAGAAACATGAAAATAAAAATGTAAAATTGAAAAGAATTGATAAGAACACAATTCAGAGAGACGGTAACTTGTACGGGATTCAAAATGTTTATATATTTTCTTTAGTTTCTTGACCACATATATATTTTCTTCAATTTCTCGGAATAAAGGTCTGATTCAGTCAATTCATATAATTTCTCTCAACGACGTTTCGACATTGTATTTGTCATCATCAAGTTAAAACACTAAAATTAAAAATATAGAGTTTGAGACATATTTAACTTAACACAATATTGAAATGTATGCACTAAAATAATTCTTTGAAAACATATGGTTTGAAATATAACACGTTATCCAACTCAATATAAAAATATCTGTTATATACATGAGTATTGATTTACAAATTATTTTATTTGAATTTCTGCGTTCGCATCGTACGAACGTTACTGTAGGAGTGTGACTGCGGAGTCGAAGTTATCGGGGATGGTTTGTTTATCTTCCATGTATTCTCACCCTTTTCATAAGAACACCGGATTGTTTATATTGAGTTCTAGTATATGAGCCGGACTGTATTTTTTGGCAGCATGTAAAGATCAGTTTTTTTTATTATTACTATAAACAAAGTTAAAAAATGTTGTTATAAATCTGGCTTGATATCATTTCTATTGTTAATGCTATTGAGATCTCTTTACACGCTTTATATTAGCTTCACTTGTTTGTTTGTTTGTTTGTAACCGACTCCTTTGGGCACGATTTTGACCCACTTCCAGACGTCCGAATGATTTGAAATTTGGCAGGTGTACATAATTCCGGTGACAATGCATTAAGAAATTTTTGTGTGAAGAAAAAACAGAATGGCGGCTCCAATATGGCGTACGAGTTTTGTGATAATGGTCCGATTTGCTTCAAAATTAGTATCCCAGGGTTTTTGTGGTCGGAGATTAGATTCTTTTGTCAAAGTTGAGAAATTCAAGATGGCGGCTCCAAAATGGGGGACAAGTTTTGTGATTATGTTCTGATTCTATTCAAAATTGGTATGTGGGGGTTTTTGGGGTCCAATATTATGATTCTTTTGTCAAAATTGGAAAATCCGAGATGGCGGCTTAAAATGGCGGCCGAGTTTTGTGATTATGCTCTGATTCTATACAAAATTGGTATGTGGGGGTTTTTGGGGTCGAATATTATGATTTTTTTGTAAAATTGGAGAATTCAAGATGGCGGCTTCAAAATGGCGGCCGAGTTTTGTGATTATGCTCTGATTCTATACAAAATTGGTATGTGGGGGTTTTCGGGGTCGAATATTATGAGTTTTTTGTGAAAATTGGAGAATTCAAGATGGCGGCTTTAAAATGGCGGCCGAGTTTTGTGATTATGGTCTGATTCTATTCAAAATTGGTATGTGGGGGTTTTTGGGGTCGAATATTATGATTCTTTTATAAAAAAAGAAAAATTCAAGATGGCGCCTTTAAAATGGCGGCCGAGTTTTGTGATTATGGACTGATTCTATTCAAAATTGGTATGTAGGGGTTTTTGGGGTCGAATATTATGATTTCTTTTGTGAAAATTGGAAAATTCAATATGGCGGCCTCAAAATGGCGGCCGAGTTTTGTGATTATGGTCTGATTCTATTCAAAATTGGTATGTGGGGGTTGTTAGGGTCGGAGATTATGATTACTTAATTTGATAAGATCATTCCATTTTTTAATTTGCAAAACCACACTAAGAAGTAGAAAATAAATAATAGTTTGAAAAAACTAAAAAACACCCTTTTATAGAAAACCAGACTAAAAAAATATAAAATAAGAAACAAATTATTTTATTTAAAAAAAAGCGTGGGGTGCATGGTATCAATAATTATATAGTACATTACACACCGTGGCGATACATACCCGCTTTTAAAATAAAATTTTCTTATTTTCTATTTTTTTAATCTGGTTTTCTATAAAAGCGTGTTTTTCAGTTTTTTCAAACTATTATTTATTTAATATTATTTCAAGGAATGTTCTAACTCTTGGATTCCTTCCTTTGGTCATAATTTCAACGTTGTTAGTGTCAAACTTATGTTGATTTCCTTTTTCGTGTTTGGATAAGTTTATAGTGTCGATTTATGAGTATTTGTAGGCTTGTACTCGTTTCTGCAAATATTGTTTGTTTGACCTATATGATGTACTTCGGCAATCTTTACAGGTATTTATATACTGTATGTGTTTGTTTTTTGGTATTTCTGGTTTCAATTTTGCAGTCGGTGTGATATAGTTATGTTGTGTTTTTCCATTGTTTTATTAATTTCATTCGATAGTTTGTCTATGTATGGTGAAGGTAGTATGTTGTTGTTTTCTTTGTTTCATTATCATTTTTATTGTAGATCGCATGTATTCAATTTTCTATTGTTTTTTCTGCAAAGTGGCTGGGGTAATTATTTTCTTTCAATATATTCTTGATTATTTCTAGATTACTTTTCCTGAATTTTGGGTGAGCAAGCGTTATAGCTCTGTCAGTTAAATTTTGAATAACATTTTTTTGGTAACTAAGGGGTGCGTTTGACAAATAGTTTGTGTAACGATTTGATGCATTTGGTTTAATAAATCAGTTTGTGAAATTTTTTCCAGTATTGTCTTGTATTATTGTTGTGCCAGAAAGTTTATTTGTTTTTCTTTTTCTATTTCTATTGTAAATTTCAAATTCAAATTTTTGAAGAATTATTTTAGTGCATACATTTCAATATTTTGTTAAGTTAAATATGTATCAAACTCCATATGTTTAATTTTAGTGTTCAAATTCAAATAAAATTGTCGAAACGTTTCCCGTTAAGAGAAATTATATGAATTGACTGAATCAGACCTTTATTCCGAGAAATTGAAGAATATATATATATATATATATATATATATATATATATATATATATATATATATATATATATATATATATATATATATAATAAACATTCCTCCTTTGTTTTGATTTCATGCGTCATTCACAAACTCAACCAGTCTTTGTAGCATCTGCTTTTGGATGTCAGTTGCTGCTCAAACTCTATTTTGACAGCAATTGTAAAAATGCTTCAATAAAGTTATTGTAAAATTTGGCAGATACGATAGGATCATACCATAAACTATGTGTGTCCTTGCTTATATCCACCCTTGCAGTTGTAGAGGCAAGCCAGCTCATTTGTTGAAATGAATCTTGAAATTCTCCTTGTGTGATCTTTAGAAGTGCCACCAATTGACTTCAAGCTTGTGACCTAACAAATAATATATACACTGATGAACATCATTATGTAGGTATACAGGAACAAAAACATAGTCTATCCAGTACATTTGATGGTAGTCGATTATCGATCTTTCGAAACGTGTTTCGGGCATGTACAGTACAAGTGATATACATCACATCACAAAGTCATAGACATAAAAAAACTAAAAAATTCTGATATAAACGGCAGTAACATGTTATTTTTGTGTTCCAGTGATTATGCGGGTAATCCAGATGTTTAATTTTGATTGCTATTTATTGTTTTAACCTGAGAATTCTATATAATTTCACACATAGCACAGGACCTCGAGCTGACCGGTTTTTTATTGTACAACTTTGATTTTCCACTTAAATTTCGGCTGATAATATCTGTTCGAAACAAAATTTTGAATGCTTTTGCAGTCAATTGTGTTCATTTTGTTCCGTACAATTGATTCCGAAGACTCATAACACTTTTACGAGCTAAATTGAGTGCAAGTATTCATTAAACATTTTCGAAATTCTCGTGGGACACCCGGTTGGAACGAAGTTCCTTTCGCCATATATTATGTATCAAATAACAGGCACAATGGAATGAATGATCAATGTTTGAGAGTATTTATAAATGAAAAAAATAAAATAAGGAATGGTATTAAATTGTCAACTGTCAACTTTCATTTTTGAACATTCAACATCCCTACTTTCGACTGTCAACTGGCAACTGTCAACTGCAAATTGTCATATGTCATTTGTCATCTATCATCTGTCAACTTTCATTTTTGAACATTCAACAACCACCTGTCAACTTTCAATAGTCAACATCCAACTTACACCTTTCAACTATCAACTGTCAACTCTCAACTCTCAAACATTCATCATCTAAGTTTCAACTTTCAACTTTCAACTTCCAACTTTCAACTTCCAACTATCTACTTTCAACTTTCAACATGCAATGACTAGTAGTTGTCAATGAAAAAAAAACTCAATTCGAAGAATAATTCCCACTATTTGATTCGTGCAAACAAATGAATAACCCAAAAGTTTCACGTCTGTGCCAATTGTCTGGAGTGTAACGTGCGATAAGGAACTTCGTGTTTCGTGACCGTCGAATCTTACACTTTTTTCGGCCTAGCTCTCTTCGCCAAGTGTCTGGAGTCTAACGTGCGATAAGGAACTTCGTCCCAAAAATTACTTCCAGGAAGTATCCGGTATATCCCAAAACACCCATAAATCGTCGAAGTTAGATGATCAAGGATAATTCGAAAATTCTACTCACTTGGTACTCACTTGGCAGTAGTACCTGAAATATTCAGGAAAGAACACACGAAGTCTAGAAAAGGGAAACATTCTCAATTGAATACCCCACAAGAGGTTATATTGACGATGGAAGATAGTGACTAAAGTTTATCTTTCAGTCGCAGATGATTCCACATCTGATTTTATGGAACATCCTGTTTATATTTTCAACAAATCAACACGAAGTCTATTTTATACGCATACCGAACTCGCAAGTTTTCATTCCAACTAAGAGTTGACAAATTTCGAATGTACGATATACGTCAATCAACCAGGTACCATGTCCATTTTCATCAGGTTTGATTATCTAGCCTTTATAAAAGTTTTATTAACTCTGCGTATATCCCAGTAGGACTAAACATCTTTTAGAAAGAACTCTCATTGTCTACTAACTAGTATACCTTTTATTCAAGTACTAGATTCCAAGTTTTTATTCGAAAAGTTGAACTTCTAATGCACACTCTAGTGAATCAGCCTGTACATTGGTTGATCACAAGTCTCTTGTATATTTTTGTACCATATTCCAACGTTTGTTCATCTATTCATTTCAACGTGTTTGATAATCTATTTTTCGTCCACGTTTCATCAACGTATCAGAATTGGATAGACATAACCCCTATATTATCAATAATTATTCTTTTTCTGTCGTTGAACGCCGTTCAGGTCACGTTTGAAGATTGATGTCACTAAATGTCACATGTCACATCTGATATTTCATTTATCATTTCGCACCCCGGCAAGAATAACGTCACAACTCGAAAATGCACAAATTTGAGTTAGTCAGAACACCAAATTAAAATAAGTAAGTAACTCAATTCCAAACTAATAAAGGGCAAATGTTGCACTAATTGCCTTTTCTAAACTATTTCACAATGAAAATGTACTTTACTTTTGGTGAACTGTATAATGAGGTTTATTTGGACTGGTGCTATCTACATTTGAGAAAATATTCATAATTATCATCAGTAAGTTGTTGATCAAATAAATTCGTGTCAAGCATGCTATAGATATCAATATTGATGTTGTAGGTGTATGTGGTTGTGAACAAAAAAGTGATAGTTGTTGTATTTGTATCGAAAGGTGATGGACAACTCAAATAATGAACTATCAGCAAATTTCAGTTAAAAAAAAGAGAATATTTTAATATCATTGGAGAAGAAAGTAAATGTTATTTCTTGAGATCTCATCAATTATAAATCTCACAGTTCGATTTTCTAATCAGAATCTACATTTGAATTCAAAATCCGACCATATTTCAAAGTGACTAGGTATGATTCTGAAGGTTTGTGGTCTTCTAGGATGCAAAAAACAATTCAAAATTTAAAAAAAAAAATTCATCGTCGGTTGATTCTTCAATTAATGCGTTAATTTCTAATAATGAATGACAGAACAGAAATTCAACTTGAATTTCTGGGGTTAAAAACAACGTCAAATGTCGAAACCTTCTTGAATCGTCTTTGAACGCTATTTAGACCAATCAGAGATTTTTTCGTGACGAAAGTACTACCAGGAAACCGACTGCGCCATTATACGAAAAACAGTATGTGATTATATCCAGTTATGTTTCCTACTCGCAAGTGTAAATTTGTTATAAACATTTAAATGAAAAAAATCTTTTTTCGTTTTGTTTTTTGCTTGTAACATAAAAACTAATGAAGCAATCTAGATGCCTACATGGACAAGTTATAGAGAATCGGAATGCAAAGAAAGTTAGCCTTAGCTCAACTCGATCGGATTATTAATAACGGAGAAAACTGAAAGAACCATAAAAAATCAGCATTTTTTTAAATTAATTACTCCGCCACTTTATGAGATGCAGTACAGACTTTTCACGACATAGTGGAGATTGATATGCACTTTGTGTGTGAGAAATTGAGGCGCTGTCGGATCATTGATTTTGGCATAATTGCAATCTGCATTTCTTAACGCACTTCATTGCAGCAGACCTGGATAGGTGGTCCGAATTGAATTTTTTTGAAAGATTTTGAGAAAGTATAGTACTACAAAATATCTATTCTCATTTTGCATTTCAAATGCTGCGAGATAGGTGAGAAATACTTGCAAACATGACCGAAATGAAGCAGATGAATTATTCCCTCCAATTTCAATACATTTCCATCTCTCGTATATGTACTCAAAGAATGAATCAAAATCATCTTCAGTTCCATTTAGAGAATATGAATTTTTACTTTCAACATTTACAGGATTACAGGAATAAATAAGTTTTCCTTGGAAAAAATCTGCAGTGAAACAATATATCTATTCCAACGTAAGGATATTTTCCAGAAACCACAATTTATTCTCCTGAAACAGCAAAAAAAAGCATTTATAATTAATATTTGTTTTCATTCACCGTTTTGGTTCATGCCATATTTTTGGTGAAGTCACAAGTTTCAAAACTTTTAATATTGGGTGGAAGCGCAAAAAAGAAATCCAAATTTGTTGTTGCCTATAGCCGAAAGGACCCCGCACATTTCTTATGGGAAATGGCTTTCCGTGAATTTGGCTTAATTCTGTAGTTCTTGATGAACTGACCAAAAGGTGTCCGTAGCCAAAAAGCTAAAAAATGGACAGTTTTTGAAATATGGTGAAAATGGATTTTTTCCATTTTTTGCTGTATTTGCTCATCAATTGGAGAGCTCTCATTTCTGGTTGGGATGGAATTTGGATGTTTGGCGCCCAAAACCCGACTGAGAAATGGTCTTCTTCAGTTATATTAGACGACATATTTTGGGTATTTTTTGAAGAGAGACCATAATAATTGAATCCGAATATATCCTATGTCCAATAATATCAAATATGTTTTCCAAAATGTTCATAACGAGGCTCATGGGGGAAAATGGGAAAATCATAATCATATATTCTCAGAGATAACAATTGTGATCACTATTGATATCATTCACATATGATATGTGATTTGTTTCTCACAAATCTCGATAATCTGACAATGGGGTGCCAAGACATTTTCCTCAGAATATCTCGAAATGGATGATAGCATCTCACAGACAAACGAATCCGTGGAAATGACTGCATCTTCAATACCTTATAGTACTTTCGAAGAAAATGGGGTAGTCCAGGTATTGGAAACAAATATGAATGGAATATTTATCACTGAATTCTTGAAAATACAATATTTTTTAATAAATGTTTACACATACGAATGAATACTATCTAATAATATGATAGTTGGCAAAATGAATGAGTAGATCATCAAAAACAATATATAATAAAAGTAACATTCATAATAATAATAATAATGATAATAATAACAATAATGATAATAAACAAAAAACAATTATAAACTATCTTAGCAATCGCAAGAAATCATTTGAAATATTATGAATCAAATCGAGGCCTGAATGAATTATTTGGTAACATAAAACTATATCAATGAACGTAACACAATCATAAATTATCTTAACAATATAAAGGAAAAATCAAGCCTCTTACGCCATGTCAACTCCTATCTAAGTACTCGATCGTTGGTTGGGTGGATACTGCCTTATTCATTTATCATCATATAATTGGGATTTATCTGGTTCATTCTATTGATGGCATCGAGCACATGGCTTAATAAACTGGTATTTGGATATTTGACTCCTTGGTTATGGCGAGCATAACCAAGAAACCATAAAACGCCAGCAACGTGAGCACAGCATCCGACGATCCTGGCACCCGATTTGCATGTGCAATAATATCCCTGTATTGACTTTCCATTTTCGTCGTTAGTGTACAAAATCCAGAGCTGATAAACTCTTACTCTCAAAAATCCAGATTTCTCAAGTAACTCATCGAGTTGGAATATTTCCTGCTGTTCTCTCTGGAGTTCATCATGTACATAAGATGGTGCTAAATTAAGCTGGTAAACACCGATAGTTAGATCTCTTAGCTAGTCCATACTTATTATTCCTCAAATGAAGCCGATCTATTCCTACCCAAGCTTGCTCACGGTATTATCCAAGATTGTAAACATGTGGCATATTGATTGTTTTAGAAAAAACTGAAACATACTCTTTATGTGGCCATTTCTGGATTCCACTATCCATCTGCATTTTTTTACCAATATGGATTAATCATCGTCAGTACTGAGTTGACTTTGTTCTCTTGCTACGTCAAAAGCCATACATCTCATGATCTTATTGTGAATACCTTTCGAATGTAATGGGTTCTCGTTCATCATTGCGGAGAAGATGCATTCGACGCGGAACAAGTCTTACGTAATCTATTTAGCATTCAACTCGATTTTGATAACTTGATAATTGACACAATAAAATAAAGCTCCACTTGTCGATTGCTTGGCGTTCACCTGCGGCAACGTAAAAATATGTAAATAGATCTGAGAGTTTACTACTGACAATTGAAGGAATCTATTAGCCTTCAAACGACACATATTTCTTTCGCCAAATTTTTCAATGAGGGCGCTGGACCCTAGTTTTGGAAAAATTGCGATTTTTTATGATAAGTTTACCTTCCAAATTCGGTGGGCCCAGCGCTCTTCCGCCCCATTGAAAATGACTGGCGGACGAAATTTATATTGTTCGAAGGCAAATGGTAATATTCCTCCAATTGTCAGTAGTAAACTCTTAAGATTATTTTTCGCCCGTTCTATCGACATATTTTGAACGTTGCAGCAGTTGAACGCCAAGTTTTAGACGACTGCAATCGTCAAGTGTATTTTATTGTAAACTTTTGTTTTTTACTACCCTCAGTCGTGAACTCTCAATATTTTCTTCACCTTATTTTTCATAACGATTCAACATCCCTCCTACCATCACTCCGCCCCAGAAAAAATAATGGCGGGCATGTAGCATTGTCGACATCGATAACACAGGTTCCCGTATCCAATGTGCGTAGACTTGATATGTTTTCGAAGTGAAGTGTCCTTGATAATTTGCCATTCATCAACTGTATTTTCAATTCACTTTTCAAACAAGCTGTCGACAAGGATTTATAAGAGTTCCAAACCCAACTGTAATGGTTGAAAATCGTGTATGCGAAGAAACACCTTAGGGAGGACTTAATTTAGATTAGTTCCTCAGTTCGAAAATTTGAATTCAAAAGACTTGAACCTTCAATAGTAAAAGTGAACATTTTATAATGTTTGATACAGTTTTATTTGGAGAAATGTAAAGAACAATGAAAATCAAAGGTTAACCATGTATATTTGCAAAGCTAACAACAACAATGACTATTTTTTATTGTTTATAATTTGTCATGTATTTACCATTACCATAACAGAAATTGACAATATATTTTATTATCCTATGAGAAATATAAGGAAGAACTGACAAAAGGATTGTTAACCCTTGTAAGTAAGATGCTTGTGTGACTCTTTTCCATACATTGAGGACAACACAATAATAATGGAATTCACAATTTAATATATCGAATAGATAAATAATATGTTATAAAACATAATTATAATATATAAATAGTAACAATATCAACTTCAAATATTGTTGTTAAATGACTAGGATATTGAGTTAATCGAATGATATCATACCCATCCATACACCTATACATACATTCACACATTCATATATTATTACAATAGATTGAATATATGAAACGACGATACAATAATGTGGTATAGTATATACAAATTTGTAGCAATGTGTTTGATTGCATTAAAACTCGGTATGATTTCTCCATCAATAGTCAACATAAGTGCGAATACTACAATTATATTGAAGAATCCCGCACAAACTACATGGGAAAATGGCTCTCATCCAATTTTTTTGGGGATATTGTGGTACAAGTCATTAGAAGTTACATGTGCAAGTTTAAATTAGTTTCTATGTCTAGTTTCGAAGATATGAATTTTTGAAAATCATGAAAATGGCTGATTTACTGAAACATAGTAAGGTTCACTTATCCAAAAAAAATACTTTTTAGATGATTAGTAACTGAACAATAGCATTGCTGGTTTAACAGTCAAACGACATGTCAGTCAGTCAGTCGTTAAGACAAAAGAAGCCGCATATTATAAAGGGTGGGTCAAAAATAGTAACAATTTAGCATATTTCGCCAATCTTTATCATTGGTGTTTACATATAAAAGTTGAAATAGGTTTTGCACCTAATATATGTTTGTTAATTATTCATTATTTTCGAAATGAGTATTATTCAGTTATACTCTGAAGTAAATTACCCTACACTCGTGTAAGTTCCATTGATTTCCTATGTCTGCTTTTTGAAATATAAATATTGAAAATTGATATTTTATGAAATATATTATCTAATCTTATTTCTTGATGAAATAAATATGATCTTGCAAAACAATTGCACCGTTAAAAATCGCATGAATATGAACCGTGTGACTATTAACGGCGTGGCTATTGACACGTTGGGAAGGGTTCATAATTACTATTTATAGATATTCGTGGAATTGTCACAAAGCGTAGAGTACGACATATATGGATCTGAACACCGAATTTTCGTGAAGCAAGTGGAAAACCGCATACAAACATGTCAATAACCACGCCGTTATTAGTCACATGGTTCATGGTCATGCGGTTTTTAACGGCGCGATTATTTTGCGCCTCAAGATCATATTTATTTCATCAAGAAATAAGACTGGATAATATGTTCCATAGAATATCAATTTTCAATATTTATATTTCAAAAACCAGACATAGAAAATTAATGAAGCTCACACGAGTGTAGGATAATTTATTTTCAAGTATAACTGAAAAACATCATTTTAATTGCAGATCCTTTCAAGAGTAATTAACAATCATATATATTAGGTGCAAAACCTATTTCAACTTATATTCGTAAACATGAAATTTGATTGTAGTTTTTTGTAGCTAATCATATTAAGCAGTTACTATAAGCTTTCCTCAAGTAGTTCTGGCTTCAATGCGGATTTATTGTCTCAAAAATGATTAATGTTAAAAACATGAAGTATAAAAAACAAACATTTTTTAAGACAATTAGTGTTTTGGAAGGAAGTTAAAACTTTTAAAGGAAATAATCATAAGAGAAGACTTCCAATAAAGATATTTTTAATGAAAAATGCTCAGTCTCACTAATAATGGGAGCAATGATAAATATTGGCGAAATATGCTAAATTGTCGCTATTTTTGACCCAACCTTCTTTTGCCGTAACGACTGACTGACTGACGTGTCATTTGACTTCCTTTGAACCAGCAATGCTATTATTTAGTTACTTTTGGATAAGTGAACCTTACTATGTTTTATTAAAACAGCCATTTTTATGATTTTTGAAAATTCATATCTCCGAAACTAGACATTGAAACTAATTTAAACTTGCACATGTAACTTGTAATGACTTGTACCACCATATCCCAAGGAAAATCAAAATTGGCAGATATACATTTTCCTATGTATTTGGTGCGGGGCTCTTTATATTTAAATATTTCTATTTTCAAACCAATTACATAAAATTATGTTTGGAGTGTTGAATAACCATTGCTGCAGTTTTTTTTATATTTTTTGTTTTTATTTGTTTAACTCAACTGGCAATTCATTATATATTCCTGGGGCCATAAATGAAAATGATTTTTGGTAAATATTTTTTCTGATTTAGGTATTACTACGTATTTATTACATACCACACATCTCACCTGTTTATTTAAAAGTATTCACTATATAACTATTTACTAAGTCCATTAATTGGGAGAGCTTACTTGAAAAGATGTGGGATTAGGATATCCTATACTGTCTTCATGGGAAAAATTTGAATGTTGATCAAATAAATAAAAACTCACGTTACTTGGGCAGCAAAACATCATTAGATGGATGATTTTTACGTTTATAGATGCAAGTGTGAAATGCTCTTGTGATTCAGCCATTTCAATTGAATCCTGTACTATTCTCCAATGTTTTTTATTATACAGTGCGTTCATAAAGTGTGGAAACGCTCCATTATCGTACGAGTTGTTTATTTTTGGAGGTAAAGCTCAGACAGGTCGATATTCGATTTCAGTTTTCTACTTTCTTTTTCAAATCTTTTTTTTACCCCCACTACCTTACAATATATGACGTCATCAATAATTCTCTTGAATTGAAAGGCTATATTTTTATTTCAAAAATTAAAAGCCCACACTTTTTTGAGTTCAACCATATCACTAACGTCATATGTAACACTATAAGTTACAGGAAGTATAAAGAAAACAGGTGCTCATATTTCTTAACATTTATTTCATTATTTATTTTGCAACAAAAATATTAAAAGTAGTTGGTACTTAGTAAAAATCAACAAATAACACATTCACAACAAATGCTCGAATTGAGTTCCTTGAGTTAGTTGACAATATCTGATGAATTCTTGGGTTACGTTTGACAACATAGACAATTGACAATTCGTTGAATTTCAGTTTGAATTCCCTCTTTAAGGTCTCTCAGATTGGTAGGTCGATTTATGTTTACTTCACTTTTCAAGTAACCCCAGACAAACAATCCATAGGAGTTAAATCTGGGGACCTTGCAGGCCATTCGATGTGACCGCATCGTCCAATACAGCGATTGGGAAAGGTTTCATTCAGAAAATCTCTAACCACTATATAATGTAGATCAAATGGTAGAATATATTTGACCAGAATGATTGATGTCTGGAAATGTTGCAATTGAATCACAGTACCTAAAAAATGTGATCCTACAATAGTACTCCTAAGAATCCCAGCCCACACAGTTACTTTCAGGATATTGGCTATAAAGCTTCCATCGTCCTATTGAGATTTTCTATCGCCAGTAACGATACATTTGCGTAATCATGGTACCGTTCCTACAAAAAGTTGATTCGTCAGAAAATAAAATATTAAATTCAAAACCAGTATATTGATTACACACTTCTTGCATATTGTTACAAAACTTGCGTCTATCGAAATCGTCTTCATTTGGTTCATGTATAAGTTTAACTTTATATGGATGTGATTTGGCTTTTCGTATAATTTTCTGCACACCATCACGACAGATTTCATTGTTGCCAGATAAAGTTGTAATTGCACGATGACGATTTTTTTCAATTCCTAGTAATACATTCAATTGAGTGTCATCGGTAAAGGTAGGTCTACCACTCCTAGGTTTATTCTCAATATTGCCAATTTTATTAAATTTATGCAATATTTTGCTTATTGTCGATTTCTTATTGGTTCTCGATCATGATATTTTTTTCATTAAAGATGTCGCATACTTGTGCCATACTTCTCTTACGATCGTCGTAATCTAAGATCATCAAATCTTCTATGCGCTATTTTTCTGAGAGTACCTTTATCGTAATTTCAAATGATTTTTTTTTGGGAAATATTTTTTAGATAGATATTGAAGACTCATAAATCGATATGCTCCACAACAAATCAATTTAATAATGACATATGCAATGGTAACTCAGAACTTATTGTCTGGTTGCTAAGGGCGTTCAGATGTTTTCATGGCCTACTTGAGGTTTGGAAATATACTCGAAGTTGAAAACTAAAATGAAAAATCGACCTGTCCGAACTTTATCTCTGAAAATAATTAACTCGTAAGATAATCGAGCGTTTCCACACTTTATGAACGCACTGTATACTTTTTTTAGGTCCGTTTTCATCCCTGTCACTTTTTAAAATATACACACAAATCAAATATGGAAAATAACATTTTATGAGACGTGAAAAATATATATATATATATATATATATATATATGTATATATATATATATATATATATATATATATATATATATTATATATATATATATATATATATATATATATATATATATATATATATTATATATATATATATATATATATATATATATATTATATATATAGCTTGGAAGACAACCAACCCGCACATATACCTTTGAAGGAATGTTAACTGTGATATATATAAGTCCTTATCGGCTGCCGAAATGCTTCGGATAAAGTAATACACAATAAACTCTTATTTATTTCGAAAACAAAAGGCTAGATGACGAAGATCCAACAATAATTGAGAACGTGGTTACCCCAACAGCAAATATTAGAGCCAGAGATAAATGAACAGAAGCAGTTCAAAAAGGACAAGGATAAGTACTGTTATCTATACTATCCAACATGTATTATGAACGTATTTTCAAGTGAACTAGAATGTTAGAATAATATACGCCGATAAGACGATCGTCCCCTTTCCGGGTAGAATGGAAAATCTGTAAGCTGTACTTACACGTATTACAACAATCCATCAGGGGATGGTCTTAAACTTAACTTGAAGAATACAAAACACACGATCAATATTTTAATGCTGATAACATCAAATTCTGTTTGTCGATAAGCATTTTCAGTAATTTATAGAAATGTTTGTGTTTCGCATTCGTCTTTTTTTTATCCAGGTAGCGTCATAGCGGTCTCGAATGGTTTTTCGAGAGGTAACGTTGTTTTGATCTAGATGGATATGTGAAAGAAGGTGGCCCTGTGGCCTGTTTTCACTGCGTCCTTTGCCGATCATCTTTTTAAGTGTGTTTAGGATCCCTGACAGTGCTCTTCCTCGTAGCTTTCTGCCTCTGGGTATTCCGCTTCCTGCTGTGAAAACCTTGTCCTTGCTATTCCTTCGCATTCGCATATGATATGGATGGAGGTTTCTTCTTCTGTCTGGCAAAACCTTTTTTTACAGGTCCAATACTACCCGAACTGAGTTTCTACAGGTCGGACAGCATTGGCCCTGTTTGTATAGTGGTAAACCTTATCTAGGGAACGATCACCCACCGAAGGCACCATATCTCGGGTCTTCGCCGGATCATCGATACTGTGAGACTCTTTCTGCCTGGAGGGCAGTAGCATACTCACTGAAACATCCACCCCGCACACTTCTCTCCTTGTCGAAGTTACATTGAATTCCCGGGAGGGACCCAGACTACATAATCGTCGTTCGCTACAGTCTTATCACTTCATTGAGGTCAGCTTTCCTCACATGTTCCACACATTCCAACCCTAAGCCAATCTTTCCACTTCCTTTTTCTCTCTCATCATCTTGCATATCGTCAACACTACCTTAAAGTTCCCTTCGCTCCCTGTTACCACCTCCAGAAAAATATGGTGATGACCATACTCAGCCTCCCCTCCATTCCTTTCGAATCGGAACTCCGTGTGTTCTGCGTTTTCAGTATTTCCTTCGCAGTACATACACTCGACGTTACCGTTCTTCCTAATCCTACGCGTGTATGACTTGAAGGAGCCGTGTTGAGACAAAAACTGCATGAAGTAATAGTTTGTCCTGGTGCATTCACATTCAAGTCAAGCCACCACAACCGGTATCATCCACGGGGTCCATTGAGCCTTCCTGGTCTCTGCATTCCCTTCTTGCTGCAACTACTTTCTCTCTTACCTGCTTGCTTCCTGGTGCCCATCTCCGCGTTCGTACACCGTTACTCTCTTCGCCACTAGTAGGTGCACCGGTACTGCTGAGGCGATGACCTGCAGTGCTGCTGTTGACACTGTCCAGTAGGCGCTTGCCACCCGAATCAGTGCCGACCTCTGAGCGCACGTTAGCTTAGCCTCATAGGTCTTATACCTCATCACCTCATGCCCTACCTGACAGTGGCTCTTCCACGTAGCTTTCTGCCTCTTGGTATTCCGTTCCCTTCTGTGAAACCCTTGTCCTTGCTATTCCTTCACATTCACATATGATATGGATGGAGGTTTCTCCTTCTGTCTGACAAAAATTTTTTTTGGTCCAGGTCCAATACTTCCCGAATTGCGTTTCCACAGCATTGGTCCTATTTGTAGGGTGGTCTGAAACCATTTATAGGAAACGATCACCCACCGAAGGCACCATATCTCGTGTCTTCGCTGGGTCATCGATACTGTGAGACTCTTACTGCAGGGGAGCAGTAGCATAGTCACTAAAACATCCACCCCACATACTTTTTCCCTTGTCGGCGTTACAATGAATTCCCGGAAGGGACCCAGACTTACACCACATTTCATCATACATCGTCGTTCACCACAGTCTTCTCACTTCATTGAGGTCAGCTTCCCTCACATGTTCCACATATTCCAACCCTGAGCCAATATTTCCTCTTACTCTTTTCTTTCATCATCTTGCATATCGTTTCAAACACTACCTTAAAGTTTTTCTCGCTCCCTGTTACCACCTCAAGAAAGTTATGGTGATGACCTTACTCTGCTTCCCCTCCATTTCGCTGCTATACCTTCCGAATCTCTCGAATCGGAACACCGTGTGTTCTGCGTTGTAAGTATTTTCTTCGCCGTACATACACTCGTCGTTATCGCTCTTCCCAAGCAGAGGCGTGTATGACTTGAAGGAGCAGTATCCAGACAGAAACTGCGTGAAGTAATAGTTTGTCCTGGAGTATTCACATCCAAGTCAAGCCACCGCATCCGGTATCAGGCGCCGGGTACACTGAGCCTTCCTGGTCTCTGCATTCCATTCCTGCTGCAACCACTTCCTCTCTTACCTGTCGTCTACTTGCTTTCTCGTACCCATCTCCGCGTTCGTACATCGTTACCCTCTCCGTCACTAGTAGGTACACCGGTACTGCTGAGGCAATGACCTGCAGTGCTACTGTTGGCACTGTCCGGTAGGCGCTAGTCACCCGGATCAGTACCAGCCTCTGAGCGTGCGTTAGCTTAGCCTTATAGGTCTTATACCCATCACCTCATGCCATACCGGCGCCGCATATAGCAGAGTAGAGTGTACCACGCCCAACAGCACCCGTCTCTTCATCGTAGTTGGTCCTCCGATGTTCGGCATGAGCCTTCTGAGGGCCTCCGCCCTCTTCCCAGCCTCACTCACTATCTCATTCACATGCGCCGTAAATGTCATCAAAAATCACCCCAAGGTATTTCAGGCACCTGCCCGGCACCACCACGGTGTTAACACTCAGGAACTGAATGTTGGGACAGATCCTGATGAAACCTGTCCGGTAGGCGCTAGTCACCCGGATCAGTGCCAGCCTCTGAGCGTGCGTTAGCTTAGCCTTATAGGTCTTATACCCATCACCTCATGCCATACCGGCGCCGCATATAGCAGAGTAGAGTGTACCACGCCCAACAGCACCCGTCTCTTCATCGTAGTTGGTCCTCCGATGTTCGGCATGAGCCTTCTGAGGGCCTCCGCCCTCTTCCCAGCCTCACTCACTATCTCATTCACATGCGCCGTAAATGTCATCAAAAATCACCCCAAGGTATTTCAGGCACCTGCCCGGCACCACCACGGTGTTAACACTCAGGAACTGAATGTTGGGACTGATCCTGATAAAACCTGTAGGTGGAATCTTCTGCCAGACCTATGTTTTCCATCTGTTTGTTAAGTTTACAGAGTCCTGTGCTCATGCCAACTATTGCTTCTACTTTCTGTTCTTGCTCTGTAGGTCTGCCGGGAGCCTATGTGATGGTTTTCTGAGGAGTTTTTTGCCTGCTTCTGTCAAGCGGGTTGCTTCCACCAGCTTTGAGTCTATTTTTCCACCCATTTGTTGATTGTTTTCTCAACTGTTGGTGTTGCTATACCGCAGGAGGGTTCCGGGTAGGGTGGAATATCATTGATAAGCATTGTCTGGCCAATTCGTTGGTTCCTCCATTCCCTTGGTGTCCCTTTGGTATGTGTATGACGTGTTTTCTATTTTCTTCACGAAAAGTCAAACATAGACGTCTTCCTAACCTCCATGAACTCAGTGTTCCAATGAATTACCTTATGGACGATGGACGATTACCTTTCCTTGACATTCTGCTCATCAGAAATGAGAAGTATTTAGAAATAGACTTCTACAGAAAGCTCATCAACCCGAACAAGTTCATTCCATGAAATTAGCTGTCGAAATTGTGACAAAGTGTATTTCGGTCAGACAAAACATTCAATTTATTTTTAAAATGTTTCAGGAACATGTGGCCAACGATACCTACCGGAGGGAAAATAAGTGTAGCAGACCATATGATAGAATCTGGTCAGAAAATCAATATTTATGATCTGAAATTGATCAAACCGGTCAACGACATTGATAAATTAGATTAACTGGAGAGTATAGTTATCCACAAAAACCATAATTAAAATTCATTTTATGACGATAAAGAACCGATGTATTCCATCTTGTTTACTTTTATCCCCATGGAACCATCCAGATCCCATTAGCGATTCGAGGAATAGTATGTAATAAGTATAAAATAACACAATTAGAAACACCAGGTATATATTGTAATAACATGTAACAATTCATTCAGTGTAGTTCACCTACTGATGATGATAACTTGGTCATATAGGTGTGGAGTGAGTAAGTGTGGTGAAGGGGTTACTCGTACAATTTGTGATTGTGTGACACCACAGAGTCTAGCTAGTCTTCATGGCTTGTACTTTGGCTATTATTTAATACATCTCACCTTCTCTAGTACTTGCAATCTAGATCAATATTTTGGTATTATGATACTTTCTCTCAACCATTGCTACTGAGTGATGGAGAAATGGAACAAGGGTGAGGACATTGTTCCATTTTTTTTGGTAGGGATCGCCCTAGTGATAACGAGATAGTGACCAGTGACTCTAGTATCCAATTATGTAAGAGAAGGAATTGAGGATTACTGTAAAAGATGGGACGAATGAAGAAAACAATATATTGACGTTGCTATCTGGAAATATACAAGAATATATTGGAGAGATGGATAAAGTTGATTTTCTACTGGGCTTCCACCGCTCACGTGTAACATCACAGAAATGGACAGTGCGTATGATAGCTCATGCCATTTTTCTAGCATTGGTGAATTCATGACTGGAATACCGATATAAAACCTTACCCATTCCTGTACAAAAAAATATATTTTGTACCTTCTGGGATTCAGACAATCTATAGCTAAATACTCGATCCTTCACACAGATTCCCCTAGAAAAGGTAGACCCTCAGCCGAGCAACCTTCTACATATTCCTTGAAGAGAAATCTCCCAGAGAAAAGACCACGAGGAAAGATGGATTCAATCATATACGTATCTACGATGAGAAAAACTCTAGGTGCAAGATGGAGGGGTGTGAGGGTAGAAGCTACATTCACTATGGAAAATATCAGGTTCATTTATGTTGAAAAGAAAAAATTCTCACTTAAATATTAAGTAGTGAAACTTTTTTGAAAATTGAAAAATCCTGGATGAAAATCAAGCTATTTTTTGTGAATATCTAACAGAAAACAAATCCTTCCCCTGCTGAAGCTACGATACTCAAAATGAAGTCCTGAAAGTGAAAATTTGCATTTTTATTCAGATTGTTACACGAATTTCTATTCCGGTCTCAATAAAGAATTCATAAGTAATGAGATAAAAAAAAAGTTTTCCGAAAAGAAGTACTCACCCGAAATCATTTGTAATATTGATGCAAGACTGGTATCTTATTCACTGAGTCTTCAATTCATTTTTGTCGATGAAAATATATTTCATGCTTCCACGATCATCAGCAAGATCAGGAGAGTTGGGAAACATATCTTTAGAAGAAATATCACTTCGAAAATGCAAAAATAACTAATTTCGTCGGTGATTTTTTTATTTTTAGCAGAATCTCTCTATTCAATATTCAATTGAGAATTGTTTTCTTTATTAACATGAATACCCCTCGAGAGGTTATAAAATTATTTGAAGAAATTATTTATGTTCAATCTGGCTGCAAGTAATATGTTTCGTTGCCAAATAAATTTACTTTTAACTTTCAATTTGGCATACTTAAATGCATCATGTATCTCATTAGGTACATTCCATAACAAAAAATAAAATTATAGGTTCAAAAAACTGAAAAATACGTTTATATAGCAATAGGGACCAAGAAGTTTGAAATAATAAGAATAGTCATTTACCAAAAAATTCAAATGATATTAAGATATCAGCTTGCCATTTAAAGCATACGTTCAAATAATGATGCACTATATATAGTAGATAGAATTAGTCGTATATAATATGATTCGTTCGATTGATTGAAATAGCAGATAGCTGGGTAATCTGGTAGACATTCTATTTTTCTTGAGGTATAGAAATCAACAATCAAAACAAAACAAGTATATTGAAAACATTTTTGCAAATCATCTCATTTAGTAATCCAATTCTTGTGCTTGAAATATGGAACTCTCACAGAAATGCAAATCCATTCAGATCAAATGAGTTGAATAAATCACTAGTACCCGAAAGTCTGAAAAATTTATTTCCGGAAAATTTCATGATCACTTGAAGAATCGAATACGGTCAAATGAATCTTAACTGTCGATTTTTACGGTCGAGCCAGGATCTGATCTTTGTTTTGAAGATTATGTCCGACTCGAGTAATTGCTTTTATGGAGAGAATATAACTCTGATGAAGTTCATCGCCCCTTTTCTCCGCAATTAGATGATGGAATACGGAAGTCGGAATATGAAACTTTTTTTTGTAACGACATGAATGCATGGGATTTCGTGTTTATAATGAAGTAATTTTTGTGGAGGACCAGTAAAATTTTGACGGAATCTCAGTATTTTGGTTGATATTCAGTTAGTTGATTGCTGATGAACAAGAAAGCAGGTTGCCTGCTTATTGGCAGTCGGCGCCTAGAAGCGCCAATAAATTAGTTAGCTTCTAAATGGTAGTGGACATGGACAAAGCCTGTCGGAACTGGTGCCAGCGCGAATCGGCACTGACTAATTTACCGGAATTAATTTTTAATTTTTGTTCGTTTATTGTCAGAGCCGGACGAGGGTTTTGTCAAGATTGATAGTAAAATAATGAATTATTATAATTAGATTTCAATCGATGTGCGTTGTGGGACAAATGGCTGAAACATTACATAAAATTTATGGAACAAAATGGAAATAGATGGTGTCTTTTATCGTAACAAAATGGCCAGTATCTATTTTGAAAAAATATTGGGTCCGCCTTCCAGATAGCCCCGACCTTTCCAAGAAAGGCTATTTCAAATCCTCTTCGTAGAAAATGAGATTGGCGACAGAGACAATTAGTACGTTGAAATGGGTTGAAGTATTTCACATAGAGTTTTTCAAGAACACCGAAATGTAAATGATCAATGAAGTTAATTAATCGTTATTTAATGATATTTAATGTATGCCAGATCAAAAAATATTTTGTTATTAATAAGAATTAGAAGAGTAGCATGAAAGTATTTTTTACATTCAAATGGTTTTTTTAACTTTCACGCTTGTAAGTAACAAAATATTATATTTTCTACAATGAATATTCAGTGGCTAGGAAAATGAATTGTCAAACGTATAATGCAGATAGAAAAATACCTGAAATGACTGGACTAATAGTTAGAGAGCCGCGGGTCTAAAACCGCGATGAGAATCTATACGTCTTCAGTTTGGTGAGGTGAAAGTCCATCCCTCGAAAACCCCAAATTCCAAATATTTTTGAAATCGGGCAGGGCCTCCTCTAGTACGAAAGGAAAATGTCTATCGAGTTCTTCGACGATTTCAATATGTCTTCCGTTATAATAATTTTGTTTAGAAAGTGACTAGTAATCATCTGACAAAGCGAAAGACGGTTTGGTTGAGCGCACTATTTTTTAAAATTTTAGGCCCCAAAATCGATCATTGTAAAAATTCGACGTCTCCTATATGTTTAATTTTGTGTTCCTTCACTTTGTTATGGTCTTCACATCGGGAAAATCTGAGTGGAAGACTTTTTTAGTAGGGCCCGGCCTCAGGGTTGACCAAATAAACAAATTGAAAAACTCGCGGGAGCGGCTAAGTTGAAAAATCGAAAACTGTAATTGGGTTCAATCTTAGGCTTTCAAATTTTGCATGGAGCTTTCTCAGGGGCCATAAATCCTAATTTTCGAAGGAAATTCTTTTTGACATACTTTTCACCCCTTTGAATTTCCTCTATTTTCTCTGTTTATTCCTGGTAATCATTTTCGTTTGAAAATTTTCCTCAACCACTCACCTCAACTAGTAGTTGATGATTACAGGAATACATTTCATCCCCTATATAAGGGCTGTTCGCTCCCAACGGCCTAAATAATCTATTTGAGCGAGGAAGAGCACATAAATGAACTCAGGGAGATGAATTAATTTTATTTATTTATTTTTTGCTGAGAATTGCTTATAACTTCATTCATTTATAAACCGTTCACGAGCCTTACGCCAAAGAATTCATTTGGTGGCATTCATTCATCTCCCTAAGTTCATTTATGTGCTCTTCCTCGCTCGAATAGATTATTTCAGCCGGCAGGGGCGAACATCTCTTATATAGGGGTTGAAATATATTCCTGTAATCATTATCTTCTAGTTGAGGAATGTTGATTAAACTTTATACACTGAATTATCGATGAGAAAAATTTTCAAACAAAAAAGATTACCAGGAATAAACAGAGGAAATAGAGGAAATTCAAAGGGGTGGGGAAGAGTGAAAAGTTGGCCAAAAAATCTTCCCTTTGGGAATCAGGTTTTACAGCCCCTGAACGAACTCCATGCAAAATATGAAAAGTTAAGATTGAACCCAAGTGCAGTTTTTGATTTTTCAACTTAGCCGCTCCCGCGAGTTTTTCAATTTTATTTGGTCATCCCTGAGGCCAGGCCCTACTGAAAAAGTCTTCCACTCAGACCATGAAATAGTGAGAGAACCCAGAATCAAGCATATAGAAGACGTCGAATTTTTGCAATGATCGATTTTGAGGTCCGAAATGCCTCAGTAAACGAGTTATCGTCGGTATTATGTGCCTGGTTGTCAGAATTCAACAAGAAAAACTCCGCCAAAATGATTTTTTTGTGTGCTTTTCGAAGAAAAAAGGAAAATAAAGTTTTATGTTGCTCGTCGCAAGTACATACCAACAAGAACACCATTGTTTTGCTGCGAGGATCATTTCACTTTGAAGGATGATATTAAAACTACATACAGTATTCATTATCGGGTACTGCAATAAAATTGAAAAAAGGCGTTCTGCCCCACATTTTCAATGAGCATTCACAATGAGCAGTTCGATGCAAATTTGAGGCTGTAAATAGACCATATCGCAACTAATGCCACAATGAAGAGTCGTTCTGAGACCTACTCGAAAGTTTTGCTAATTCACACAATTTTTGTGTCAAAACAGGGCTTGCGAAAATAATAAATTCATCGGCAAGTTTGATTCAATTTTTTGAATTCTATCACGGTATGACATTATAATAATATCGAGTAAACTGCACACCAATTTGTTTGTCCTGAGCTGAAACAACCACATAATTATTGAATTCAGATAGGACTTCTATAAAATAAAATTGTTCCCAGTGTAGATAAAACGGATTTTTTCCAATAGCACAGTACTTAGGTAACAGCTTTCGCATGTTCACAACCCCCTGAAAAAAAAGGGCTGCTGCTTGAAAAAATATGTTACAAAAGTTACTGACAAGTTCTATGAATATTCAGGTGATTTCCGACAGTGTAAAAAAAGAGTAGTGCAATAAATTTATAATTATAAGTTACCATAATTACGTGAAGACATAAATATGAATGTACTACACTCTGGGAATATTGGAAATAACTCAATTTTTGATGTATTGATGTATTTTTGCATAGTTCCATCACAAACGAACAGGAATTTTCCCAATATAAAAATCTATAAAATATCCGGATTCTCTTGATTTTAATAATATTATTTCTATTACTATCGATTCGTCTTAGATTTTCACCTCTCGCAACTGCACAATCCGAACAGGAAACGTTTTGAATGACATCTTCTTCATCGACTGTCATTTCCATACTACCGAAATACCACTCCGAGCGGGTCAATTTTAACGTAAAATTTATGGCAAAAGTGGTCTTTTTCAACGGTATTATTATTTTTAGTGATCAATCTCTATAATAGAAGTGGTTTTATTCTGATTTTCCACATCATGTCCTAACCTAATTGGTTAGTACATCGGCATACCATGCAGGTGATGGAGAGATCGTGGGTTCGAACCCGACAAACCCATGTTTTATTTCAAATTGCAATTACTCCCAACAGTATATAACTCAAACACCCCCAAATCACTTTTTTCGCAAAATACACAACATTCACACCCTCGAATAAGATTTTTTACACGCATTTTTCCTGAGAAGATTGAAGATTACACATAAATTCATTCCTCAAAATTAAGTTCAATGTTGAACGTTGAAGTCATACGACATCAGTTGCTTTTTTCGTGAAAAACTACTGTTTAGGAATGAATTCTAATCAGGTGCACAAGATGATTTTCTGTAATCTTGAGTTTTGTTTATTATTTTCATTTTTTCAACTTTTACTTTCATCGAACTCCCTCAAGGAAAATGATTTATCATATGATAATTAGAAATAATCTCTCCTGCTCAACAAAGAGATGAAATGGGTGGATGAGGTGCTGGACTCCTCATCATTCACGACTTTTTCCGAAAAATTATTAATTTCGAAGTTTTTTCATCAACTTAAAATGTTCCGTTTATGCTAACTAGGGCGCTTATGCCTGAAGTAATTGACAGAAACGTAATCGAGGCAGATATAATAGTCACCCTTGTAATCGCACTCACAAAAAAAATCCATTACTCATTTTCTTGTGACGGCATCAGCACTTAGGGTATGAACTACCCGGATATGTGGTCTTTTCTTGTCGCATTTGCGCAATCTGTCGCACTTCTCTACAAACACTTGATTTATCTCAGATGAACCAAAATGTATCTCTCTTGGAGTGCCACTGAATTCTTCTGGCAATTGTTTTGCATACTATTGAGAATTGGATGGAAACACAATTCATTTGTCATCGGTTCTAATTTTTTAAAAAAATTGTTAGTAAAATTTCCAGTTTTAACATTTTGAAATTTGTTAATCTTTTTTTAACATAAGTAAAACAACATTCTAGGAAAGTTCATTGGTGATTTAGTGATATTGGAACACTCCTTGGTTTCATCGATGAGAGTTCATAGAATAAATCATGTATCATTATACAGTGTAATAGTCCTCCCCCCTATATTAACTTTTGATCGGATCAATATTTTTCAACTAAACTTAGCTCACTTGTATGGGACCATAAATACTAATCTTACAGCTACACCAGCATTTATGGCATACTAAAAAAAAAATAGTTCAGAATTTTGTACACATTTATTGTAAATTTGCGTCCCAAACCAATTTTTTTTACAGTTCTCGTTTTCCATGGAAAGCCATGAAAGCTTTTGATTCAAGCTGCACCACACACTCTGTTTTTTTGGAAATATGCAATATACAGGGTGTTATGTGAGTACGTGGCCAAACTCGAAGGGTGATTCTTTGAGTGATTCTAATACGAAAAGTTCATATAACCAAACGTCCGGTAATGCTTTGTTTTCAAGATTTTTAGAAGAAATAGTATTTTCCTAAATATCTTAAAAATCATTCAGCCGATTTTGTTGAAATTTGGCAGTGTTATTTGGGGCAGTAAGGGGCTAATATTTCCCCAACTAGATTGAAATCATCATGTCCAGTGGCGTCCCGGAATGCACCTTAACCAATATTTTGACCAAAATAATGTGCGACACTGATTTTTTGCAATTTTTGTATTGTTTTTTCGCATTGAGCAACTGAAACTACAAATTTTTTATTTTAACCATTTTTTTCGTATCTTGCTTTGTTTTCGAGAAAAAAAAAACATAAAAATCACTTCATTGCGTGTCCCTGGGACAACATAATGAAAAAATTAAACTACCAAACCATCAAAAACTGGGGTGTACTTGCTATTTTTTCCATATAGTCTATTCAAGTCTTATAAATTGTTATCAAAAGTAATGCAAGCAACAAAAAAAATTTATTAATTATTAAAACATGTTTTTATTGTTGATTAAACAACTGAAATAACACAAATGTCATCTTTTGAATTTTTAGATCAACTGTTTTCGATGAAACCAAGGAAGTTGATTATTACTGCAGTGTTTTGAAAGTAAAGTAAGAGAACCATGGAAGGAAAAACAAACAAAAACTCCCATTCATTCAATATTTGATACTAATTATTTGAAGTGTGTTTAAGAGTATTAGGCTATAAAATTCGTTACTGATAATTATAAAATGGTTCGGTTTACAAACTCAGAAATGGACGATATACATTTTGTCTATGGAATGGCCCAAGGCAATTCCAGAGCGGCTAGACGCATTTATCAGGAAAGATATCCTCATCGCATTGTACCGAATAGATAAACATTTATAAGAATACACGAAATGCTGTGCAAATTGGGCACCATCCAAAAGTCGGCTGCTCTTATGGGGAGCTGGAGGAAGCAGTTTAACGTGAAGTTGAGCGTAGCTCCGATACAAGTACACGCAAAATTGCACAACAATTAAACATTTCTCACTTTAGATTTCAAGGGACTTTCAACTGTATCCTTACCACATACAGCGTGTGCAAGCGTTATTACCTGCGACTTTTCCCAAGCTAGTTGTTTATTCTACTTGGCTTTTGCAGGCAGCATCTCCGATATTTCTATCCCGTATATTGTTTATCGGTAAAGCGTGTTTTCCCGGAATTCAATTATGAACTTTCATAACAATCATATCTGGGCTGAAGAAAATCTCCATGCGGTTATAGAACATCATTTTCAAGAACAGTTTTCCGTGAATGTTTGGGTTGGTGATTATCTCATTGGACCTCATTTTTTACCCCCGAGATTAAATGGTCCAGAGTATCGTCATTTTTTGGAATTTGTGTTAGCTGTATTATTAGAAAATGTCCTACTGGCAGTAAGAGGAGCAATGTGGTTCATGCACGATGGGGCCCCACCTCACTTTATAATAGTAGCACGTCAATTTCTGGATGCAACTTATGGAGAAAACTGGATCGGTCGCGCAGGTTCACAGTCATGACCATCCAGGTCACCGGATTTAAATCCCTTAGATTTCTTCCTTTGGGGACATTTGAAGTTCCTCGTTTATAAAACTCCAGTCAACACTGAAGAAGAATCAATCCAACGGATATGGAATTCATGTGATCAGATAAGACATATGCCGGAAATATTTCAACTTGTTCGGCAATCGATGTTAAGACGAGGTAATGCTTGCATTGAAGTTGAAGGAGGACATTTTGCGCAACTATTGTGTTAGTTATTGTTGAATGTTTTGTTACAAAAAAAAATGCGTTTCATTTGTTTAAATGTGGTTTTAATGAAGGGTTCATCTTGTTTCATGTTTTTTTAAATTTCCGTCGTTACCATATAACAATAAAGTGATTTTTTTTTCTCAAAACAAAGCAAGATACCAAAAAATGCCAGGATCAAAAAAGTTGTAGTTTCAGTAGCTCAATGCGAAAACAATATGAAAATAGAAAAAAATCAGTGGCGCACATTTTTTTTGTCAAAAATATTGGTTAAGGTCTCTTACGGGACGCCACTGGACATGATATATTCAATCCAGTCAGGGCTGAATAAGCCCCTTACTACCCCAAATAACACTGCCAAATTTTAACAAAATCGGCTTAAGAATTATTAAGATATTTAGGAAAACACGATTAAAAAAAAACACCCTGTATCTTGGAAACGAAGCATTACCAGACCTATGTTTATTTGAATTTTTCGTCTTAGAATTACTCAAAGAATCACCCCTTCAAGTTTGGCTACGTACTTACATAACCATTATGTATAGTGATCGGAATTGTGTCAGAATTTCTTACACATTTATTACAGATCATTGATGTTTAGAAAATTCCAATATGATGATTCCCAAATATACATCAAAACGTAGATAGTTATTGTTTTTTTCACAAAACTTCTAACACATCTATAACAAACAATCGACGTTATGGAAATGACATACTGATTGTTCCTAAGTGGTTAAATACCCCCAAGCATCTTAAAATTCCTATACATATATGTGTCATGACGTAGGCTCGGTGGCGAAATTTTCCAGAGATTAGTACAAATATTTGCCAATATACTGTTTTTGAAAACACAACTCTCAAAGATTCTGGTAGTCCGTCGTTGACAATAACGAGTTTACACTTGTGAAATCTATAACGGTGTTGATGTCTCTTATACGTACTACTGAACATAATATGGTTTAATGCTTTTTCGGTGCGTTACATCCACTGAGAATTTTCTGTGAGGCAATCGATCTGAAGACATCTTGGGGTTGTTTATATCCATTCATTGCTAATGAAATATGGTCCAAGGAAACAAGCCTACTAACTAATCGCAGAACCTCAGAAATACGGTATGCATAAATCAATGAATCGTATTGTGTAGCATTCTCAATTAACATGCCATGCTCACCTAGAACCATGTGATATAAGGTTGTGAGATACTGTAATGAATTTAAAACTCAATAAAAACAAATGGATGTAACATATTTAGTACTATTGCCTTTGAAAAATTTATTAGCACGTCCCACTGTTCAAACTTTCAATTTGTGTCCATGCGTACCTAGAAACTCGCAACAGAAGGATAAGGGATACTGTTATGAATGTAAAACTCCAAAAACTGTAAATGTCGCATTTTTCTGTCATAATACCTTTCAAAAAATCAGATGTGGAATCATCTACGACTGAAAGATAAACTTTAGTCACTATCTTCTAGCGTCAAGATAACCTCTTGTGGGGTATTCGACATGAATACATGAATACCCCACGAGGGGTTATATCTTGACGATGGAAGATAGTGACTAAAGTTTATCTTTCAGTCGCAGATGATTCCACATCTGATTTTATGAACATCCTGTTTATATTTTCAACAAATCAATCTATCATACCCCATGACAGGTTTTAATGTCAGAAAACACTAATTTCAAAGTGTCTCTCCAAAATAAATGATTCTAACTTTTTCCATCTTTGCAAAGTGAGATTGCTGCTTTAAAATGTGTTTTCCATTTCTTCCGGTCTTCCTGATGATCGTGGAAGCGTGAAATAGATTTTTGTAGAGAAAAATGTATTGAAGACCTAGTGAATGCGATGTCTCTCCTGCGTCAATGTTACGAATGATTTCTGGTGGGTACACTCTTTTGGAAAACATTTTCCTTTGCCTCATTCATCTTTATGAGTTCTTAATTAGGACTGGAATAGAAAATCAAATTACTATCTGAATGAAATGCAAATTTTCAATTTCAGATTTTTTCTTTTGAGTTAGGGCCTTTTCAGAATATCTATCAGATGTAGTTCAATGTCCAGCTTGGCTTCAGCCGGGAAAGTAGTTGTTTTCTGTTAGACATTAACAAAAAATGACTTCATTTTAATCGTGGATTTTTCAATTCACAGGAAAATCTTTCTATCAATATTCAATTGAGAATGTTTCCCTTTTCAACCTTTCAAAACTTTACTAACACATTCCATTCTTTAAATTCTGAATTCTTATAATTGGAATAGTCTATGAGCACCTAGAAGTAGGTGATAGAAGGTTGTGGGCTGCTATAATAAATTTAAAACTCGATGAATAACTCATAATGTCGCATATTTTTGTCATAATACCTTCAAAAAATTTATTAACATATCCCACTCTTCAAATTTTCAATTTTCGCAATCGAAATAGTCCATGCGCACCTATAAACTACTGATGAGAGCTTGAGGGATACTGTAATGAATTTTGACCTGAAAAAAATCTGGTAATGTTAGTACAGAAGGTTGTGGGCTACTGTACTGAATTTAAAACGAAAAAAAAACTCTTTATGTCGCATATTTCTGTCATAATACCTTTAAAAAATTCATTAACACATCCCACTCTTCAAATTTTTATTTCAGCAATTGAAATAGTTCATGTGTACCTAGAAACTAGTGATAGAAGCTCAAAATTTAAAACTCAAAAAACTGTTACTGTCACATTTTTGAGTAATAATGCCTTTTAAAAATTTATTGATACATCCCACTCTCCAAAACTTTCATTTTTGTAATCATTTCATTTGAATTTTAAAAATCTATTAACAAACGTTAGTCTAATTTTTTAAAATTTCGAGTATCCATAAAAGTGAGTTATTGATATATTATTGAAATCCTCCCGTTCATTATTCTGATTCTGAAAGACCCAATCCTTTGATCAAAATAAAATTTATGCAAAAATTTCATATAGTATTGGTTTCTAGTGTTCTAGTGAGTGTTTCGCAATGAATAAATATAAACAATCTTAGGACCTCTTCAGATCGATTGCCTCACACTGGAAAATTCAGCGCACCGAAAGAGCATTAAACCATATTATGTTCAATAGTACGTATGAGGGACATTATAGTATATTAAAGTATAAGTGGATAAAAAGGGCTTTAAAACACGCGCGATTTTTCGAGCATGACGGCGCAGCCGGAGTGCTCGAAATAGAGCAAGTGTTTTTAAGACCAGTTATCCACGAATACTTTACGTTATTTTTTTTTATTGGTGCACTTTGAAATCATATATACTGGTATTATTACTACAAAAAATAGAAATAAGAACTAATAATGCAAGAAGGTTGAATTTGTGATGTGACATCAGTATACCTTTCGTTGTCATGGAAATGAGAAAAACATTCATTTGCAATTTGTTACCAAAGATCAATATTTGTTGTCACCAGAGCTCAAAAATGAATTATTCTAATATCGATTTTTTTAATAGTGAGGCAGAATCGCGGTTAATACCGCGAAAATCCAGTGATATATATAAAAAAGACTAAGAAAAGTTCATCAAATGGATGGAGGAGCACATATAAATGAACGAATTGTGAGTAATATTTTATTTGACGTAAGGTACTCCTGTCAGATCAATAATCAAAAATATGTCATTTAGACTTCACGTTTCTCGATTTGTTGATGTTGTCATGGTAACCTTTAAAAAACGCGCGTTTTTTAAAGTTCGATTTAAACACGCTGAGGCGTGCTTTAAGTTTAAAAGGGGCACCAATAAAAAAAAAAACGTTTTTGTAACGACGGACTGTCAACATCTTTGAGGGTTGTGTTTTCAAAAACGGTAATTTGACAAATATTCGTACTAGTCCGTAGGAAATTCCACCACCGAGTATACTACATCGTGACACATATAAGCAACAGGAATTTTGAGATTTTTGGGGGAACCATCATTATGAATTTCATAAGTCAATTGTTTGTAATAGATGTGAGAAAACCGTTACCGCCCACGTTTTGATGTATATTTAATAGGGATTATTCAATATTTAGGGGTATTTAATCCCTTGGGGATCAACATGTTGGAATTTTCTACACGTCCATGATCTGTAATACATATGTGAGCAATTTTGGCACCTATCCATTCACTATAAATTTTCAAAAATACACAGGGTGTGGTGCAGCTTGAATCAAAAGCTAGCCCACGCCCTTTTCCTGGAAAACGGGAACTGTAAAAAAAAATTGGTTTGGGACGCAAATTTGTACAAAATTCTGAACTAGTATTTCTGGAGTGTGCCATAAATGTTGATGTAGCTTTAGGGACATAATTTTTACGATACTCCGTTATGACCTCATCCGTAGAAGCGTGACGTCATTTGGAGAAAAAAATGGGGAGGTGGATTTTTTGGCACCTCGTTACAAAGGTCTCTTGATATCTAATAGATTAATAATTTCTGCGTATCGTTAGGGGAATTATAGGCATTTGAAATCTTGAGATATTTTGTGTACTTTCACCTCATCTACGCAAGTTTAAAATGGAGGTGCTATTGACTAGTGACTTTCTCCGCACTTATTACAAATTATGGCATGCTGCTCAAACAAGAAAAATTTCAAACGAATTCATTCATTATCTTGTTATGGATAAATATTTTCAATTACACAAAACAACAGAAAGCATTCAGACCATGAATAATACAAATACTCACTGATCAGTATGTACTTATTATCATCTTAGCAAGTGTTCGAGATGTTCCTCAATGTCAATAAGAAAGTCCAGTTTCGAACTCTCTCTCTCATATTTAGCAGTATTTGAGACGAGTGTTTCTCATACGATTTTTCTATATATCGTTGTCAAAGGCTCAGTCTCATATACTTTTGACTTCAGATATCCGCAAAGGGAAAAGTCATTGGCGATAGCTCTGGGGAACGTGCCGGCCATTCAATTGCCACATTTCCACCGATCCATCTAAGTAATTTTCATTATACATCAATTTTTAAAATGTGATTCGTTTTGTAGCATATTTAGTTATAAATGTTCACTTAAATTGCCATCTATGAATATTCCTACTAATGATATGGTTATCCAAAATGCCTGCCCATACATTCACTTTTTGTGGATACTGATTGTGCTCCTCCCTAATGACACGTGGATAGTATTACTCCAGTACCGAATAGTTTGTCTGTTAACACTACCACATGATGGAAAAGAATACTCATCACTGAAACGAATGTTCTGTACATAGTTCGGATGGTTCCTGATTCTATTACACATTATTTCACAAAATTCTATTCTTCTGTCCGCATCATCTTTGAATAACTGGTGGGAAATAATGAATAAAACAATAAATTTATAAGCATTCTATTTATGTTTGATTTACAAATGTGTCTTCACAATAGGAGTAGAAACGTTGCATTCATTTGCAACTGATTGAATTGTCGAATAGGGATTATTAACGACAGAACTGACACTATCTATTTGTTTGATTTCTGAAATTACTCTTCTGCCCACCACTAGCATGCTTTACACTACCGGTAGCAGTAAACTTTCGTACTAACTTCTTGAAATATCCGTTGAGAATTATCACTGCTTGTTGCAAATTGCGTACACTTTCTCCATAGATGATAACCGCTTCGATTTTTTCAGCGCACGTCCTCGAGCCATTTTTTGGATACCAACCTTTGCTGAACAACAAATGTAATACCAACTCACAAAATTAAGACCTTAGATCAAGTTGATTACAATAAACCGACAGTTTTTCATTTATGAAAATAAAAGTAAGAAATGTTTTCAAAATTATGTTGATTCTTGAGGAAGCAAATCCATATATTCGAAGGGTATGATTGTGAATATGTATTGAATAGTTGATAATTGAATAATTATAAAACTCGTTGCTTGTGATTTGAGTTTTTCACTTGACCATCCCCCTAGAGGGGTCCAGTACTGTAATCTTGCAAAAAAAAAACGAGATATTGAGGGAAATATCCGTTTTGAGGACCCCCAAGACGATTGAGATCATTTCCAGTCTGTCTGTGTGTGTGTCTGTAATCTTCCACAATAAGTGCCGAACCCTTCGAGCAATCAAACTGGAATTTGGCAAGAAAATACAATTCCTACCTCAAATGCGTCCATGACTGTCATCTGTTCGAACAGGAGTGTCACTATTAAAAGATGACAGAAACGATATCGCACAAAACTTCACTTCGGGGTTGAAAAAAATCTTTTTTTTTTTCGATAAACATAATTTTTTTTTTGAAAATATCAAGATTTTTTCATGTTTTTTAATTTTTTCCTATTTTTATCGATTTGGTCCTATAAATAAAACAAGTTTCTATTTTCCACACGTTTTTGATTTTTTCCCACCGTTCTTCAAATCTTAATGAAGACAGTTCCTGTATAAGAATGCTCGATCCTGCAAATTCTTGTCAGAACAAATTGAAAAACCCTCCACTGTTTATATAAAAAAACCCTCCAGTGTTTATATAAGCAGCGCGACGCGTGATTTCTGCTTCAAATTTCTATAGGTTACCTAAAAATCGGCTAAAAGTGTAACAATGTCAACTCATCATAGAAGTGGAAGGAAAAAAGACCCTTACTATAAATCTATTGAAACTGAAGGAAAATCTGGGAATATTCAAAAAATGAAATCGAAAAAGACAATGAATCAGTTAGTACACAAACAGCATACTATAATGATAGTAGGTAAATTAGATTGTTTCTATAAGTTTTATTTTTATTATAATTCTCCAAAGATATACAGAATAGATTTTTGAGTTGCTGCTTTTCATTAAATTCAACATGGAATTCAGGGAAATGAGTTTCTGAGATACAGGGTGTTGAATTTGAATCTGAAATTTTATTTTAGATTATTTTATATAACTTTTACTGAAGATAAAGATTTCGCTTCAACTGTAAATTTATATATTGTCTTTTTTAAAGGTTGAGGAATACTTCTGGCGTGAATGCGCCACGAAACTCACAGGAACCAAGTACTTCACAACCTTTACAGTTACTTTCCAGTATTTCCACTCTAGATACTCTAGATATTTCTTGAAATCCACCTACTTCTGTATATTCAACAAACATTGCAACAGCACTCATTAATTGAACTTAAAACCGAATATGACTGTACACTATGTAGTTTTGTCACAGAGAATGCAGCTAATATGACTGCAATGCGACATGACATAAAAAAAAACAACTACTACTGAATTGAACCGTATTACGTATGGTTGTGCTGCACATATTTTCAATTTAATTTGTGAGGATTTGGACATCGCTAATATTGCAAAACATATTGTTTACATTGCCAAATATTTTCGTAAGAACCATTTTGCCTCTGCAGCATATGCCAAAGAAGGAGGCAAAAAACTAGTTCTGCCAAATGATGTTAGATGGAATTTGCCTGCCGACTGTTTAGGAGAACGAAAACAAATTGACAATATTATTAGAGGAAAAATTTCAAACATTCACTTAAAAAGATTAGTCGAAGATTACCTTACAATACTCAAGCCTATCTCTATCGCAATAGATAGACTACAAAGAAACAGTGCCAGTCTTTTAGATGTTGTGGAAGAATTTGAAATATGAGAAATCTATTTTGACAAAACTGACATAACTTAAAAACATCTGCAAAAATTGAAGAGGCGTTATGAACAGTGTATAACCCCATCATTTGTTGGAATATCTTCTTTTCCCAACAAAACTCAGCAAACACTAACAGAGAGTGAACAATTTTTTGCCTTGAAAGCTGTTGAAGAATTATATCCAAATAGTGGTTTTCTACCATTCATGATCAAGTTTCTTGCCAGATCAGGACGTTTCACTAATGATGATATTCTTCAGAATTTGAAACACATACATTGGTGGAAGTCACAATAAAATATACCCATTATTCAAAAAGGGTTCTTCATAATTAGACAATTATTTTGTGCTGCTGCTTCTTTCGTATCAGTCCAGAAAATTTTCTAAACATTTAGTTCAGTCCATTCCAAACTCAGAAATCGATTAAAAACGGAAAAAGCTGCAAAATTATGTTTTTTTTGTACGAACACTACAATTAACTGAAATAAACATTATTTAGATACAGTGCTATAATTTTTTCGATATATTAAACAATTAATTGAAACTCATAGTTTTTAGTTTCTCTTCATTATAACTTATCAAAAATTTTGATTTTAATCGTGATTTAAATTGAAAAAAACATGTTATTTAAATCGCGATTTAAATCATGTATTTGCATCAATTGATCTGAATCGTTTCAAACCTGCTGGACTTGCAATATGTCATTTGAAAGCCCTTGAAAAACTGGATCCGGGACAGTCAAATTTTTTTCTCGAGCGGACATCTGTCAAAAATTAAAAAATGTCAAAGTTCTAAACTTTGCCATTCAATTATTCAAAATCTATCCCATGCCTTAAAACTGAATTCGGCAGGGAGAAACACAACAAAATAATCGAATGAAGTCTGCCGTTGGAGCTTCCTACCGTTTCCCAGTCTGGCGCTACAAATGTGTAATTTTTCTCCTGGGTGTTACCATCCGAGAAGGTTGCTCATCCGGGCTTTGACTAGGATGATCCGCGTTCGGTGCAGGACCGCTCAAATGACTAGGGTCAAATATCTCACTTGGTCAATTGACCGGTGAATTGACTGTTGAATTGACCGATCAAATTGACTTCGTACAGCCCTGAAAATGTTTTATTTCTAAATAACCCCAATCTTCCGAGGCTCGTACCGGTCAAGTTCGGGGGAGTCCCACAGCTGATTTTCTATAGTTATTAATAGTGTAATTTGTAGAGGCATAATATAATGATATGTTATTTGGCAAATGTGAAGTGTATTGTTTCAGCTGCAAAGGTCTAAGTAAAATAATTATTTGGAAAAAAAATATCGGGGAAGTTATGCAATACTTGGTTGTGATCAAATACACCATTCCAGTACGTCCATTCTCATATTGCGAAAGTGAGTGGAATTACCGAAAAAATAACAAGATTCAGATGCCCGTATCTCCCCCAACGGTAAGCGGAAATGAAAAATGTATACATTGAATGATACAAAATTGACAAACATTTTAAACGAGGTGTCACAAAACTCACCTTCCCATTTGATTTTGTGTCTCCAAACGACGTCACGCTTGTGCAGATGCCGTCATAACGGAGAGAAGTATCGTGAAAATTGGTTATCATGGTCCCATATAAGTGTGCCAAATTTGGTTGAAAAATATTGATTCGTTCAAAAGATAATATGGGGGGACTATTTCGCTCCGAACTGTATATATATATATATATATATATATATATATATATATATATACTGATCTAACAAATATATATTCAAGGCAACTGAAAATACTCACGAATACATTGTGGAGGTATATAACTGCGATGAGTTTTTTAAGGAATGAATTCGAATCAGGTACATAGGATGATTTTCTGTAATCTTGGGTTTTGTTCATTATTCTAATTTTTTTTAACTTCAACTCCCATCGAACTCCCTCAAGGAAAATTATTGTTTATTAGAAATCATCTCTCCTGCTTAACTATGAGATGAGATGGAATGGGTAGCCGAGAGAAAGTGCATGTTCTCCCATCATTCACGTATTTTTCCGAAAAATTGATAAGTTTGAAGTTTTTTCATCAAGTAAAAATGTTCCGTTTATACTTTCATCGTTGTAAACGCACTCACAAAAAATATTTAAAATTAAATTTTCTTGTGACGGCATCAGAAGTATTTTCTTGTCACACTTGCGCGATTTGTTGCACTTCTCTACCAGCACTCGACCAATCTCAGATGACCAAAAATATATGCCTCTTGAAATGTTACTTCATACCGGGATTATTTGTTGGCATGACTCAAGCCATCCTATTAAGAAATTTACACTATTTCCTCAAAACCCCCAAATGTAAATTGATTGGTGTCCAAGGGGTAGTTCCCCAGGCTAACCCTCATAAGCCACTTGAAATTGGTCACAAATCAAATTATGAGATGTGACAGAGACCTCAGTGGAATTGAAATAATCTTGGATTGGTAATAGACATGCTTGCATTACCGATTCTCATCATACGCATGAATTATATAGGATATCAAACAAATATGACGAAGGGACGGAAGCTCTCATTCATTGGATTATATGGTCTGAAGAACTGGCAGTTTCATTCCATAAAGCTTCCAACTCCATCTCCGTTTGTTTTTTTCTTGTGTTATTGCCAAATTTTCCCTTTTACTTATCTGTGGTAGAACTTAGAAATATTTTTGAGACATATGTATCCCCAATAACGGTTTTCATTAATGAAATTAAATTGAAAAATTCAAGAACCCCCGACACAAAAGAAAGAAATAATATGTATTGGCCCTTTAAATTCAATATAAGTAGTAATATTTTGATCCAAGCGTCGCGTCAGGGAACCGTTAATCGAGAAGTGAGTTACCTGCGAAAAATAATTCCAAGTTTCCAAAAAATATGAGCAATAGCTCATTCGATCCGGGATGCAATTCTGAGAAAGATTTTTTTGTTTTTTCTGCTGACGAAAATTGCAATTGTTATTAACAAAAAACAAAAACAAAAAATGGGGTTCAGATTTTTGAGAATAACTCAAAAACCACAAGAGATAGCAAAAATCGGAAACAAGGTTTTTAAAAAGGACAAAATTTTCAATGAGACAATGCCGACTCCTGGAACTCTATATCCATTATTTATAATTTTGATTTAACGCTGAAAATAGGGCTCCGTGCGACCCCTACGACATGCGCGCGTCGTCTCTGAAGAGAGTACACCACATAAAATATTTTTGTATAGTATTAAATATCAATTTTTGAATTTTAATGAATAATGGTGTGTTTTCAATACTTGAAAGAACAAGGTCCCGTTAGAAAAAAAAATAAGTTTATTTTTCAACAAGTTAGGCAATTGTTAATTAGTCCTTATTTTTCAGACCTGTTTCCATAAAAACCAGCATAAATGTTTGAATAATAACTCTAAAAATGTTTCGCCCTTTGGGGAATTTTTAAAAGTTGTTTATTTTGTTTATTATAATTTTTTAAAGTTAACAAAAAATTAAAAATTAAAAAAATATTGTTTTTTTTATTCATATATTTTGCTATTGTTGTTTTTGAATTAAACAAAGGCATTCAATAACATTCGAAGAAACAATTTTTAGGACATTTGTTTCTAAATTGTTTATAAACGAGTTGATTATTTTTGTGAAATTTTATTTTGCCATTTCGTTGTCTAGAGAATATAATTTTATAGAAAAAAAATTTTCCTAAAAATGTTTGTTTATTGTTTATAATAATTTTTTCATAATTCCATTATTTGAATAATTAGTTAAAACTTGTTTTTCCTTTGGAAATAATAATTAGCATTTCTCAATAGAATAACAAAAAATAAAAAATTATATATTAAAAATTTAATTGTTTATCAAGTTAACAATTTGTTATAAACAAATTTCAAATCTCAATAAATATTTTTTCTGAAACAACTTAAAATTACGAAAACAATCATATGCAACAAAATTTCGGAAAATATATTTTTTTTAAATTTAAATCTATAAAAATATTTTTTTGATTTTTTTATATTTTTTTTTTTTTAAAAAAAATTAAATTTAAAAATTTTAATTAATTTTTAATTTTTTCTTATTCTATTGAAAAATGTCAACTATTATTTTCGAAAAAAAAAATGTTACAACTAATTATTTGAATAATAGAACTAGGAAAAAAAGATTATAAACAATAAAAAAAAAATTAAGAATTTTTTTTTGTAAAATAATTACATTTTCTAACAACAAAATGGCATTTTTTTTTAATTTTCCATAACAATTTTTTATAAAATTTATAAACAAATTCCTAAATTTTTTTTTTTATTAAATGCCTTCGTTTGATGCAAAAACAGCAATAGCAAAATATATAGATAAAAAAAAATAACAATATTTTTTTAATTCTTCAGTTTTTGTTAATTGTTAATTTATGCCGTTTTTTATGGAAACTGAGGTCCCAAAATAAGGACTAATTAACAAATGCCTAACTTGTTGAAATTTTTTTTTTCTAACTTTGTTGTTTCAAGTGTTAAAAACACACCATAATTTATTAAAGTATTCGAATCAATATTTAATACTGTAAAAAAAATTATTTTATGTGGTGTACTTTCTTTAGTAGTCGTGCGAAGCCCTATTTTCAGCGATAAATTAAAATTAAAAATAACGGAAATAGAGTTCCAGTTTTCATTGGGAATTTTGTCCCCTTTGAGAATATTTCTTCCGATTTTCGCTATCTTTTATGGTATTTGAGTTATTCTCAAAAAACTGAACCACTTTTTTTCTGTTAATAACAATTGAAATTTTTGTCAGCCGAAAAAAACAAAAGAAGTCTTTCTCAGAATTGCACCCTGAATCGAATGAGCCATTACTCATATTTTTTGGTGACTTGGAACTATTTTCCGCAGGAAACTCATTTCTCGATTGCCTAGGTAGCTTACTCGTGTTTAAATTTCCTACTTTATCATTTTTAGTTGTATTCTATTTTTATTTCACTTACTCAGCGGTCCTCCAACGCGACGACACTTGGATCAAAATATTACTACTTACATTGAATTTGAAGGGCCAACAATATAATTTCTTTGCTCTTTTGTTTTATTTGTCGGTTTTTTTTTAATTCAATTTTATGCTTTTTGAACTATATAGTACTAGTAGATACGCTACGATCGACCCTCTATTACCACATTCACACAAATACTTTCCAGGACGAAACACGAAATTTCGCCACGAGATCTTGCCTCGCCGAAATCTGCGTATTCTGACACAGTTGTATTTTCATAAATATTATTACAGTTGCAAGATTTTGGCAACGCAATATTGCACGTGCAATTCTGAGTTTCAACCCGAAATTATGATTCCGACTTTTTTATTTTCTTTGATAATTTGCAAATGAACGTGATAAAATTAGTTCAGTATATAGGCGACTTAGGGTGATTTACTACAAACAACTTTCAGTTTCAATATTCTAGATAATTTTTGGCCGAATTCATGTACTCTTCCTAAATTAAAATTAATCAATTATAATTCACTTATGCTAAAGTGATTAATTCGTAGATTTAGTTTATGATTGCTGTAATAACGTACCTAGCGCTATTACTTATTAATTCATGACAGATCAGCTTTAGCATAATTTCAAAGACTGAGAAGTGTTGTACTTTATTATTTCAACATATTTTTTCATTTAGATTACTTTGCAATTCTCACTTGAAGCTTTTATTTGTAACTAAAATGCATTAAACACTATCATAACATTGTTTTGTTTTTGTAGTCTGTATCGTACTAAACCATCTATACCATATTCAGCACCCTAATGTATCATACCAAATGGTAATCATTGATTCACTTAATTCCATTTAATCACCTCCCACGTTCGTAGTACGTACCGTACCCCACCGTGCCTTATAATATTCAGCATCGTACTATAACAAATCGTGTTTATTTATTTGCTCAATCCAATTAACTCATTATTTATTTCACTCTCTTCACACATGCATACACTAATTCGCCACAAACGGTATACTACATACTACATCGTATACAAAAATTTCATATCAATTGAACGTTTGAAAGTAGCTCAGAATCCCTCACCAATTTATCCTCATTTCTCTTTCCAACTCCATCATCAGACCCTGATCACCATCTATCTATAATCTATTCATTGAGACTATTCCATTATCAGTAAACTTACTGGTCGTCAAAACAATCAACCATCTTTTGATAACAATCTTGAGGCTGCAGATTCATCCAATGTTCTTTTCAATGAAAAAACAGCCAACCTGATTGCAGAGAAATTACCAAAGCTGCATGAGTATAAATGTGACATACCTTACAATGATATCAGTTTCTCTTTTGCTCCAATAAGTGTACATGAACTTCATGAAATAATTAATGAAATGGAGACCAAATAAAGCTACGGGTATTATGAAGTCTCTACATTCTTACTTAAAAGGTGTTTTGTATGTATTGTTGAGCCCCTTTATCATATCATGAATGCTTCTCTTCTGTCTGGAATTTTTCCTGAAAATGTAAAGTTCGCGCTAATCATGTTTAAAGGAAGGTGATCCTGAATCCCTTGACAATTATAGGCCCATTAGCGCTGGGCGACTTCTCAAAACTCTTTGAGATAGCTGTTTCTAGGCAAGTGGTAGGTTTCTCCATGATCACAATCTTCTCAGCTTGAGCCAACATGGATTCCAAAGGAGCAAGAGCATCGGAACTGCACTATTTGAACTCACTCACCACATATACAACTATACAAGTCTCTCGATAGGGAAGACATGGCCTGTAGAATTTTCTTGGACTCGTCCAGAGCATTCGACTGCATTGACCCCACAATACTACTAATTAAACTTGAACACTACGGTACCCGTGGTACTGCTCTAAACTGGTTCAAATCCTTTATGGAAGGAAGAAAACTTGCAGTTGAAATAAGAGATGAAAGAAGTAACTACAAAGAGTCGAGTGCTCTGGACATGTCGTTGGGAGTGCTGCAAGGCAGAGTCTTCGGTCCAATAATTTTCTTTATATTTCTGAACGATTTTGCTTTACTTGTGGATCAAGACAAGACTTCCATCAACTATGATGATGACAGTAACTGCTTTCCATTTTCCCGAGCTATTATCTAACGCAAACTCCTTTAATAACTGCAACTGAAAAATGTTTTACGAACTCCAGGCTAGTCATGAATCCCGACAAAACTAATATGGTCCCGTTTGAAGTCAATTGCACCACCTAACTGCACTATAATGAATCAACCTGAAATTGAATTCTCCGACCAAGTTGAACTGTTGGGAATGTTCATGGACGAAACACTAAAGTTTAAATACCATGGTGATTATCTATGCTCAAAGCTGAGTCAGACCTGCTATGGCATCAGATTTCTAGCGAAACACGCTAACAGCAACATAGTCAAAACATTCTACTATTCCAACTATCATTCCCATGCTCGCTTTGGTATCATTCTATGGGGAGGCTGTATCGAAATGGACAGAGTATTTAAAATTCAAAACAGGACCCTACGTGAAAGGTCTCAGATATTTGGATTCATGCAGAAACCATTTCAAACCACTTGGGCTTGTCACCATTCTTGCATTATATATTTTTGAATTTCCGTTTTCCGCAAAAGGCATTACTTCACAGAATACCAGCACTCCCAAACACCAGACATATAATAAACTTTAGTGTGCCATCCCACAGACTATCTTTCGTTGAAAGAGGCGCTCTTTTTCAATCTATTACATTTTCCAAATATTTACCTACTTCCTTGAAATCCCTACTTGAGTCCAATGTTGAAGAAACCACTAATCGAACTACTTTGTGAGCTTGAACCTTATTCAATTGAGGATTACTTGGCCCATCATTATGGCTAGATATACTTAGTTTACTCACTCAGTATATACTATTCTGTGACTGGCCTGAACATTTTTGTAATGTCATGAGTGCAATTAATTATTATTGTTATTTTTATTATTATCAAGGAGCCCAAACACGATACCTCTGCTGTAAGTTTTTGAGAAATGGGGTAACCTGCAGTTTCCAGGTGATGCTGCAGCATCATGTCGAGGTTATCATGTTCTTGTAACAGAATACCAAATTTCGAATCGATCAGACCTGTGGAACTTTCTCACATTCCTTCATCAACTAGAAAAGAGTTGATGATCTTCTAACGGCTGAACAGATTTTCTCGAACTTCTCTTAGAACACTCTCGATAAAGTCACCTTTCAAACAAAAAACAACTAAATCAAAATTGGTTCATCCGTTTGGGAGCTACGATGCCACAGGCAGATACACAGATATACATGTTGAACTTATAACACCCCTCTGTTTGCGTCAGGGGTTGAAAATAAAGTGCAGGCCTCTTAAAGTGAGTGTTTCATACCAGTGCACAATATAGATTCATATATTCTATAATAATTCAAGTTTTTAGTAGAAAAGCTTGTGAGATATATATATATATATATATATATATATATATATATATATATATATATATATATATAGACCTTATAACACCCCTCTGTTTGCGTCAGGGGTTGAAAATAAAGTGCAGGCCTCTTAAAGTGAGTGTTTCATACCAGTGCACAATATAGATTCATATATTCTATAATAATTCAAGTTTTTAGTAGAAAAGCTTTGAGATATATATATATATATATATATAAAAATATATATATATATATATATATATATATATAGACCTTTAAGAACAGCTTCACAATCAATTTGGGAACAGCTTCACAATCAATTTGGGAATATTCGCAAATTGATTGCCACATTTTTTCCACTCATGCACTGATAAATCACATGCACTCCTATTGCCAGTTGAATAGTGAATGGGCCAAGGGGAATCAACTTTCAGTTTCATTTCATTCAAGAGATGACTGGAAACTTAAATTTCTGCAGATTTTGGAGAAATTTGTGTCATTTAATTTTTTTATATAAGAACGAATTTAACATTACATAACTGAACAAGCCTCCCATCTTTTAGAGATGCTGAAAATCATAATGTTACCTATAATTGTCTTTAATGTTTATATCCTGATATATTTTTGAACAATTCTTCAGATTTTTTTGATTGATAGATACTTTGGTGAATGGAAAATGAAAAAGCAAAGATTTTCTTAGTTCATTGAATTTTGTTCCCTCATTCTCATTAGCTCTGATTGATACATAATCAGCTGAGATAAAAACATATTTTGAGCTTGATTAGTCGCCCCATTTCTCAAAACCCTGAGTTATATATGGTAAGTTACCATTAATATTACTTCAATCCTGACGTCATGATGCAATCTTTTTTTCAATTGATACTTTCAGAGAAATGGGTGAGGTAATACATATTTAGTTTCTAGTTCATTGACATCAGTAAGTTTTATTTCATTCAAGCATACCTCACAGATTTCTAGTAGTGATCCATACGTGGAGGATATTTTGGTATTGCCAAATAATCTTGAATATTTATTTTTATATTCGGAATAATCATTTGTATGGAATAACTTGGATGTCTTCTAGACTTGGAATTGCTGCGAATAACCCAACAATCAGCACAACCTTTGCTAGTAGAAATCATTGTTACATGAATATTTGAGAATTTTTTGTTTTGTATCCTGTGACTTTTGTTTGGGAAAGTTATTTAATTCCTTTACTCATCAATGACCTCATTCTTCTTGGGATATAATGGATACTCCTCATAAGTTATTGTGACGAATGTCCTACACCACTTCTTCCATCATCAATCGAAATCGGATTGCTGAGGTGACAACAAACTTTCAGAAAATTCTGAGAGAAGGCTCTAGATGATCTGACGTACGTTTATTCCCGGAAGATCCGACAGATGCTGTTTGAATGATTTAGGAGTAGAACATCTTTATTAGTTCGATGAATAGCTCCCGCGACTATTTTGGTGGCTTCCACAACTTTACTTGTCGAATATTTATATAATCTACTGGAGTTAGTCAGAGTCCAGTGCAGTGCAAACGAATTTAAATTGAGTTAGTGAATTGTCGGAGTATTTCGTTATTATATGAATAAACGGAGCATAATGAGGTATTTTGATAGCCATGAACTTGATTATTCTCGTTCCACCATCTTAATGGATTTGAGAGGTTTTCACGACGTTTCGAATTCTTGTATTTACAATTGCCTTCAGGTGAATACTAACAAGCTTAGGTGCATTTATATGTCTCTTGGTGCATGTAATCCCGTCATGTGCAGTGGTGCGTGTGTTTTCGCGTGGTGGGCTGGTACGTGGAGTTTCGCGCCTCAACAGTCCGCCAGAAATAGCAATTAGTGGTTTCCATATGTTTTTAATCTCAACGCTTGGTTGACTGAAGGCGTTATTGGCTTCGATGTCTTTGAACTTTCTTTTGAACCAATGCTCCCCTCTAGTTAAAACACTTGCGTCGTCCATATAATTCGATTGTGCTCAGTCCAGGAAACTCCATAAAGTACTGGCAGATTGGAAGCAGCTCTTGATGTTGAATTTGTTTCCGATCCTTCTGATCTTCTCGGAGAGACCTATGATGTATGGAAGGCAGATCACTCTGCTTTGTTGTTGCTCTTCGGTCTCTGGAGTTATTTCAATACTTCTCCTAGGAGTTTCTTGAGGTATCCATTTCGGTGAAGGTTCTCTCTGATGGGGTTTCATTCGGCAACTAGTGACTCCTCGTCGTTTCTATCAATGTTCTCTCTTTGTCGAACTCGGATGGTAGGAGCGGTAGTTGAGATACTGTCCCGTATGTGTCTTCTTTCTATAGACAGAGGTGCGAATGTCATTGCCTATTCTCTCAACGTCCACATCGAGGCAAGGTTGGTGTCCATTTCTATCGTGAATTTGGTCGAATCCCTGATGCTGTCAATTCTTGAGAACAAATCCTGGAGATATTTATCTCTGTGATTCCATATATTGAAAGTGTCATCCACGTACCTCAACAACAGCTTTGGTTTGTATTCGGCCTTCCGTATAGCCAATTCCTCGAACCACTCCATGTATATGTTGGGGAGAAAGGGAAGTTCCCATCGGGAGTCCGTCGACTTGAGAGAAGGATCGGTCCTTTTCTTGGAAATATGAGTTGTGTGGGCAGAACTGCAGTAATTCCAATATTGCTTGGATGGGAAGGTCAGTCCTTTCGTGGAGCTGGTTACCCTCTTCGAGTTTCTTTTTGATGATACAGAGGGATTTCTCTATAGGGACATTTGTGTTAATGCTCTCCACGTCGAAGCTGATGGAGCGATCTTCTGGTGAAAGTTCAACATATTTGATGGTGTCTACGAAGTGCTTGGAATTATTGACGTATGAACTGCCATTTCCTTGTAAGGGTTGTGGTATCGCTGGGAGGTATTTCGATAACTTGTGGTTAGTGAGTCCTGGGAACTGGTGATTAGTCTCAGTGGTATGTCTGGTTTATGGATTTTCAGAAGCCCGTAGAGATACGGTGGTTTGCTGTAATGTGGAGCCAGATGTGATTGTTCGTTGCCTGTAATGAAACTTTCAAATTTCCTCAGAGTGTTGTAGATTTTTCTTTCTGTATTGGGTGTTGGATCCTTCTTCAAGAATTTATTGTTCCATGTGTGGGAGTCACGACTCCATCCTGTCATCATATGTTGTGGTGTTCATAATAACCGTGGCGTTTCCTTTATCGGCTGGAAGAATTTCCATAGATGAATCCTCTTGTAGGATTTTAAGGGCTCTCAATTCCCCAGAAGTGCTCCAACTCCATAGGTTGAAAAATATTGGCAGATGACGACATATAAGAGTAGTTGAACACTATCGAGACAACCCTCCAAGTCAATGGATACTCCAAAAAAACTATGGAAGCAGCACCCCAAATCAAACTGGAAGAACAACGGGTTCAGTAATCTTTTTTTCCCTCCCGACATATACGATTATGCAAATTACTTATATAAAGTACATCTTCACTCGTTCGATTATATGATTATTTAAGGGGTTATCATACCAATCAAAATTCCACTTCTCCGTGGCAACCGCTTTTTTATGAAAATAACTTTTCAACCGGTCCTCATCGGCTTCCGCTGTCATGGAGATGAATACATTGAAAGCGCTTTCATCACTGAAACTTTTAACAAGTATAACGAATGAATTTGGTATGATTTCCTCAGGAGAAATTGACGAATCTTCAAAGAAATTCTAAATTCGAGGAAAATGTATGGGAGCAGTGATTTTTGTACCGTTGGAAACTCCACTAATGTGTATTTTTAGATGAGATGAGATCAGATGTATAAAATGCGTAAATTGAACGGTTTGGAGAATAATAATGATTCGGAATATACAGCGAAAATGATATAGACATCTGTTCTAGCAATCATAGAGGATGGTGTAATACAAATGCGAATGAGATGCAAGGGTTAGAAAAATATATTATCAGTATAACCGTCTCAGAATATGTGGTAGAAAATAACCACGGAAAAGATCAAAATGAGTCTTATCAGATGCTATGAGTTTTCCTTTCACGAAGAAAATATGTTGAATGTTTGACAATCTATTACGAAGTCGAAAAAATCATGATGCAGCAATGACAGAAAAACCGAATAATGAATATGATTAGGCATCATCAAAAACTGACATGAAAACCCATATTTTTTCCCAATCACGAATAATCCGAAATGATCTGTCCTGTCCATTTGACGTATTATGAATATTGGAAAAAGAAGAGTTTCCCATTTTTCAACCGACGAAACCAAAAAGGAGGAGGTTCTCTACTGACTATCCACTACGACTGGACGAAAAAAAAAATAATTACATAGTCATGTGAAATTGAGTTATACATCTTGTTGAAGTGAAAACTGTTGGTTGATGATATTGTGTTTTTTAACCGACGAAACCAAAAAGGAGGAGGTTCTCTAGTCGACGCGTATATTTTTTTTATATGTATGACCACGCATAACTTTTCACGAAGTAGTCCGATTTCAATAATTCTCTCATAAGTGGATAGGGTGTACTTCGAGATTGGTCCCATTGGGCATTGAAAAAAAATGCCGCCCCTAAGGGTAGCAAAATGGAGGATATTGATCGTTCACCCTCTGAATTTTGACCCGTTGACCGATTTTATCAGTCGTAACTTTGTACTAGGTTATCCGATTCACACGATTCTTTTCTCATTGTATAGGGTATACTTTGAAATTTGTCATATTTGAATAAAAAAAAGAAATATCCACCCCTAAGGGTAGAAAAATGGCGGATTATTGATTGTCCACGTGTGAACCGATTTTCTTGAAACTTGCACACATAAGTATGTAGTTCTGATATCACTAGAACATAATGGATACCTCAGTTGTTAATTGAGTATGTAATATTGGAAGATTTTTGCCACAAAAAATTAAGAAACAAACACTTTTTAACCAAAAATGAAACCGACGAAAGAAACTGAAAAGCAAAAAATCACCCTTTTTAGTCTTAATAACTAAGCTCCTAAAAGTAAATAATTTTGAGACAGCGCCAAGTAGACAATCAACAAAGATCATCAAATTTCTTTAGAAAAAATATTAAAACGCCACCGCGCATCCCGCTGCATTCATTTTATGCTTTACCGAATCAAATTGCTAGTTTGTTTGGCGCCGACTTAAGATTAGTTACTTACATTAGTTTAGGAGCTTAGAAGACTAGGAAGGGTTATTTTTCGCTTTTCAGTTTCTTTTTCATTGGTTTAATTTTTTGTTGAAGTTAAAAAGTTTTTCAATAATTTTGAAATTTTGAGAAAATCGATATATGCATTAATCTTACAAAAATAAAATGGCATTTGTGGGAAAATGCTACAATGGTTCAAAAGTTATTTATCCGGGTAGAAAAATGGCGGATTATTGATTGTCCACGTGTGAACCGATTTTCTTGAAACTGGCACACATAAGTATGTAGTTCTGATATCACTAGAACATAATGGATACCTCAGTTGTTAATTGAGTATGTAATATTGGAAGATTTTTGCCACAAAAAATTAAGAAACAAACACTTTTTAACCAAAAATGAAACCGACGAAAAAAGGAACTGAAAAGCAAAAAATCACCCTTTTTAGTCTTAATAACTAAGCTCCTAAAAGTAAATAATTTTGAGACAGCGCCAAGTAGACAATCAACAAAGATCATCAAATTTCTTTAGAAAAAATATTAAAACGCCACCGCGCATCCCGCTGCATTCATTTTATGCTTTACCGAATCAAATTGCTAGTTTGTTTGGCGCCGACTTAAGATTAGTTACTTACATTAGTTTAGGAGCTTAGAAGACTAGGAAGGGTTATTTTTCGCTTTTCAGTTTCTTTTTCATTGGTTTAATTTTTTGTTGAAGTTAAAAAGTTTTTCAATAATTTTGAAATTTTGAGAAAATCGATATATGCATTAATCTTACAAAAATAAAATGGCATTTGTGGGAAAATGCTACAATGGTTCAAAAGTTATTTATCCGGTAGATTTCGATATACCTACTAAAATTAAAAAATAGTGGATAGGTGAACTTAAGTTGCACAAGTTTTTATTCAAACTTCTGAGTGTTAGTGAGAAAACTGAGAAAGCAGTTGAAAAAAAATATGATCAGGTGGAATTCAACTCATGTTAAACCAACATGTAATAATAAATAAGATTGAAATATTTCAAATAGCTTATGAAAGCATGAATCAATGCAATATGTGGGAAAATGATTCATTCGTTTGATTATGGATCAGTATTCTCGAATCAAGGCTTTCGTAGATTACCGAATATAATCTTACCTGAATTTATTTTTGAATTCATATCTCTGATTAAGTCCTTCGAGTGTTATAGCAACCGAGCGCTGTCGCTCCTACCGTAATTTCTAATCGTCGTTTCTAGACACTAAGATATCCGAAAATCCTGGTGAATTCATTGATTTGGTATTGCTTAGAATTTTTGGGAGACACCGTTTGAGGTTAAATCACACTCAGCACTTCATCAGTGTCGAAGTCGGTGCCATTTAAAACTCTCTTCAACTCTCTTTATAGAGGCAATATGAACAAGCTGGTGTCGTCAAGTTTGCCCCAAAGTTTAACAGGTCTGAGAGAAAACCCAGCAAATCTTCAGAATATACGTCCAAGTATAAATGTCGTACTCTCCATAGCTGAAAAACCATTTCTCCGGGATTATTATTGCTAGAAAAAATCCAAAGATAGCCAAATCATCCTGCTTTCACACCATCGTATGTAAATGGTTACTGAAAATATATAATTCCAATTGGTGAACCATCTTCCTGCATGAGAGAAACAAGATCGATTCTCAAATCAGATAGTTGGATGATATTCCACAGAATGAAATAGATCATTTTTTTTTCTCAAATGTTCGTTATTCACTTCTTTTCCAAATGATGTCATTCTTTGTGGGCAACCAGATATATTAAAAAAACTGTGTCCATATTTTCTGGTAGCTACTACATTTTTCGATTGACATCTAAAATTCACAATCACAAATTTTCTGGACAATCTGTATAGGGTTGGGAATCTGTATGGGGTTATGAGTCTGGATGGGGTTATAAATCTAAATGGGGCTAGAAATCATTTTATACTTTTTAGTCTGTTTTGAAAACGTGGGACATAATTTTTTTTCATTTAAATAATAATAATATCTTCTTTTCTATTTCACCAAATAAAAAATATAACATAATTGATATATTCAAGCTACCACGAAATGAAGGGCAAATTTTATTATCTGCAGTGCTATGCATCACGGAAATTGTTCTTCCACTTAACTACAGTTATTGTTTATAATTTGAATACTAACAAACACTTGACGCGAAGAAAGTAGTTTGCTCATTCTAGACAAGACATTACTCTTTCCGTTTTATTTCAGTCAAGCAAATAGTCTTTATATTCAGTTTTTATGAAATTTAATTGTTTAAGAGAAGTGTGAACATAATTTTGACAAATATGGTATCTGAAAGACCGACTGAACAATTCTGTTTTGAATTTTGGCGCTGCCATTATATTTCTATATGGAATATTCAGATTGTGAATGTCTGTACGGTATGTAATTTTTCTATGCAGATATGAATGCTTCTTTGTTACAATTAATTTATGCAGACCGCATGGAATACCATCCGTTTCTCCATGTTCAACCACCTAATTTTTTAAAGTTTATATGAGATTCTTCGTCGCAGACGAATACCAAAAATTAATCTGAGGAACGAGTTCTGAACTTTTTGAATTTTATTTTTACATGAATAAAGAATATAAAGAACACCCGCAAAGTTGAAAACTGAAAGCACCTACGATTCACCTAACGATTTCCCCACATGATAAGGCAAAAAAGATAAGTTACCCTAAATGATTATTTTCAGTGCCGATTAGGCACGTTGTAGGAGTCTGTTTATGAACTTTTGAAATCTCAGCTCTACATCCATCAAGACACCGCGGTTTTTTGCTTCACTAACAATAGCTAGTGGCTTATTTTGAATGAAGGTATTAGCAGAATTAGTCACTATGGAATGAGGATGTTTTGGACCAAAGATCATCACATTTGATTTGCCTGAGTTAATAAATAAACAGGAGTCCATAGGCAAGTCAACAAATCGGTTTAGATCTGCAGTGATAAGGTTGCAAGCATATCCTGCCATTTTAGCAGGAAAACTATAATATATTAGAGGATCATCAGCGTATAAATGCACTTGACAACAGCCTGTAATAAGTAGGAAGAATATATAGAGAACAGTAACGGGCCTAGTATAGAACCTTGAGGTACTCCCAATTCGAAATATAAATCAGATGATTTTGAACCAATCACTGCATTTTCTTTACCTACAATAGATTATCTACAACGAATTTATCACCCAAATGTTATTTGTTATGTTTTATTATTGGTTGAGTTTTTGAATATATTTTTTTGTTAATTTGGCTATGAGTTTTGTGATGGATACTCGCCACAATACTAATGAGTTTGGGAAAACTATATAAGTCGGAAAATTAACATCATTATTTCGGTTCTGACGAGAATACAAATATTCTGGAATATTAGCATATTCGTGTTATCTTCCTGAGTATGCGGCTAGAACGGCTATTCCTGAAGTGACGAAAAGAATAGCTCGGAAATAGCCATCGAAACAAAAAATCCATTATTCATTTTCTACGACAGCATCAGCACTTTGGCGCGGCTCTTTCTTGTCGCATTTTTGCAATCTGTCCCACTCCTTCACCAGCATTTGATTTATTTCGGATGACAGAAACCCACCGAATGTGTATTCCGAATGAAATGTCACTTTATATCAGAATTGTGTGCTGAAATGACTTACATTGGTTTCCATTGAGAGGTTAACACAATTCCCTTGACACGGACTCTCAATGTGAATTGATAAACTGATCTGGGGGAGAAGTTCCCTAAGCTGACCCTTATAAGCCATTTGAAATTGGCCACAAATCAAATTATGAGATGTCTCAGAGTGGTAGGATTGAAATACACACAGGATAGGAAATATACATACTGTATCATCAGCTCTTATCATAGTCACACACGTGGGAAGCATATGAATTATGATGCACATAAAGTGAATTTTAGGTGACAGGAACTGAATCACTGAACTACCTGAGTTGTATGAATATTTGAAGTGGTTACCTTTGAAATTTGATGTTCATTTCTTTGACAAGACCGTGGGAAAATGTATTTTTCATCAGATAGTTAACTGTATTTTTTAGGATTGGAAATAATAAAACTATCATGACACTAACTATACTTTGTATATCATTTGATATCTTCAACATTGTTCCCTCAAGTCGCTTAAGATATTTTTATCGTGTCTGTTTTCAAGTGCATGTCGATAATAGGTTTCCTCTTTTAGGTTGATTTCATATCGATAAATTGTTTTGTTTGCTTTATTCCTTCTCATGTTAGAAATACAACTTGTAGGAAGTAGTTTGGTCGAAAGATCACAGTTATAAAAAACAAAAAAAAGATAATGCACAGAAAAAAAAAGAGGCCAAGAACTAAGTATTAAGAATCTAACAGAGCGAATTGAAAACATAAATCATTCAGTAAAATAGAACGTAATTTAATAAGTCTGAAAACCTTCGTTCACAGTACTTGTGTGTTTATATATATATATATATATACAGATATATATATATATATATATATATATATATATATATATATATATATATATATCTGGAGAGTGTGGTTCTTGAATCCTGATATATGTATATTTGGAGTGGATTTCTTGTGATATTGGATTCTGTAATGAATTTTTCTAATGTTTCAGTTCATAAATGGCAACGTTCCGTCCCTGGCCTGGTAACATTGAATTAATTGTCCAAAATACTCACATGATTATAATAAAACATTCTAAAGATTTAACTCACTTTCCAGAAAGTGTAAATAAAAATACAAAATAAAGCCTGAAGAAGTCCCCGAATAGGGAAGAAACGTTGCCATTTATGAACTGAGACCTCAGAAATATCCATAACAGAAATCCCCCATATATATATTTATATATAATATATAGTGGAGATTAACGTCTGTAATTATTATCTATGAAAACAATTTATTCGGCATTCAGACAGGAAAATGACAACTCAAAACTGAAAAATGAAAATGTGGATCGGCCAGGAATCGAACCTGGGACCTTTCGATTTCTAGTCGAACGCTCTACCGTGTGAGCTACCAGTCCATGTTAGAATCCGGCGATTCACATCTTTAAATTCAGTTCCATGTTGGTGACGAAGATGATGATGGGGGTTATTGTGATGTATGCAAACAGTATCGTATACAACCTAATTAAATTTAATTGTTTATTCCTGGTGTCAATCCTATTTTGGATCTTCGATCAACTTCAAAACTCGAAATTCTCAGGTGTGTATAACTAGAGCCAAGTAATATATAATATATAGTGGAGATTAACGTCTGTAATTATTATCTATGAAAACAATTTATTCGGCTGATTTGTTGAAAATATAAACAGGATGTTCATGAAATCAGATGTGGAATCATCTGCGACTGGAAGATAAACTCTTGTCACTATCTTCCATCGTCAAGATAACCTCTTGTGGGGTATTCATGTTTCCCTTTTCAATTTATTTGGCATTCAGACAGGAAAATGACAACTTAAAACTGAAAAATAAAAATTTGGATCGGCCAGGAATCGAACCTGGGACATTTCGATTTCTAGTCGAACGCTCTACCGTGTGAGCTACCAGTCCATGTTAGAATCCGGCAATTCACATCTTTAAATTCAGTTCCATGTTGGTGACGAAGATGATGATGGGGGTTATTGTGATGTATGCAAATAGTATCGTATACAACCTAATTAAATTTAATATATATATGTATATATATATATATATATATATATATATATATATATATATATATATAAAAGTATATGAAATAATATCGAGTAATCTCACTGAAAAAACAGTTCACAAAAACAACGTACATATTTCTCTTACGAATGATTTTCCAGGGTTTGAAACGATCAGTAACGACGCTACGTGGAGGAACCTTGGGGTATGCCAAAATCGTAGCTGTCAAGGTGAGGGAGTAGTCGAGCAAACCTCTACTAGTTCTTCATGTAGTTTGTTGATGTTATACATATACAGTGTGGTCCATGGGTATGGAATAAATTCATTTTTAGCGTTATTACGTATTTGTTCAAAAAAACCTGAAACAGGTCGATTTCTATTGTCATTTTGACAATTTATTGTATGGAAATATTACCCCCTTCTTGCACCCCCTCTGAATTATGAGCACCCCGTCAAAAAAATTTAATGAGAAGGGGGGTCGTGTGGCACCTTTTTCGAAAGGGATTTTCATTCTCTCTTCAACAATATTGAGTTTTTCAAATTTGGTGCAATCATATCTGAGAAAATTTATTTTGAATAAGTAAAATTTTGATACTGTTATATATATATATATATATATATATATATATTTATATATATATATATATATATATATATATATATACCGGGTGACACAGGATATTGGGCCACCCCTGTAACTTGTGGATTCGTAAACGGATTTTCCTGAAATTTGGTACATTTATATAAGCAACCATTTCGGATTTGATCACATTACAATCCAATATAACGGACTCCCGGTTTTTCTGGAAATGCCAGCAACTTTGCTTTTTTAAATGGAACGCCCTGTATATTTTTACATATTCAAGTTCAGCAGGTCAAAACAAGTCCAAAACTCATGCCAAATATCATTTTTTTGAAACAATTAAAATTGAAATTGTTTTTTTTTTATTTTACCTCGTGGATAAATGACATTTGGTCGAGGCTAATCACAATGAGTCACAATGTGTCATTTATTGATGAATCAATTCTGTCACTTCATATTTGGATCAAATAATTTTTTTCAAATGGAAACCCTATGGGCCACCTACCTGTCTTTTTAGAACACATATTGAGGAAAAAAATTACATATCATTTTTGTATTTCGGTGCGGTAAGAAATTTTCATACATTAAAAAATCTACAACTATTTCATGAGTTTCCTTGCAGTTCGAATATTTTTCAACTGAGCCGTAAGCCGTGGAAAACAACATTTGACCTTAACATGTTCATTTTTCTTTCCTAGACTTTGGTTAGGATATTTTCTCCTGTATATTTTGTTATTGTTTGGATGATTTATTAATGACCAATTAAATTTTCGAAATTTTGCCCATTTACTCTAACACACAAGATGGTCCTTCCCACTGTACACCTTATGACAGCAGTGAGTTCATCCACACCGATTCTTTATACTGCTTCCTGAATTCTCCCTTTCAAATCCGTTGTAGGCTGACGAGCATAAGCTTGGTTTTTAATATGACCCCATAAATAAACATCGAGAGGAGATAGGTCGGGAGATCGTGGAAGCCATCTGACAGGGACGTTTGTTCCAATCCATCTTGGTCCATATACATCTCTCTTATTTCCTGCAGAGGCCAGTTGTCCAAAACATTCTGAATTTCATTCTGTGAGAACCCGAGGTATCGTTGCCCTATGAGAGTGCCTTCGAAAAAAATTGGACCTATTATTCTCGTTGCCACTATTCCCATCCACACGTTTACACCAAACTTTTCAATAGTCCTGGATTCTGTCTCGCACAGTATCTTGAATTATTTCGGTTGAACATCCCATTGTTGGTAAATCTCGATTAATCGGAAAACAGTATGTTGAAAGTGAAATTATTCACTTGCATATGATTCGCCAAAAACTGGTTACAATAATCCAAACTTCTGGTGTAGTTATCCTCATAAAGATGCTGATGTAAGTTATTCTTGTAAGCACGATAATGGTGTTTTTTTTAAATTCTTCTAGCGCTTTCTCGACTGACATTGGTATGCATTAGTATTCCAATTCCCGCGTTGAACCGGTTGGATCAAATTAATCACCCTGTTCACTCACTTCTTGTGAACCTATTATTTTGATTTTCCATTTCTACTAATTCTCGGAAGTTAACTAATTTTCGAGAGTTGGATGAAAGATGACAGTGAAACACAATTAGTTGACAAGATTCAGAAATGTTGTTTTCCACGGCTTACTGAGTTGAAAAATTATTCGAACTGCAAGGAAACTCATGAACTAGTTGTAGATTTTTGAATGTATATAAAATTTTTCACTGCACCGAAAAACAAAAATGATATGTCATTTTTTTCCCTGAAAGTATGTTCTAGAGAGACATGTAGGTGACCCATAGGGGTTCCATTTGATAAAAAAAAAACTTCTGATCAAAATGTGATGTGACTGAATTGATTCATCAATAAGTGACACAAAAATTAATTTTTCAGAAAAAATAATGTTTCTCTGTTATGTGCGATTTATTGTGAATAGCCTTGACCAAATCTCTTTCATCCATGAGGTAGAATTAAAAAACAATTTTAATTTACATTGTTTCAAAGAAATCAGATTTGACATGGGGTTTGAAATTGTTTTGACCTGTTGAACTTGAATATGTAAAAATATACAGGGTGTTCCATTTGAAAAAATAAAGTTGCTGGATTTTCCAGAAAAACCGGAAGTCCGCCATATTGCATTGTGATGTGATCAAATCCAGAATGGTTGCTTATATAACTGTACCAAATTCCAGAAAAATCCGTTCATGAATGCAGAACTTACAGGGGTGGCGCGATATCCTGTGTCACCCCGTATATGGTAAATAGGAAAAAATACAACAGAGGTTGAGACCCCCTGAATAATTGAATTTTTTATCTGTAGAACTGTTAATTTATCAATTATCATAGTATTTCAAACTTCCCTAACTGCATCGGTTCTATTGACGGAAAACATGTTAGACGCACTCTGGTACAATTTTCAATAATCGTACTTTTCAAGTATATGGCAAGAATTGATTGACGCTAATAATAGATTTATAAATAATTATGTTATCGCAAACACAGTGATGATGGAACTTTAAGATCTTCCTCGTTGTTTTTGTAGTTGTCAGATGGGTGGTATGTGCTTTACCATACTTAGATATTAGCACCTCATGATATCATGGGTGTTGAAGCCTATCCATTTCCAATAAATCTACTGAAGCATCATACATGTAGAAGACAACAGTTACATGTAGACAAAGAATACTTAGATAGATCATCGAAAGTAAAAATGCTTTCGGCATTCTGTATTTCAAGTGGAGAATTTTAGGAACAGCATCTAAACAGATGTAACTGACGCTTATTGTTAGGTGTATTTGTTTGCTACATAATATTATCATTGATGAAGAAGACATTGAACATCATCAAGAAACAAGTAAAACAAAATCAAGAAATATCGCACTTGGTCATATTGGATACCAATCCAAGCGGTTGAAAATATGCGCTCCATTTGAATCGTATCTATGATTTCAAAAAGAACAAATATATTATGATGGTTTTCATGTTTTGTCCCACAAGACGCGCCTGACAAATATTTCACTAATTAGGCTGTCAATAATCCATACCGACGAAACCTGATCAAAGCAAAGGAAATTCAATTATCACCCTGCTCTTATCGTTATTTAGTTACTAAGCATGTCTCAACGTGTCGTTCCAAGATGAGTACCTGCATACAAAATAATTAATTCATTCTCTAAGCTTCGCTAGTATCACAGCTCGTGTCGTTTATCGCAGCTCCAACATAAATGCAGCCTCAGTGAGATATCCCTACATGCTCCGATCGTGAAACTTTCCATTTCAAATTGTGAACTCAATTCACGTAATAGGAAATTCACACAGAACATTGACGATGATTTTCGAACCCATTTTTGTGTTTGAAGGAAGAGTGATGATGATTCAAAATCAAAATCATAGGCTAACGTATTTGCACATGATTTGAAACACAAAATATAAAATAATGAAGCTTTCCAGTTATTTAAAATTTTGGAGGATTTTTTCTGGACGTGTTCTTGGGATTTTTTAAGCAGTTCCATCTCAACTATCATCAGTCATAATTCTTCTACTCAAACTGTTTAAACCTTCTCCAATCCATTCTTATCACAATTTCGATTGCATTTATTCAACTTGATAGCTTGATAGTAACAATTTCAACCAGAATCTCAGTAATCTTCAGAAAATAATTTATGTATCTCAGAGGAATTCTAATCTACATTAATAGGTAATTATGTACCATACACTCTTGGAAATGAATGGGAATATGGCACGCAATCTTGGAAGTTACATGTGTTTGTACTTGAACTACATACCCTTTATCGAACGCGAATCTCACATTATTTGTTTGACATGGACAATAACATCTATTCTAATCTTTGAGGAAGATCGATTTCAACTTTGAATGTTCTCAAATATTGACGTATATTCAAATAAATTCATAGTTTTTTCGGAATGTAGGCCAGGGCCGGATTAAAAGGTGTGGAAGCCCTGGGGCAACAAAGGAGTGTAGGCCCCTAATTATTTTTCAAACTTTTTTTTTTCATTTATTGCGGAACAAATCAAATTATTTTGACACGAGCATATGTAGGTATAATAAAATACAAGAAATAAATTAAATTACAACGTAAACGAATGGATTCTTGCGAGCTTTTTTCGACGAAAAATCATTGATGATTTCGGTCAAATCCAGCATCCGGAGAAAATCATTCTCAATGCTTAGAAGCGATAACTTTGATAGGCGGCTTTGTCTCATCGTAATTCGCCTATTTTTTTTATTTTGGAAAATGAGCGCTTTCCAGTGCAATTTGACATCATCACATTCTCAGTTGTAATATCACGAGAGAGTGAAAATAATTCGACAGATTTTCGAAAACTTGTTGCCAGGCAATAGACAAGAGAGACCAACTGGCTCGAGTAGCTATTGCCAACAAGTTTGAGAAAGAAATCTAGATAATTATTCTCTACTATATCGAACTCTCGTGTGGTATTCTTTAGATCATTTTTTGATTATACGATCATAAACACATTTCCTTACAGAATTATATAATGTACCAAACCGGTTTTGATTCATTTCACACTTTTCATGCGAATTGATGACAGACGTCAAATTAAAAATATAGGTTGTGAGGCAATAAAAACAAAATACCTCAAATTATTCCCACGACAATTTTCTAGGTAGAATATTCCCACTATTGATTGGCCAAAACGTATATGAATTATTTGAATTGAACGTTTCCATTGGTTTCTAGCAATGTCAAAAAATAATCACTGTAATTTCAATGTTTGAGAATGTAGCTCTGAAATTTTCAAGAATTTGATAGTAGATCATTTCAGATTGGTCTTTTTGATAGTCCTTTTTAGAAGGATTTACATTTGTTGCGGAATGTCATCCTTCTCTTAGACTCACACTTTCAGATTTCGGGGATTTCTCTGTTACAAGCGCGCCACTCAGCGGACACTTGTCAACGCCAATAAATAGGAAAAACAGGTATAGACGGGCAAAGTATTTGTAGAATCGGCAGAAAAATAAACAGAATTTGAAAATTTATAAATAATTTGATGCAATCATATTCATAAATTGAAATATTAATTTCTTCTGCTTATGATTATTGAATTTCAATGTGTATCTAGATCGCTTGTGTCATTCGAAGAATAAATCGACAGAAAATCTTTCATTTAATTAAAAAAAAATGTATATATTTTTTCAAATTCAATTGTTCTTGTTTTTACAGCTAATTTCGATACGATATAATATTTTGTATAATAGTATGATGTTTTACTTGGTGATTGTTTCTCGCATATACACATGATTCATCAGATCGAAGATTAATATTAACCATGGATTTTGACAAGAATACGAAACATGTTTTTGAATGTTTCAAACAAAAAATGAGAGGAAAAAGTGGGAGAACTGCTCTTTCGTTGTCAGATTTTTTATATATAATTTTGCATATCCTTCGGTATTTGTTAGGAAATTTCACCTAAAAATTTATATTGTGGAGGCCCCTCTCTTGCGAAGGCCCCGGGGCTGCAGCCCCGTTTGCCCCCCTCTTAATCCGGCTCTGATGTGGGCTGATTTCTTATTTTGCACAGTCTTCCATATCACCTCCCATTTTGACATATTCCATTCTACACTACATCAGCTTTCATTCGATAATTCACATGTAAAGATTGGGGAATATTTTTTTGCTGCTACAATCAGCCATCACCGCTTCATCTTTCCATAATGATGCCTATTATTTTATGTAATGTTGATATACTTTCAACAATTCATCAGATTTATTCGATTGATATTTCAGGAGATAAGCGATTTCTTGAGTATTTCATGAAATATTATCGCTTTATAATAACTTTCTGTGGGCTATGGTTAGCACAGTGTTCTTACGAGCATAACAGGACATGCTTTAGTAGATGCTAAACCCATATCATCGTCACTCATGCGCTTGTTCCGATCATTATTATTCTGATATTTATTTTTCCTACGAGTATGTCGAGAAGTGCACTTTTTTTAATGATTTGTCTTGTGGGAAGGAGTACTTTTCCGCTCTAGTTCGGTAAAGTATTTTTTCCAATCCTTACGTCAAAAATGTGCCATTTTTGATGACTTTCAAATGTCTAAAGTAGTCTATTTTTTAACAGAGTGCAAAAAAAAAATAATCTGCAGACCTACGTTGTTTAAATACAGGTAAACGGGGCTTGTAACTCAGTGGCACGAGCGTTGGTCTTGTTTCCATCCGGCGCGGGTTCGACTTCCGCAGCTGGTGAAAAAGAGTGGTCTCGGATCCCACTATGAGAAGTAAGGCCCCCGTGATCTTAACTCGTAAAAGTTTTCATTAACTTCTGAAGCTTGGTCAAACAACTTAAAAAGCGCTGAAAAACAATTTTTACACAATATCCATCATTCTCATTTCAATCATTCTTTATTAAACATATTACAATCATATTCCAACCTATTTTATTTAACAAGATTTATAATAATAGTACAATTGCTGTTATTCTGTATGTTAATTGCAAACGATGATTTTGGTGATACTAAATCAAATGGATTTTCTTGTATAATGTTACAAATATTATTGTTCTCGACTTCGACATTTACCCTTTTCTTGATATCATCACTAAAAATACCGTTTCCAATTTTCACTTTCTCTTCCACGGACTGCTCCACATAGCCTTCTGCAACGGTCGAAGATCGCTATCCACCATGATGTCAGGGGCTGATGAATATCAGCCCCTGAGCCAACTAAAAGCGACGCAGAGCACCTTCTGACTCTATGGCCAGTATATTTTGCAGTATCAGCTAATCCAAGAAATGATGCAATCAGACTCTGAATTCTTGCATAAGTATTTATTCCGACTACTTGAACATTTTCCCATTCCTATACTGGAGAAAAAATCTAGGGTTTTCTGCTATCTTAGGACGCAGTGACATGTACTTACGGCAAATTTCAGCTGAATTTAATTTGTATTCATTGTTATTTGGAACTACAGATGTTCTTTGTATTTTCGTTTTTGAATCAGGAATTCCAACAATTATATAAGAATCCTTGTCCTCAATATCATATATTGTCATTTTAGAAAGTTTGTCCCGGCCACAGGCGCTTGACAATCCCATAATCATCTTTCATCAATAAAAATTGTTCATCCACAGCATCTAAAGAATTTAGTTCCCTCTTCTCTGGTGAAAACGTTTCCCATTTTCGGCTTATAGCCGGCATTTTTTCTTTTGAGAAATGTCTTTCCTTTGGAATAATCACCTATAGTCCAGCAGCCACCGCCTGTTTTTTTCAGTGATTAATAGCAGGCTGAATCTTTGTGAGTAGGTTCGGTTTGACGAGACGCCCAAGCTTTCCTCTGTGAAAATTCTCGATAGAGGTAGCTAATGAAGTACGCATGTGTAAAACATGTCAATTTGGAGGGGTGTCGAAATTGTCTGACTAACAGTAAGTTTTTTATTGAAATGTTAAGATAATTGGATAATAAACTCGGAAAACAATTTTCCTACAAACTGGAGCGTCCTCCGCTCCGAATATGTCCAAATAACGAGGTCATGAAAATTATTAATAACCAGCTGATTTTTTGTAAGCAGCTTAGTTAATATTTGTATAATGAAATGGTCACATAGTCCTTCAAATTTAGTGGTACGTTTTCCCAGTCCTAGGATTGGTAGTTTTGGATTCCACGGTAACAGCAGATTAAACGAACATCATACATCTGCAGTATATGGTGTGATGCATACGTGCGCAGCCCCACCGAAAAGAATCCAGAAAATCGGAATGGGCATTAATTGAAGTACCATTATCATTGGTTTGATGGCCCCCATCTCTTGGAGAATTGTGTTCTGATGTTCAAGGTACTCTATTATTACTTTTATTACGTATTGATGAATATGCTGCAATTTGTTAATTTTGATTATCATTTTGTTACAGAATCAGATGACATTTATTCTGACGATTGCGACGAAGATGAAGACGTTGTTCAAGGCGAAACTGCGTCGACATCGGAATCCGACGAAGATTAAGATTATATTCAATTAGTTTTATAATCGTATTTTTTAGTTTTATTTCGGCAGGTCATAAACTACTACAGTTCATACGAATACAGTTATATTATTACAAAAAAGTATTGATTCTGCTTACGAATACATGTGACCCAAATTACCACAACTACAACTACGAAATTATGTTATTTTAAATATTCTTGTAGGACTAGCGATACATACCCATTTTTTGGTAGGACACTGTTTGATTTACGCGAAGAATGCACTAACTTAACATGTGTTTTTCTTGTCCTACGGTTATTAATGAAACATGTTCACCTAATCGATGGTTTCTATCTAATCGATTGTTAATATTATATTGTGGAGACGACTTCGAGTTTTTCTTCTTCATAAAATGAAAAAAGTATTACCGTGGAATCGACGACTTCCACTCGTAGGACTGGGAAAACGTACCACTAAATTTGTAGTACTAAGTGGCCATTTCATTATACAAATATTTACTAAGCTGCATACAAAAAATCAGCTCGTTATTAATAATTTTTATGACCTCTTTATTTGGATATATTCGGAGCGGAGGACGCTCCAGCCAAACCATCCATTTTGTAGAACAATTGTTTTTCCGAGTTTATCATCCAACTACCTCAACATTTCAATAAAATATTCACTACTAGCGGACCCGACAGACGTTATCCTGTCCAAATTTCTATGTTCCCTAAAATGTTTTTCCCGAAAATTTTCCCGTAATCCCGTTATCCCATTTTCCTTTACCCTTATGTTTTCCCCTTATCCCTTTTCCTGTATCCCGTTATCCGTTTTTTCTTATCCCGTTATTCCGTTATCCTGTTATCCCGTTATCCCAGGTTTTCCTGTTATCCCTTTTTTTTATCCCGTTATCCGTTTTCCCCTTTAATTCCTTATCCTGTCTTCCCGTTATCCAGTTATTCAGTTTTCCCGGTTTTTCGTTATCACGTTATTCCCGTTATCCCGTTTTCCTGTTATTCCGTTTTTTATTTATCCCGTTATTCCGTTTTCCTGTTATTCCCGTCATCCCGTTTTCCTGTTATTCCGTTTTCCTGTTTAAGAAAAATAAAAAATAGGGGTTGATAGTAGAAGGGTGAAAATTAAGAGTAATATTAATGTTTTTATTCCAAGTCATGACAACATAAAAATAAGAATCTTGCCAAAAAAATAGGGGTTGATCGTAGAAGGGTGAAAATTCAGGATTGTATGTATTTTGAATGCTGTATCATAAAATAACAAAAACAAAAAATTTTGTCTGGAAAATAAAAAAAATTGAGGGGTGGACTACCCTTAACATTCAGGGGAATGATTCGTGAATCTAAACCATTAAATCTTAATTTTTTTCATATTTTCGACACCCTGTATCTCAGAGGGGATGCATTTTACGGCATACCTTGATAGTAACTTTTCACCTCGAAATGAGGTGAGGAATCTGTAGTCGGTCTTATTCTGACTCATCCTGTAGAGACTGACAGATCAAAATGAATGACAAACCATCGCAATGTATACATACATTCACTTTAACCAAGACTTTTCTTAAAATCCACAACGTTTGAAAACTATTTGAAATGTAATAAATTTTACAACCGCACGGAAGAAATGTTGTATTGTATAGCACGTCACTTAGACGATATTGTATAGCACGTCACTTAGACGATAGGTCCGTTCTTCTATTTTTCAGGTGTTCTTTTGTTTTTTCCCTATTTTTTTTTGTTTTCAAACCACCCCTATATTGGATAAAACGGAACAAAAAATAAATTATTCAAATCGGTCAAGCCGTTTTTGAGTTTAGGCGAGACTAACGAACAGCAATTGATTTATATATATATATATATATATAAATATATATATATATATATATATATATATATATATATATATATATATATATATATAGAGATTAGTCAGACAATTTCGACAACAAACCTAAATTGACATGTTTTACACCTGCGCACTTCATAAGCTACCTCTATCGAGTATTTTCACAGAGGAAAGCTTGGCCGTCTCGTCAAACCTAACCTACTCACGAAGATTCAGCCTGTTATTAATCACTGAAAAAAAACTACTGGAGTACTATATGTATGTTCTTGTTAACAGCTGAAGTTGATTTTGAAATAGAAAACTTCGACCAATAGGGGGGACGACTTCATAGTTAAAAAAATTTCTCCTAAATACCCTAGATAATATTTTCTAAGAATGTCAACTATCAAATGCATCATATTCTTTCTCGTATAGTAGTCTGTACTTCACTGGTAGAAGTTCTAAGCTAACTGCTTCAGCTGACTCCATCACATGGGCAGGAATATCAGATGTATCACAGAAATAACTTTTTTCATCCATGATTAAAGCGATATTTTATAAATTTACGAAAATTATCTGATTACGGTTTAACAGTAATGGCGACTTATAATAATTGAAATTGTTACCATGCACCCTTACAGCCTACTATTTGTTCTAATTTTTCCTAGTGGGTAGTATTGCGATTGAGTGCAATAATTTTGCTCAACGTCACTGTCCCTGCCAAAACAATAAAAATTGGATATTTGCTTCAAAAACGTTGATAATAAAGGGTATTTTCATTTTTATATTAAAAAACTGAAGTATTCGAAAAAATCATGTATATAACTCGTATAAAAAGCCTCTTTTTTGAACGAGGTTTCATATCTCGCCTACGGTTCGTTATGAAAACTTCTCGCGCGTGTAAAAAAGAGTCGCTTTATATTCCTGTTGTATGAATTACTATTTTCTACTCCCGTATTATAATACGAGAATTGAGTATCTGTTACCGATTTATTAATACTGTGCATTTTAACACGGATTTTCACTTCGCAACAGATTTTGGCCAATAAAAACACGTACTCTTCATTATGAAACATATTTTTGGCCTATAGAAACACGTACTTGAGGATAATCAAGTTGTATGTCTGTGCATACGTGTTTAACATTTAATTTTGATTGACATATAATCACAACGCGTCAAAAGTATGTCGAGCAGTGAAGAATTATCTTGTACACCACGAAAAAATCATGTATATAACTCGTATAAAAAGCCTCTTTTTTGAACGAGGTTTCATATCTCGCCTACGGTTCGTTATGAAAACTTCTCGCGCGTGTAAAAAAGAGTCGCTTTATATTCCTGTTGTATGAATTACTATTTTCTACACCCGTATTATAATACGAGAATTGAGTATCTGTTACCGATTTATTAATACTGTGCATTTTAACACGGATTTTCACTTCGCAACAGATTTTGGCTATTAAAAACACGTACTCTTCATTATGAAACATATTTTTGGCCTATAGAAACACGTACTTGAGGATAATCAAGTTGTATGTCTGTGCATACGTGTTTAACATTTAATTTTGATTGACATATAATCACAACGCGTCAAAAGTATGTCGAGCAGTGAAGAATTATCTTGTACACCACCAGAAATTCTTGTCTTTTAATTATTCATTGGTCGTAGAAAAAATAGTGTGTGCAACGATCATGTAATGGCTGATTATACAATAACATATATTGCTCATATATTAATAGCTATCATTACATGATCGTTGCATAATATACTATTTCCACACTAGTGCGGAAAAGTACTTTTCCGTACTAAAAACAAAGAATTATCATTTCTGAAAAATGATCTGAAAATATCCTTGGTACAGAACGAAAAAATATCAATCCAACTGCTGGAGGAAACTCATTGAAGTGCCCTCATATATCATAGGCGCATAATGTACTAGGATAGGTTTCCGTGGTTAATCAAATTTCAAATTGGATCCCAAGGAATATACGAATTACCATGCTCCGAATACCTTTGGACATAATACTTAAACCGTCCCTCGGCACGTTTAGATGAATTGTGATTAGGAATCCTTCACTTTTCTGTCTTTCCTTCCAAACCGAGCACATAGGCGAATCGAAAGAGATTTTCTGCTTATTGATTCTGTGATAAAAATACTACGAGGAAACCGATTGTGCCATCATACGAAAGATGTTTCGTAGTTATACCTCTCGATACTCACAATGGGCGAATTGTAGAGAATTGAAATGCAAAAAAATGAGACCTAACGCGACTCGATCGAATTATTAGTAACGGAGGAAAACCGAAAAAACCTGAAAAAATCACCTTTTTTTTTTAAAACCCTGCCAGTTTTCAAGTTGTAGTACAGGCTTTCCACAACATAATAGTGATTAATATGTACTTCATTATCAGACAAAATAAGAGAGGAAGAGATTCTCTAGTCGACGCGTATATTTTTTAACCGACAAAATAAAGAAGGAGGAGGTTCTCTAGTCGACGCGTATATTTTTTTTATTTTTTTTTATGTATGTTCACGCATAATTTTTCACAGAGCAGTTCGATTCCTATGATTCTTCCTTCATTTGATAGGGTGTACTTTGGAATTGATTCCATTCGAATTTGAACAAATGAATCTATCCCTAAGGGTAGCAAAATGGAGGATATTCATCGTTCACCCTCTGAATTTTGGTCCATCAACCGATTCTATCACGCATAACTTTGTAGTGGGTTTTTCGATTTGGATGTTTTTTATTATTAGATAGGGTATATCTCATAGTTGATCATACTCTAATTCGAAATGGAATAATCCACCCCTATGGTAGAAAAATAGGGAATGATTCATTTTTCACTTGTGAAAATTGGCACACATATGTAGTTGACATTGACAGATACTCCTACATCTGTCACAATAATTACATTCTATAAAAGGATGGAATTATATACAAAGTAATGGAATCAACTAACTAGAACTATTGAAAATAATTTATATTATATAACAATAAATGTTTGAAGTAGATTATCATATTATTTAACAGTATTTTGGAAGTAATGAAAAATCAAGTGGGTAGTAATTAGTAGATTTCAGCCACAAATAATTGAAAAATAAAAACTTTTTAACAAAAAACTAAACCGACGAAAAAATCAACTGAAAAGCAAAAAATAAAATGAGCCTTCTTAGTCTTAATGATAATTGAACTCCTAAACTGATGAAAGTAACTAATTTTGAGTCGGCGCCAAACAAACTAGCAATTGAATTAGGTGAAGCGTAAAATGATGGCAGCGAGATGCACAGCGGCGTTTTGATTCCTTCTTCAAAGTAATATAAAAAAATTGAATAAAATCTGACCATAATCACAAAACTCCATCCTGGAGTCGACATCTTGAATTTATAAATTTTGACAAAAAAATCATAATCTCCTAACCAGAAAACTCCCACATAACAATTTTGAAAAAATTATCAGGAGACCATTTATTGAATTTTTAAAAACATAATAAATATATTGATGTTGATTTCAATTTGAAGAAATTATTAATATGTTTGTATATGAAACTATCTGTGGAATAAAAACAAATGCTGAAGGATGTGATAAGGATAGGGCATAGTTGCACAACCGCTCTTCTACATATTGCGGATGATGTGAAGGAGGCAACAGATGAAAACAAATGTACGCTATTAGTTCCAGTAGATTTCAGCCAGGCATTTGATAATATCAGTCATAAACTATTGTTGAGTATTCCTGAGATAACAGAAAATGATTGCGACCTTATCAATGCAGATTTGTTGAACGGATCATTGTTTATTTATAAACTCTAGCAAATCATGTGTAATGATATTTGTTCCAAAACATCTTCATTCCATAGTGACTAATTTTGCGAATATCTACTTTCAAAATGGTCAGTGTGTACAGCCAAAATGCTACTGTATTTTATATTTTTCCCCAAAATAATAATACATTATTATCACACCAAGTTGTAACCACTGTAATACAATCAGAACAGACTGTATTCTGATTCTTTGGCTAGTCCTTCTCGTAACAATACACATCACACCGATGTAACCACTGTAGAAGTAGTCAATTAGACTATTATTTAATTTTTAGAAATCATAATATTAATATACTGAATATCCCACCCAATGTTACCAGTTGTAACAGGGAGAAATGGTTTTCAGACCATTTCTTTGGTTCCATAAAAAATATCAGAAAAATATATGTTTAACTCTACCCAACAAGTGGAAAAGAAAAATATGTTTGGCATCTACCTCTCTGTCATCAATCTAACCACTGGAAGTGGCAAGGATTTTATTGTTTTAGGTTGATTGCCTCAAAATTACTCCTGGCACTAGGTTTCAACACCTGATCAAATGATCGGTTGTGAGTCCGGCTAAAAGCGATTTCTAGTCTTGATGTGATATCTTTCCTTCAGGTTCGGTTAACTTAGGGTTTGATATTCACCCTCTGACTTCGGGAATTTGTTACGCCGATCTGAGCGGCAAATAATGACACTGATTAGGGTAAAAATACGTATATTAGAAAACAAATATGTAAATCTTCACTTTACACGGTTGAAAGAAATTACAAAAGCCTTTATACATTTCGGGCTCATTTGAGTCCGATATTAGAGGCCATCAACTAATCTTGCAGTAAAAGATGCATTTTCAGGCGAATGAACTGAGGACTTGCCTGGGGTTTATGTCCTGAATGGGGGTCAGTTCCCTCTGCCTACTGTGTTTACAAAACTTGTGAGAAACCTCTCGTTATGTGATATTCAAACTGTCCCGTAACCGTATTTCTGAATTTCGTTGGGCTAATGATACCCTCGGACTCCAGACTGAAATAAATCAGATAAGAAACATTTATTAAAATATTTCGTACCACCCAAATTGCAAGTTACGTTAGTAAGTATCCCATTAACACCATGAACCCAAAATAGACTTACCACTCGAGCTGATTATACCAGGTTATCTCGTATTTTCTTCAAGTGATCCCAAAATGTCACTTGTTTTATGAGATATAAACTTTCTATTATTTTCAATCACTTCAAAAAATACGCGAACCTCGATGTCCGCCACACCGCGTCGCTAATTTATTGATCATCACTGGATCTAATTTATTTAACTCGTCGGGTTAGTTTAAATATTCCTGATATTTTCCGTAAAATACCTATCGACACGATTATTGATTGAGTCGCCTCGCAACTCTATAAAAGACTCTTTTGTTCAATATCGTTCGATTCGCTTTGACACTCAAGATTCTCAAAAATCTTCGATTCAACCGTTTTGCTTTGATGGCTCGAAGAGAATCCAGATTTTTTCGCTCTCAATCGACGCCTTGAAGAGACTTCCCAAATCTTTAACTTTTTGGACACTACCACCCATCGAAATTGGCTTTCTTGCCTTCCTATGGGCTCAGGTGTTTAGAGAATGCTTAAAAAAGCGTCCTTAGTCATCAACTTTCGTTTCCGTGGGAGCGCTCCAGGACTTCAATGAAGCCCTTGTTTCTCTTGATAGTCAAAATAACTGTGGCAATATCGCTTCAGTATTGTGGAAATGTGTGGGTGGCCTACTTGCGACATATCGACGTGCAAATTTGTGTGCACCGAATTATGCCTTCACCGTGGGTTGCCTATAAGTGAAGCTCGATTACGATTTTAATTTTTCGCCGAGGAGTTTGCTTATTAAGTTTTAATGTCACGATTCTGATTGAGTTTCTATTACAGGGTGAGTCCATAAGTTTCGATCGCTGTCCGAAAGATTCAGATCATTTATAAATAAATATTACCTAACAACTGCAGGATGTTACAAGTGGAACCTTGGTGTCTGGACGGATGTACAGCTGAGATTTGGAAAGTACATAAATTGACTTCTACAACGTGCCTACTCGGCACTGAAAATCATTCATGGTAACCGATTCTTTCTGCCTTAATATGTGGGAAAATCCTTATGCGAATCGTTGTTGCTTTCAGCCTTCAACTATGCGGATGTTTTCTATGGCTCATTTCCAACCCTTCAATATAAAAATAATATTCAAAATATTCAGAACTCGTGCCTCAGATTGATTTTTGGTATTCGTCGGTGATAAAGAATCTCATATAAACTTCAAGAAATTGGGTGGTTGAACATAGAAAAACAAGGTATTTCATGCTGTCTGCAATTTCCATAAAATAATTGTAAACTACATTCTTCATGACAAGTGTTTGTTCGTATCCAAATTATAGATGATAAGTGGATGAACATTGTCCGTGATGCATAACATTGGAGACAATGCCCTTTATTTCGTGATAGTTTGAATATATCAATTATGTAATTTCATTTTTTGTTTCATGAAATAATAAAGACGATTTTATATATATATATATATATATATATATATATATATATATATATATATATATATATACAGGGTGTAATCCAACCTCTCGCTCACCCGTGAATGACGAGTGTATAATGCCATTCTATAACAAATAACAGTGCTTAAAAATGTGGAAAAAAATTGGAAACATGTTTTGTTCTTTGTAAAATTCGACAAAAATTTGGATAGGGCCACCCGCCTAATCTCTGGTAAATGTATATATTGAATATATATATATATGTATAAATATATATATATATATATATATATATATATATATATATATATATATATATATATATATATTCAATTCCAAAGTGAAGAAACCATCTAAGCTTTTTGTTATATCTAAATTGATGATGAAGTCAGAACTACTTGACTCCATTTTCTGCTTTGATGCACCTAATCATAATTATCACAGTCACTGGTAAAAAACAAACGACACAAACACTATTGAAAAGGGAAACATTCATTCGCAATTACATATTGTTTTGAAAAATCATGGCCATTGTAATGATTCAGACATCGGGTGAACTGAACACTGTTGCCAAGCAAGATTCTCGCATGCACTGTTGACGAACAAAAGTTTGTTAGATTCTACTAGGGACATATCTTCAGTTTTTCGCAAATATATCATATCTCTACATTTAGGCATATGAATATAAAAATAACCTTCAAATAATCAAATTAATCAACCAAGAACAGTATACCAAATTAAAATTTTTTCCTTCGCTAGTTTCGAAGAAAAATATTGAAATGCAATATTTTTTTCGTATTTTCACACACTGTATCTCAGAACGTTAATAGAAACTTTTATCTAAAATAAAGTAAGGAATCGGTATACGGAGTTTGTTGGTCTCATTCTGACTCACCCTGTATATAAATATATATATATAAATATTTATATATATATATAAATATATATATATATATATATATATATATATATATATATATATATATATATCTATTATATTAAATTCTCGTGTCACGGTGTTTGTAGCTAAACTCCTCCGAAATGGCTCTACCGATTCTCATGAAATTTTGTGTTCATATCGAGTACTGAGAATCGGTCTACATCTATTTCCATGCCCCTAAATGTTGAGGGTGGTCCACCCCTTAATTTTTTATTTTATTTTTCAGACAAAATTTCTTGATTCTATTTTTTTATGATACAGCATTCGGAAATACATACAACCCACAATTTTCACCCTTCTACGATCAACCCGTATTTTTTGGCATGATTTTCATTTTTATTTTGTCATATTACTCTTAATTTTCACCCTTCTACAATCAACCCCTATTTTTATTCAATAAAAAAAAACGGGAAAACGGGATAACGGGATAACGAAAAAACGGGAAAACGGAATAACGGGATGACAGGATGATGGAATAACGGGAAAACGGAATAACGGGATGAATAAAAAATGGTATAACAGGAAAATGGGATAACGGGAATAACGGGATAACGAAAAAACGGGATAACGTGATGACAGGATGAGGGGATAAGGGGAAAACGGGATAACGGGATAAAGAAAAATGGGATAACAGGAAAACGGGATAACGGGATAACGGGATAACAAGATAACGGGATAACGGGATGACGAAAAAAAACGGGATGACAGGAAAGGAGATAAGGGGAAAACGGGATAACGGGATAACGGGAATAACGGGAAAACGAGATAACGGGACAACAGGAAGCGGAAGGAGTCAAAAGCCTAATCTAGATGGAACAACATTAAGGAAAACATAGAAAAAAGAGAAATTCTACGCGGACATTGGACAGGACAACGTCTGTCGGGTCAGCTATATATATATATATATATATATATATATATATATATATATATATGAACAAATACCAGAAACAAGGAGGCATTAATTTTCCGATGATAATAATTCACAGTTTTTTTGCAAATCATGTACTCACTTAGAAATCACATTTCGTTAGTCATTTCAGTTGTGCAAAATCTATCGATAACAGCAAATTGTTGTAAATTTACTAGTGTTTTCTGATTGGTTGGTGAATAAAATATCGTAATTAGCAACCAATCAGAAAACAGTACGCGATGTGCAGGATAATTGATTTTTATATTATTGTCATTGTCTTTTGCTGGCTCCTGAAACTAAACACCGAGCTGTTCTGTGCGTATTTTGAAGAGTAGAAGACAAGAGGAGTCACTTTGCGCATTTATGAATGAAGTTCTGGTTGGAGTCGCCAATCACTATGCGGGCGTTTTCGTACTAGATATCTAGTGAACACCCGCACAGTGATTGGTAACTCCGGAATCCAACCCGAATTGAAATTTACTACTTTATTCATAAATGCGACGAGTGATTCATCTTGTCTTCTACTCTTCAAAATACGCATGGAACAGTTCGGTGTTTAGTTTCAAGAGCCAGAAAAGATAATAATGTACAAATTAATTCTCCTGCATATTGCGTACTGTTATCCGATTGGTTGCTAATTACGATCTTTTATTCACCAGCAAATCAGAAAACACTAGTTGATTCAACAAACTTCTGTTCGTAAGCCGAGCATGCAAGAATCTTGCTTGGGAACAGCGTTCAGTTCACCCAATCTCTGAATCATAACAATTGCCGTGATTTTTCAAAACAATTTGCAATTGCGAATGAATGTTTCCCTTTTCAATAGTGTTTGTGTCGTTTGTTTCTTATCAGTGATAATTATGATAAGTGCCTCAAAGCAGAGTATGAAGTCAACTAGTTCCGACTTTATCACCTGTTTGGATATAACATGGTTAGATGTTTTCTTCACTTTGGAATTAAATATTTATCTCAGGCAGCCTGCAATGTATACATTTACCACACAATTCAACATTCTACTTTATTCAAATTTCTAGTTGAATGTTTATTGCATTCGGCAATTGCCGGAGTTTTTCTCTAAGCAGGTCACCAGAAATTAGGTGGGTGGCTCTACCCTGAATTCTATCGAATTTTAAAAAGAACTAAACACGTTTAAAAAAAAAGATTCTTAACCACTGTAATCGTTAAAAATTGGCATTATACACCCGACATTCACGGGTTTGCTAGAGGTTAGATTACACCCTGTATATTCTCAAATTTCCAGAAAAAGTTCACCAAGAACTCTCCACATCCAAAATAATAATAACCTCGAAAACCTATACGAATACACGCATGCTGTTTTGGAGCGAATATTCGATTTAAGATTGCGTTTACCTACGGGGCAAACGGACATAAAATCGACAGCTTCACTAATTTTATTGTCAATTGCACAAGTTCAATGAAGGAAATAGTATCCAGGAATCTAGTATTCACCCGATGAGAAATATATTTCATCAGTTTTATGTTCCCTCATTATATTTGCGATGTTGGTATCATTTCAAAGCAATACCGCGTCCCCTTCACATTTTCAAGATAGCTCCAATCAATTGTTCATGAAACACAGGAAATCATAATAGTCACCAGGATGAACTACTCTCATTAATATTCTGAGTGGAATCAAATATGACAAGGGAAGACAAACTAGAAACATGAACCAATAAACTTTATAAGCTCCCGAATAAAACTTATAATACCTGCTTGTTCATATTTGCCGGTACGAAAACGACCTATTAATATTATCGTAGGATCCCAGGACAACTACTACGAAGGTACAGGTGAATAATAGCAAATCTGCTGATAAAATACAAACTATCTCAACCCAATTTCATTCTGGGAAACCGTCTTAAAATACGGGTTTGTTATCTCCACAATTACTAGAACAACCTCATTGAACAACCTTAGTTGGCATAGGTTCAATGCATGTCACCCAATTTAATTTCCGAGGACTCTAATCAGATTTGTCGACTCGCAATATGGATTCAGGACTAAAGTTGAAGACAGATATGAATAAACTAGTTGAGGTGAGGTTGGAAAGGAATGAGTTAATTATTACTTTTGATGGAGAGTTCAGGCTTTGACATAAAATAAAATAATAATATTTGTACTAGAGTTCGTTAAAAATAAAGTTTGTAATTCATATGTTGTTGGATTGAAAATTAACATCTGAACATTGTGTGTCAAATCACCTTTGAGGTTCGTGATGAAAATATTATCCAAGTGGAATGGTGGTAGTAATAAATCGTTTCAGACAATTTAAACGAGTTTTCCTGATGATCACGACAGTTCATATTCAAAACAACTACTGATAATTATATATAAACATCATCATAGCTTTCACCGATGCAAAAACTTTGTTGAATGTTAGTTTCGTAGTTTTTATTTTGAATTGTTTCGTTTCAAAAATGATATAGACTCAGGGTGTTCGCTTGTCTTTGATTTGCAAACCAGCTTTTATCATTTACATAACTAGTTACGAAAAGAATAATTTTATTTGAGATGAATTTGACATGAGTCAAATGAAAGTATAAAATGTTATCTAATACAACTTCAAAATTAAAGAATGTTTGAAATGTAACAATGCCTGCAGTCGTACAAATGAATTCAATCATCGCATTACCTGGGCGTTGCTATGAATACTTGATAAATAATATTTGATAATGGCGGATTTTTTATTGTAAATTGAACGAAAATTGATATTTCTGATATAACTTCTGTTACAGAGGGATCAGTTAATAAAGCAATAAATTCAATGCTACCCAGTGGACCAAGAAACAGGTATGAACAGGTATAGAAGAAATTTGAAAAAATGGTGTCAAGAGAAAAGAGTAGAAAATGTTTTTGAAAGGGTTCTGTTAGTTCATTTCGAAACAATGTAAAACTATGTAGCACCTACAGTTTGCAGTACCTTAGTACTCAATGTTGAAGGCAGAATTGAATGTGAAAAGGAACAATGACTTTGAAAAATATTCCACATTTTTTAACTTGAATCTTTTATTAGGGAGACTAATGACAGAAAGTTTCCATCCCCAAAGGTATAATTTTCTTTCATTGTATTTGAAATATAACCGTTTTCAGTTAACTGATTATTTCAGGTGGCACTGATTATTGGAATTGCCGCTGCTTGTAGAAAAGCGGAACTAACTGAGATGCGTATCAGAGATAGAGGATAGTGTTTTCTTTTAAAATTACTATTTCGAACACAAAAACAAATGTAATACGGAAATTTGTGGTCATAAAAGCAACATTTCTGTATATAACGACAATTTAGTAGATAGCATTTGGAAATTTGTCACTGCGACCACCAATTACAAAGCATGATCGTTTTCTACAAGCTTTTATTTAACTTGCTTCGTTCGTATGTCATTCTGTCATTCTTTCCGGTTCAAAATTTCTAATCCATTTTTGGATTGAGATGAAATTTGGCAGGTGTTCATGATTCCGGTGACAATGCATTATGGAATTTTTGTTAGAGAAAAAACAAAATGGCGGCTCCAAGATGGTGGACGAGTTTTGTGATTATAGTACGATTCGATTCAAAATTGGTATGTGGGGTTTTTGGGGACAGAGATTGTGAATATTTTGCCAAAATTCAAAAATTCGAAATGGCGGCTCCAAGATAGCGGACAAGTTTTGTGGTTATGGTCTGATCCGATTCAAAATTGGTATATGGGGGGTTTCACGGTAGGAGATTATAAATTTTTTGTCAAAATTTATGAATTTGAGATGGCGGCTCCAAAATGGGAGGGTTGATTTATTTATTAAAATTTATTGGTTTTCGGTATTTTTCGATTTAGGTTTATGGTCCGATTCGATTCAAAATTGGAATGTGGGGTTTTCAGGGTCGATGATTATGAATTTTTCTTCAAAATTCATAAAATCAAAATGGCGGCTCCAAGATGGCCGATTCTATTCAAAATTGGTATGTGGGGGTTTTCGTGGTCGGAGATTATGATTTTGTTATCAAAATTCACAAATTCGAGATGGCGGATGAGTTTTGTGAATATGGCCCGATTCGATTCAAAATTGGTATGTCGGGGTTTTTGGGGTCAGATTATGAATTTAGTCTAAGATTATTGATTTTTAGTTAAAACTCATAAATAGAAGATGGCAACTCTGAGATGGCGGATGAGTTCTCCTCATTGAAGGTCTAGATAGCTCAGAACATACAGAACATACAGAACATACAGAACATACAGGATGCTTTAACAAAAATGCATAGATTAAGGCGTACTTAAGTACTAAGAAGCACACAATAAAATAATTAATGAAAACTTTTCAAAGACAAGCTTTTATTCAACTGCACTAGAAAGTAAAAAATAATTGCTGTGGATGTGTGACGTAGGTTATTCCGTTAGTTATAGATTCAAAAGCTCGTCGTATGTGTATTCGAACTGAAAATTTTGCGCGACAAGCTTTTGAATCTATAACTCACGGAATAACCTACGTCACACATCCAAAGCAATTATTTTTTACTTTTTAGTGCATTTGAATGAAAGCTTGCATTTGAAAAGTTTTTTTAATCAATTATTTTATTTGTTAAATATAATAATAACATGTATGGGGTGCAGCCTGTAGGTACATTGTCCAACATTTTGCTTTACCAAATCCTGCCGAATATTCTGGACATTGTTTCCGGCGGTCATCTGCATCTTTGACCAACAAACATAGTATTGCAAATAACATACCAGGAGAACATTCCGAGTAATCAGTTCCAACTAAATTTAATCAACTATAATAAATAACTATTATGACACAAGTAAAGCGACCAGACCAAACCCACAAACAAAATGAAAAACTTGCAACCTAGTACACGTGACCGAAGTTAAAGAGTTTTTTCCTGTCGATCGGGTACACCTGTAAAATTTGACATTCTTCGAAAAAAATATACAATTTTTTGTTTTCTAAATATCTGAAAAAAATCGTTTATTTTTCGGTTTCCTACGCACATACCAAACTTGAACCAATTTGGACAATTTCTTTTTGGTTTTCAAACACTTCGAAAATTCCTGTTGAGATGTAATACACTCATCTGCTGGAAAAATTTTCTTTGTATAAAAATGTTTATAATTGAATATTTAAAAAAAAATATGTTGAAAAAATTATGTTGGAAAGGGAAACATTCTTGAATAAATATTGAAAATAATTTTTTTTCTGTGAATTGAGAAATCCACGATAAAAAATAAGTAGATGTAGTTTAATGTCCAGCGTGGCTTTAGCCGGTAAAGTAGTTGTTTTCTGTTAGATATTCACAAACAAATAATTCAATTCGCATCGTGGATTTTCCAATTCACAGAAAAATCTTTCTATTCAACATTCAATTGAGGATGTTTCACTTTTCAACATGAATACCCCCAAAAGGTAATCTTCGAAGGCGATGGAAGTTAGTGAGTTTATCTTTGAGTCGCAGATGACTCCAACTCTGTTTTTATGAACACCGTGTTCATATTGAAAAATTAAAAAAAAAATATGTAATACTTGATGCAAAGTGGCTCTAGTTCAGAATTTTCGAAACCTTTTCCAAATCAATAGGTCCAAGGTTCTTGCTAATTCATTTGCCTGAAGTAATATTTACAAATTAATCAAGTTGCTCTTGATATGCTCTGAAAAGAATTCATATAGTAATAGAAAAGGACACTATTTCATGATAAATATTTATAGAGCTTAATCTAATGATAAAGCGATTCAAATTATAACAACTGTATGTACAATATAGGTTGGACATTGATTATGACAATTCGGTATGTATGATTCCACGCTCGATGCAAATAATGGATTATCTGGAAACTTGGATGACAGCGTTTCTTGAAAACTGTGGAGTAATATTTGGTATACATTCTCAAATTACTGTCTCCAAATGATTGATATCTCCGATTGGTCTGCGCTTGTAGACTTGTTGCCTGAAATACCTTTAAAGGAAAAAATCTAGTGGGTTGAGGTCTGGCGATCTGGGTAGCCAGGGTTGTTCCATATTTCGCCCAATCACCTTACCTCGCGATAGTTACACGATACATTATTCAAACCTGTCCAATTATGAATTGGCTATCCACTCGACCACTCGACAAAATTTCTATTAAAAAACTCCCCCCTTCAGCTTTGCTGTCAGGATATTTTAAAAGAAATGTGGCCTCGGGAATTTCTACATCAATATTGACACAAAAATTTCAAAGTATACTCACCAAAATATCCATCGCTTGTGATTTAACTACTGAATATTTCTTTCAGGATGCCGAGAATTAAGAATATCCTCAAATGAGTACATTTTAAATTTTTTCGTACGAAATCAGCATTTTTATTCTAATACTTGATAAATATGACTATTTCATAATAATTTTTTAGAGAAACTGTCAAACACTTCGTTATTTCAATTTCCATGACATCCAATTCTGTTGTTTCCGTGACATACCAGAACGCCTTAGCTCAAGAGCACCTTGACTGATGATTAATTTTTGATTATTACTTCGGAGAATAAATGTTAAGCATTGAATAAGCAAGAATTCAATGGGCAAATGGATTTAAAATTTTCAGAGTTATGGCACTCAACCTATATGGCCTTTTTCATGTGATAATAGTTATTTTTGCAACCAGTTGGAAAAAGCAAGTTACGAAAAATAGGTTTTCCCAACGTGTTTCACACAAAATTTCTTCTAATTTTGATATGTGATCCTTTTTAAAGTTGAAAATATAGGAAATATATATTTAAAAAAACTGAAGAACACGCTTTTAACGCATTAAAAATTAAAAAATAATTTTAATATTTAACGACTATGCCGAAAAGCATGGGGTGCTTTTTGGTCACGTATCTTTGAGAAACATAATACTTTTAGAGTAAGATCCCAGCGCCAGCAAATCCACCTCATTTTAGGAAAGCTGAAATTTCAAGTATGAATAGTGTGATATGTAGTTGAGAACGTATCCGTACTCGCTAGCTTGAAATTGAGAAATGATTTAGTTTTGGGATGAATATTCAAATAAAAAGAACAAATCATTTCTCAATTTCAATGGGAAAAATAAAAATAAAATCGTCAGGCGTGGGGAGTCGAACCCTCGCCAGTTTTTGATATCAGAGCTCAGATCTTGCGCCTTAGGCCAACTGGACGATAATAATTGTCAAACGCATTACGATACTTCAACGTGAGCAAGTTTTTTACGTATTTCTATACCTGCTACCCGTAAAAGAGCCCCTCTACCAAGCTAGCAAGTACGCATACGTCCTTAACTACATATCACACTACTCATACTCAAAATTTCAGCTTTGCTGAAATGACGTAGGTTTGCAGGCTCGGGGATCTTGGACTATTTTTATTGATTTCGACAAAGCACCCCACGCTTTTCAGCATAGTCATTGAATATTAAAATTATTTCCTACTTTTTAGTGCGTTGAAACCGTGTTATCATCCTTGGAGAGACTTCCATGGAAAAACGGAAATTAATGCTACGTAGAAAACTACGTTGTCAGCGGGGGCCAATATCACCAATTGTACAAATTATGTTATTCATATTTATGATTAGTTTTTATCATACATATTATGTATTGAATAGCCTCAAAATGATAACAAATTTTATTCCTGTATTTTTTGCAACAGGTGGTGGAATTAACTTCTCATCACCAGTTGCGAAAAATTTTACTTTTCGCAACTGGTGATGAAAAGTAAAACATTTGATAACGTCAACGAGTTTTGAAAAGTTTACTTTAAATGTGAAAATTATTAAAAAAAACATTGTGTGGTGTTATGAAACCACGGTATAAGCGAAACTTTTTTTCGCATTGTAGACATTTAACTAAACATTTTTGGAAAAATATTCGATTTGGGGTATGAAAATCGCATCATCAATCTTAATTTTATACTTGGAAAATGGGAATGATTATGGTAAATGATAACTAGGTCTCCAACTATATTCATACGAAATAAGTTAAATAATAAATTCAAGCACTCAAAATTGAAATACATACATGAACAACAATAAACGCCAGCAAAAAGTTCTAATAATTCCAATAAATTCGATATAAAAACTATGTTTACTCACCAAGATCTTTTTTCCTTTTTCTATAAGCACGAGCTCTGTCGTCGTTCTGTCTTTTACGGCGTAAAATTAATTCATCGTCATTCATTTTGCACTATTCTTGGCTTTTTCCTTGTTGATCAGTTTTTCGGACTCACTAGCTGTGTCGTTGTTTATCAAAAGCAAACAAATAGCAACATTTATATTAAACACTGATAAAAACAAACAAATAGCGTGGAACACTGACACAAATGAGTAATAGTCTATACACAACACGGTCAGCTGATGCGAACCATCTCTGTCGAGTCGAGCGCCTTTCACTTTACCCCTACTCCGCGGCTTACCGTCACGCGACATGCAATAGATGGACGGAAAAGTTCGAGACGATGTAATAAAAGTTTCACTTTGAAAAAGTAATAAAGCGAATTTTGCTATGTAGAATGTTGAAACTAGAGCCACTTTGCAATAGGTATGACATCACTTCTCTAGGGTATTTAATTTTTTTTGAAAATATCCTATTAGAAACATTTTTAAACAAAATACATCCGTTCAGCAGATTTTTCTTATATTTCAAGAAATATTGAGAGATAACCTAACTTTTTGTATGTTTTTGAAAAATTACTGTTGGTGGCTAGCAACGCCGTTAATTGATCTTTTCTCTACATTTTGGTGACCGGGAGATGTTCATGGTTCTATCACCATTTTCTTTTATTTTTGCCGAAACTATCCAGCAATTTATATAGCACAGTTCTCACTTTTTCTCTTTCTAGCTGAGTACCAATTTCCGTCCTTTTCGCGTCAGAAACTTCGCTTTCGCTTGAAAAACATTAAACTAAAATTCGACCTTGAAATTTCACTCTCATCGCGCCCAAAGGATTTTCACTTCCAAAATGTATCGTACATAGCGATCATATTCTACAACTACTTGTCAGGAACAATAAAAAAGGTAAACAAGAATGTTCACAGGCCTAGTTTCTACGGCCTATTCCACCATCGAATCACATCGAGGGCGGTCATATATCTTGATTCTGGGGGGGAGGGGGAACTTAGTTTGTACAATTACTTACCCATCAGTGATCAATTTCAATACACACACAAAACGCAGCATGGGATATTTCATATAATTGAAGTAGAGAAATGATTAACAAAAGACTAACATATTCTACATGACGAACTCTATGTTTCGTCTCACTCGACTTCTAGATGAACGTTCTATTACATTTTCTTCGTTCAAAACAATGTCCTTGTGAATATGCAAGGCCACTCCACCCAAATTGGACCTTAGCCAACTCTCGAGTCTTCTCAGTCCTGAAGAACTCCTTTCCACAGATGCTACAGTCAGTGGAAGAGTACACAGTATTTTGTATTTTATTACAAGTTTTTATTTAGTTTCACCTGTCCGGGTGACTGTCTGTGATTAAATTTTGCAAGTTAAATTTGACCCAGTACTAGTTGCCCGATTAAAGGCCGGGACACACTTGTCATACACCCTTTCGATCAGACTCCGGTCCGACGTTGCCCCAAGAATCGGATCGGTGCGGGATCCTTTCCGATTTCCGGCTCCGACTCGATATACTCGCCAGTCTCGATACAAACAATATCGCCGTTGAAATGTTTAAATATTTCAGCAACTGCGATTTAGCCATGTTGGCACTTTGCTTAGAATGAGAAAATGAAGGAAATCGAAAATCTCTCATGGAGAACAGCGGAAAGCGCAGATTTTGGGTACTAGGTGCTGCTTGGAAAACAAGATCTGCAGAAGGAGAGTTTTGCACTCTATCACCTCATTTGTTGGACGACGACACAAAATTTAATCAATATTTTGGAATGTCGATGTCAGCGTTTAACCTGTTCGAACTTAAACTTCAAGAAAATTTGTCTAAGCAAGACACATATTTTAGAAGAGCAATCAATCACTTCTTCTTCTTTTTTTGAAGTGAAATACTAATTTACTTACCTAATGCCCTTTCACTTTCATTATTCTTTGAAATTCCAAGAATTTGAGGTACAATAAAAAGAACGGAAACACAAAATGAAACTATGTATTTCTTTGAAGTTTTGTATTTCAAACAAAAAACTTCATTAAAAATTGAAAATTGAAAGGTTGGTGTCTTCTTCTGTAGGTATTTATGGTCCTACCTTCGACATTCGATTCCTTGCTATTTTTTTCCAGACCATGTCTCTGTAGTCGGAGTTTAGGTACTCTTCTTTGGTTTGGTCACTCAAACACAAAAAAAAACAAACGACATACGTGCCGCAGTCGGAAAACGAATAGACTGCACGGTCGGACGATGGATCGGATGCAGCAACGGAGTCGGGTGGGAGTGGGAATGGGCACGTGACGGAGAGGTATGAACTACGCTTTTCGGAGTCCAGTACCATTTCCCTAGTCGTATTGGAACGTTGCATGATAGGTGTGTCCCGGCCTCACGTGAAATTTGGCAGATGTTCATAGTTCTCATAACAATGCATTATGGAATTTTTCTTAGAGAAAAAAACGAAATGGCGGCTTTAAGATGGCCGACGATATCTGTGATTATGGTCCGATTCTATTCAAAATTGGCAAGTGGGGGTTTTCGGGGTCGGAAATTATGAATTCATGAAATCAAAATGGCGGCTCTAAGATAGCGGACGATCTCTATTATTATGGTCCGATTCTATTCAAATATGGTATGTGGAGGTTTTCAGGATCGGAGATTATGAATTTATTGTCAAAATTCATGAATTCAAGATTGCGGCTCCAAGATGCTGGACAAGTTTTGTGATAATGAAACTTTTCCATTCAAAATTGGTATGTCGAGATTTTTGGGGTCGGAGATTATGAATTTAGTCAAAGATTATTGATTTTTTGTCAGAATCCATACATTGAAGATGGCAGCTTCAGGATGCGGAAGAGTCAATCTTTAGATGGTCTTCTCATTGAATAGAATATAATTCATTAAACCACGTTACATAAAGTTATGTTTGTAGCATGTCAAGTAACAATAGTTAAAATTCCAAGTTATGAAAATAGTCATTACAAATAAAATAAGCAGGACAGAATTACATATATATGTATATACAAATGTTCAAAAGTTTCGAAACAACACAATCACAACGTGAATTGTATTGAAAATTCCCCTTATGAGGGTTTTATTGTTTTAGAATTTTTATTGCGATATGGTTATGTAGTTGGGGTGCGTATCATGCATTCATGGTTAAATGATAGGAATTCCTCTATTGAGTGAAAACAATATAATAGTAAATGGTTCTTTATGCATTTCTTGAATTGGCTGAAATTTTATAATTTTACAGATGCTGGTAATTTATTGAAAATTCTGACGTTTGTAGAATTTTGCTCTGTGATGGACAATCTGAATTTAGGAGTTCTGAGTTCATAAGATGATCTTGTAGCATGGTTGTGGAGATCAGCATTTGTTGAGTACATAGTTATATTAGTAAAAATCGCCAGTGGAGTTTGATAGATATAGACACAAGGGATTGGTAAAATCCTGAATTTCTTGAATAGTGGCCGACAGTGGGCTTGGAATGTTACACCATCTATAATCCTTAGCGCCTGTTTTGTAGTCTGAATACTCTAATTGAGTGTGTTGAGTTGCCCCAGAGAATAGTACCATTGCTAAGGTGCGAGTGGAAGAGAGAATGGTAGGAAGTTATTAATATAGGAATGCTCAATACTTTCTTCAGTTGTCTCAATAGGAATAATTGGGTGGAGAGTTTTTTGCATAAATGATCAATGTGGGCACTCCATTTCAACCTGTCATCCAGCACAATACCTAACAGGTTGACTGGGTTATTCGAGGTGAAATACTTGTTTGCAGAGAAGAAATTTTTTTGGGGTTTTTCTTGATTCAGTTTAAGCTTATTTGAACCGAATGAAATATGAGCCTTGTTTATGGCTTGCTCAGTAAGATTGTTGAGTGTGATAGGGTTGCAATGTGTTTCAATCAAGGTTGTGTCATCTGCAAAACAAATACATCCGGAGGGGGACAAATATTGAAAAATATCGTTGAGGTAGATAAGAAACAACAGTGGTCCCAGTACACTTCCCTGCGGGACTACATGGTTTATGTTCTGGAATTCAGAGAAATTGTTCTCGATGGCTACACACTGAATTCTGTTATTGAGATAGGATTTCATAAGTTTTAGAGGTACTCCCCGCTCACCGTAGAAATTTAATTTTTCTAGTAGTTTATCATGCGATACACAGTCGAAGGCCTTGGTTAGGTCGCATAAGGTGATTTCCGTATGTTTGCCATTCTCAAGACCCTCGACAATGCGGCTAATAGCCCAAATCGTGGAGCAGTTTGGTCGAAAACAAACCTGTCCTTTGTTGAGAGTATTATGTTTATTAAAAAAGAGCAACAATCATTCCTTCAGGATTATTTCAATAATCTTACACAGGGCCGATCCTAGGGTATTGGCTGCCCGCGTGCAAATACCAGATGTGCCGCCCCTCCAGAGATTTTTTTCTTATTTTGACTAATATTTAACGTTGACGTTATAAACTCTTAAACTCATCTACCTGTATAACGTCTATTTCACACACAACGATTTTAGACATACTCAGTGCGTATACCAACGAAAAGTATATGAATCGGTTGTTCTACAGTCTACAGACTAGGTACCTAATCATTATAATTACCTAATTATAAAATAACCTTTCTGGCTTCCTGAGTGGCAAATTTATCAATAATTTCCGTAAAATCTATTTTTTCACAGATTTCGGATTCAATAGAGATGATGGCCGAATATGAAAGCCTTTCTTGTGTCATATTATTTCTCAAGTAATTTTTAATAATTTTTAATTTGGTGAAACTTCTTTCTCCTGAAGACACAGAAACAGGTAAGGTTGAAAAAATTCTTATTGTTAGAGCAAAATTAGGAAAACAGGAAATGATATCATTTTTGACTATGATTTCTAATACCTCAATTGGCTGTTTCTTACCTGGAAAAGTATCTTTGAATGAAGTTATTTCATTAAACAGTTGTCGTCTATATCTTTCACGATACTTCCTTCCTCCTGTACCTGTAACTTAATATCTAAGTCCATGCAGGCTTTCATGAGATCATCACTAGAAATGTTGTGAAACTCATACAGAAAGCAGAATATTGAAAAGCACTCAGATAATAATGTAAATCTTTCATTTACCGAAGAGATCGCGTGATCAAGAATTGCAAAATAGAAAGAAGTCTTGAACTGCTGGAAGGGATTCAAAAGGGGTTCATCACTGCCCTCGTAATTAAATAAACGGACCTTTTTCCTGAGCCTCGAACTTGGAAATTCGGGATCAATACCCAAATCTCCAGCAAGTATTGTGGCTGATTCGACAAATATTTTGAAATTATTTTCTGATCTTTGTGAAACAAAATATTTTTTTAAATTATCTAAGCCTTCAATGCATTCCGCGATGTTTAATTTAGGATTTTGAAGCATTTTACCCAGAACATTAATTCTTGATAATAAATCATGCCAAATCAAAATTGAACACAAAAATTTGAATGATTCAAGATTTTTAATTATTGATTTTGCACCATTGTTTGTTTTCGCGTCTCTGGTGGAATCTTCAATTGAGGCATTTAATGCGGTAATAATGTTTTTGAGGTCTTGCTTTAGAGGTCTAATAGCATTGATACGGCTTTTCCACCTTGTTTCACTTAGTGGTTTCAAAGTTAGACTTTTCACGTATTTTTTTAGTAAATCCCATCGATATGGAGACGCAGAAAAAAAATTATATACCTCTTGTACCATATCAAAAATCCAGAAATTTCACCACTGGAGCTGGCAGCGTCATTAACGACGAGGTTTGAGGTATGAGCCGCACACGGCACGTATAATGCTCTAGGATTGATATCGAGAATCCGTTTCTGAAGCCCTATATTTTTCCCCTTCATGTTCGATCCATTGTCGTAGCCCTGACCACGTATATCTTTAACTTCGAGCTGCAGACTAGGTAATAGCTATAGCTTCTCTAATAGAAAATTGCACAAACCTTCTCCAGTGGTATTAGTTACTGAAAAAAATCCTAGAAATAATTCTAAAATATCTACTTTACTTTTACCATCAGTAGTGTTCACACATCTAATTACAAACGTTATTTGTTCTGTATGACTAATATCGGGCATAGAGTCGAGAATTATAGTGTAATATTTGGCTTTTTTGACAATGCGTGTTATCTCATTACGAATAGATTCGGCTAAAATATGAATTACTTCATTTTGAAAAAATTCTGCCCTAAGTAGTGTGGAATACGTGTTTTTTTATCTTTGTATTTACTGATATTATTAAGGTGTTCTGAAATAACTGGATCCAATTTGGCCAACATCTCTACTGCCTTTAAAAAATTACCATTATCTCTATGATACAACTCCGTACTAGTTCCTCTGAATGCTCAATTTTGACTGGCTGAAAATTGTACTACAGCAATCATTCTTTCAATGATAGCGCGCCATCGCTTTTCCTCTCTATTGTGAACATTTTGTTGTTCCGCGTCAATAGTACATTTTTTTTCCATCCTTGTCTTTATTTCGCACCAAGATCTTATAGAGTTAACGTGTTTTAGAGTATTTTCATGCTTATTGAGGTAATCCGAACAATGACGCCAATCAGAAAAGCCAGTACTTACAAGTTGTGTTGAACTATCTCTACTAAACAATTTACATGCAAAACAAAAAATACAATATAGTTTTATGGAATAGCAGAGCCACGCGCTATTTATTTTCTCCCCTTTCACTAAAGTTTTGTTATAATATGAACAGCTAAATTTTCTGCCACTCTCATCAATCGGAAATTTGAAATCTGCAACTTGTTTGGGACCGTGTTCTACCAATAAATCAATATATTTTTTTGCCAAAATGTTAGGCCAAGTACCTGGATCATCTAGTGCTACTTGAGCAGAGCCCTCTTCCTCTTTGCTCTCATCTTCACATTCGGCTTCACTGGGAATGGGACTGCTTGATGATGATCTTGCAGCTTTATCAACTTTATAGGGTGTGAAATCTATTGATTTATTGTTTGTTTCACTAGTAGTGGTGGATGTTGATGGTTGAGAATAATCAAACTCCGCGATTCGATTCAAACCTTTTTGTTCGGGCTCACTTTTATCTGGTTTTCCAAAATACTTTTTCCCGCTTGTTTTGAGATTTCTTCTATTCTTCTCTTTTCTATAGAAGGCACCTGACTCTCTTTTAGTTTTTCTGTTTTTGGACGAGGACGACATCTAAAGGTAAAAGGTAAGAAGAACGATAAGTATATCATGGCTCACAGATGCAGATAAAATGAATAGGAATTCTTCAGAAATTTTGAAATTAATCGAAATGACCTCTGAAAAGTACCTACCATTGTTAATACTTCTTTTCACCTAAAGTGTAAGAATATGGGTTATTCATAAGAAATCCCCATTCCTGTTGAAATAGTTAGAGCAAATTATTTAAAATAAATAATGATTCGTAGCGCTCTTTCAAAATCTGGGTAAAAATCAGAATTTTCATAAACTCCCCCGGTTGGTAACCTATAATTTTGTAACATAATTATATTTTGTGCTAACGAATTCTGTACTTATTTTCAAAACGAATCATCGCGACAAAATTAGTTTAAAAATATGCCCACTTTTTTTATCTAATTAGAAAACACCCTGTACAACATTTCATCCGTTCATAAATCTAGTTAAGAGCTTTGGTACTCACCACAGTTCTGATTTAAATATTTAAACGATACTCAACAGCAACACCTTGTCACTAATTTCCAATATTAACTCACACTTGCACTTGATTGTGTTTATGACCAGTCTTATTGTATGTTGATTCAAAATTAAATTAACACTTTGAAATGAAAATGGTTTATATATAGTGGTGAAGTAGCAAAAAAAATTCCGATGCCGCATCCCTTTAACTTTGTCGACACAATCCATTTCTTATCCATAAAGAAAACCGCTAAAATAAAGTTTCTTTTGACCATTGACCTGCGAGCCGCGTGCCGACTGTGATATATATATATATATATATATATATATATATATATATATATATATATATATATATATATATAGTCTTTAAAAGTAAGTTGGCACGGCGAAAAAAAATTCAAAGGAGGCCGCAGCGGCGAAACCTTAGAAAAAAAGCCGCCCGGCGAACAGCAGCACGTTTTTCTCAAAGGTTTCGCCGCTGGTATAGTTTTTCCAATATCAATTGCAGAAGCATAAAAAAATCTTGCGGTGAAATCCTGTGAGCAGCAGTGGCGGAGATAACTAACTTTATTTAGATATTTTAAGATTTCAAAAATACTTCATAAATAATGAAAAATGAAAGAAAACTAAAGACAAGCTTTTATTTATACAAATACATTAAGAAAGAAAAATAATTTATATTATTGTTTGATGTAGGTTACTAGAATATCCTTAAACGTATTTCGATCGGCACACACCAAGACCACAGACGCTACTGGTTTTTAATCTTTCAGAGCTATTAAAACACAATTATAACGCGTGATTTATGACCTTCCAGTATAGACACGCCTATACAAGCATCGATATGTCCGACGATTGGCCCAGACGAATTGGTTGTAGAAAAGCGACAGCTGTCACTCAGGTCCACGTTGACTGCGGCTCTTTTGATCTACCGTATGCCGACGGAAAATGTTTACGAGCAGTACAGATTATTTTTCGTTCAGTTTCTTCGCATATACGCTCGTGTTAGCGAAGTGAGTTTTTATTCGCTCCCTATAGAAACAGCTTCTGCAATTGATATTGGATGGACTATACCTCCTTTGAAATTTTTTTCGCCGTTCCAACTGTCATCGTAAAGACTATACGAACATTAATAAGCCGCCGCGCCGCACACAGGAACCAAACATACTTAGTCGTGTCAAAAATATGGCCCTTGGTTTTTTTTAAATAGAAATTTCAATTTTTTATGCTGCATTGCCGGCTCTGCCATGAATTTCGCTGTCAAATGAAGAATGTGTGCAGATGAGAGTAGGAGAAGATACTAATGGATAATAGACCAACACACAACACAACTGAGCACTAACGTTTCATTTTTCTCCTTTCAAAAAATAGCTGATTGTTATAACTGAATGCGACCGCCCCTTAGTTTGGCCGCCCGCGTGCGGTGCACGCGCTGCACACCTGCTAGGATCGGCCCTGATCTTACTGATAATCGGGATTATAGAGATGGGTCTGAAATTTGTGGCCAAATCAGGGTCGCCTTCCATTGAAGAACTAGATAGCTCAGAACTCACCTCATAATGACGATACATCAACAAAAATGCATAGATTAAGGCGTACTTAGATATTAAAAAGCACACAATATCATAATTTAAAAAAAAACAAGATTTTATTCAAATGCGCTAAAAAGGTTATTCCGTGTTATAGATTCAGAAGCGTGTCGCTTTTGTATTGATTGGATACATCATTTTATCGCATTGTTTGAAAGCATTCAGTCCATCGCTTGGAATTTCCAATTCTCTACTGTGTTATTGCATTAGGTATATTTCGATCTCCATCTGTGAATCCATTCGAATAATTAATTCATTTATAGAGTAAATCAGTTGAAATCTTTCGATTTAGGCCATTTAGGGTGTCACAATAGTGAATAGTACCCTGTATTACAAGGCGAGGCCAGTCGACCATAATTTATTTGAGGTTCATTGCCACGTGAACCCCCTCCCCCCCCCGCATTGACATTATTGACATATGTTCGTACATTTCAGTTGTAATAAATGTCATTCATCACAAGCCGACTTGTCCATTACATCTCATGAGTTTCAAAACGGTACATTCCAAGTGATGTAATTCGTGCAGATGAATGCCTAAGAATTTCACGGAATCATAAAAAAGTGGACACGCATGACCCAAACAATTATTGGATTATGAACACACAGTTTTTTCTTGAAAAATCAACTTATGCCTGATACATTCTCATTCGCCTCATCGCTGAAGTGTCCTCATCAGATTATCTATATTGGGAAGCCAGAAACGACGGCAAAGTAATTGAGTTAAATAAATTTCAGTCAAGCCTGAGATTCAACTTCGGAACTTCATGAAGTGGGAATTGATCCTTTGCTGGCGACAAACTACCTCAAATTCCTTCGACATGACATTTTCTCCTTCAGTGTTTCGAAGAATGCCTAACCAAAGTAGAGTCAAACATCTACAGTTAATTGATGAATCTCTTTGAAGTGAACATTTCGAAATTAGTTTCACAATGGCTCGCCGAATAATTCCATGATGGAATTTATTATGATTGCTCCTAGAACTTCAATCATCTAATACATTTGAAACAAAATGTCTTAGAAGAATCCTTTTATATCTGAAAGCAACAAATTTTCGATTAGATTTTAACTTTTTCATTTGGAGAAGTAGAAAGCCAAAAATTTTCCATAATCCATGTTCTCTCCATAAAAATAGCTTCTTCGGTATAGTACATCAAATACAGGGTGTTTCATAATTGAATGCTGATCCTAAAGGGCGATAATCGTTGGATGATTTTGAGAAAAATTCTTTATATGTCCACAACTGCTTTATTTCCGAGAAATATAACGAAATCAGTTTTCCCCAATATCTCTAACACCGCTTTGTATTTTTTTTGGCAATTTTAGTACATGCAAAATACATATAAAAATTCTTTTTTTTTGGTATAGAAGCCCTGCTATAATGTTAATCCAAATAATTATACGCCAATGTTTTTTTTTCAAATAAATATTATTTTTCTAATTGTCCTCTATCTTCTCATAAAAATGGTGTATTGATTTTTTTCCGTCCGGTGGACGGTTTCCGATTCAAGTAATAAAATGCATTAATTTGATTGTCCGTATGCGAACTCTACCGTTAAAGGGTAAGATTATTTTGTAGTCTAGAAACATCTAATATACATACGAAATAGAAAGTCCATACTGGAAGTGGAGTTAGTGATTTGTTAGGGTAAGAAAATCCAAGTCGTCTCCACAGTTTATTTCCACACAAGGATTAGTTATAATTAAAAACGTGTTTCGGGCGTATATGCGCCCATCTTCAGTTGGAAATACAAGAAAATACTGGAAATAAAAGTTTTTCAAAGCCATTTGCAAGATAGTAAATGCGGTGTTACTTACGAAAAAATATTCTTTGGAGAGAGTGAAAGAATTGTTTGGTTGAATTTCCATTACATTGTTATGTGGTATGGTGATGGGTTCCAAAATTTGGGGCAAGAACCTCAATATTGCAGTAAAGACAATAACATTATCAATATTTTTGAAAAATTGTTACTATACAATGACGTCTACTTGGTAGAGTGATGAACAACAATAAAAATCAACACGGATCGATAATGTTGGAAAAGGAACCTTAGCGCCCTCTCACTGCGGGTGGCCACAACATTAGTTCCAATTATCAAATGTTAGCCATAGAATGTGAAAAAATAATAGAGTTCAACAATTTTCCAGAACCTTCTACGTAGATATCCTCAGTCATGAACATAAATCTAACCTTTCACCCCAACCTCAATCGAAATAACAAACAAAGTGACAGCAAGTCTTTGAAAAACATTAAACAAGAAAATTAACTTACATAATTTGATAGTAACCAAAGCCGACAAGGGCGATTGTTTAGTGATTTTGAACCGTATAGACTATATATAAGTCATAGATTTTCTTTCTCCAGACACTTTCACTAAACTTAATAGCAATCCCACACCCAAATATATCACTTATACTAAATCAATTTTAGATATCACATCAGATTCAATCACACATTATGAATCCAACTCAAGGAAACTAGTACCAATGAATTGTCAACTCCCCCCCTATTGTATGGCCTTCCTATAATACACAAAGCACATATTCCCATCAGACCAGTTTCATATATCAATTCTCCTACTTCCAAGTTAGCTGCTTGGCTGAATTCTGTTTTGAAGGATCTCACTGATCTTCATGACCCTTATTCAATGAAAAACACAAGAAATAACTGAAAAAATCTCCAATATCATCTTAGTTTCATTCGTCATAACTAATCTGTTCCCCAGTGCCCCCCTCCCCCCGGAGACTGTATCAGGTTAGTGAAAGAGCTCTTTTTCCAGCCAAATAAAGAATTTCACAATTGTTTGAACATCTGTTTACTGCTGGACACTGTTTTAAATCAAAACTTTTTCAATTCAACAACGAATTTTTTCGACAAAATTCTGGTTTAGCTATGGGATCCAACCTGTCCCCTCTACTAGCTGAAATTTTCCTTTGTGACTTTGAAAAGAAGCTCCCCCAATTCCCTAATTCCAACAAAATTATCTTCTATCATAGATATATAGACGAAAGAGAACTATTGGACTTCAAAACCTTTTTGAATGCTCTCCACCCCTCCATATCTTTTACCATGGAAAAAAAAACAATCACTACCCTTTCTGGATCTATTGATCACCAAGTCCAATGGACAATTGGACTTTTTGATATAGCGCAAACCTACTCACACGGACAATGTTATCTCCTTCCACTCAAACCACCCTGTTCCACATACATTTGCAGCATTTAACTCGCAATTTTCACGGCCATTTCCAATTCCTATGTGTCAGGACAATCTTACAAGAAGAACTGAACATCATAAGAGAGATTGGCAACAACAATGGGTTTCCTACACAGACTATTGAAAAAATTTATCAACGTCATGTCCAGAAATTCACCAACCGTCATTCAATTTCACCCTCTGCACCGTTAAAATATGGTTGTATCTCTTGTCTTGGCAAAATTTCCTACAAAATCGAAAACATTTTCGATAGATTTGACAACAATTTATGCATATCATTTAATACCAACCGTTGTTTAAAAATATATTCAATTATTACTAAAGATAAAATTCCCATAACTGAAAAGTCTGGTGTATAAAGACTCTTGCACAACCCCCTCATGTACAGATGTTTATGTAGGACAAACAGGTGGATCCTTCAGAATAAGAATCAAGGAACACGAACAAATCATATAAACATATAAAGATCACGACCATACTTTTGAAATTTGCTCGAACAGCTCTTTTGCCAATAATATCATTGCCTGGATCAAACGTGGAAATTCTATATATTTGTAACAAAGGTATGATCAGGAACCTTAGCGAAATTTTTCATGTAAGAAATTCTTTATAAAAACCTGATCTAGTATCTCTCAATGACCAAATGCACTTTGATTGCCTCCCCTTTTTCAGATCTTTAGATATTAACTTTTTGTCCACTTTTGGCTTTCACTGTATTTGCACATGCAGTCAGCGCCAATATTTTGTGAACACCTACACTTATTGCCTTCACAGTTTTCTCCAATTCAACACATCTACTCGTAGGTCTTTTCATAAGGGTTTCTTCCATGGTTCTCGGACACCCCTCGTGAGAGGACGCTAAGGTTCCTTTTCCAACGTTATCGATCCGTGTTGATTTTTATTGTTCATGTTTAACACTGTACCGAATAGACGACATTGTATGGTAACAATTTGTTGAAAATATTTATAATTTTTTGATAAATTTCAACACTCTGTATCTCAACAATAAAGCGGTTGTGGACCTAAATTCATATGAAGAATTTTTGTTTAATTTATCCAAGGATTATCGCCTTTTGGGATCAGCATTCAGCATTCAATTATGGAACAATCTGTGTATTTACAAAAATCTAGTGATGGGCTCTTGTTGTCTGATCAGGTCAAAAAACGTGTGAATTCTTGTAATAGCTCTTGAAAATATGAGCGATAGCTCATTGGATTCGGAATGACGTCTAGAAAAACGTATTTAAATGTATTAGCAGTTGAAAATTGCAGAAGTTATAAACAAATCAAGATGGAAGAAAGGCATTAAGTTTTTCGCAGATAACTCAGAGACTATAAGAAAAATCAAAATCTGAAAAAAGATTCTAAAAGAGGAAGAAATTATTTTGGGATGCGCGAGCGGCCTCTAAAGCGAGTATGTCACATATTTTTTTTTAATATTAAATATCAATTAAAAAATTCAAATTAATTACCTCCATGTTTATTGAAAGCAAAGAAAATTGTTTAAATAATTGACCTAAACATTTTTCGCTTCTTGGAGCCTTTCTTATATCTCAAGAAAATCACCGCATTTTTTTTTTTAGTTATTTTTTTTTATAATATTTTTTTGATTACAAAGAAGTAAAAAATCTCAAAAATGTTATGTTTTTTTATATTTGTTACCATGTTACTGGTTTTATATTGAAGAAAGGCATTTATTAACGTTAAAAAAAATCATGTCATTTGTTAATAAATTGTTTATAAACAAATTGACTAATATATTTTCACCAATTTTTTGTTTAAAATTTTATCCCGAAAATATAATGATTCAAAAAAAATATCTTGAAAACAGTTTTTAATCATTTACAACCGTTTTCTATATTTCCAATGTTTAAATAATCAGTTGGGGAATGAATTTCATTTAAAAAATCATTAATGACGAACCTCTATGAAGTAACAAACAAACAAATTGTTATAAACAAATTCTGACAATCATAATCTTTTTTTCATAAATCTTTGAAGAATTACAAAAACAACCATATACAACGATATATTGATAAAAAAAATGTATTTTTTCTAGCGTTTTTCGATATTACACGATACAGAAGTTGAAACGGTGACTTGATTTTCAAAATAAGAACTGAAATAACTTTTGAACTAATAAAGATACGACAATTAACATTCAGGTCGTTTTTATGGAGAATAAAATTTGTAACTATTGTTAATCACGTGCTATGCGCATTTGTTTATAGAAATTGAAAGTGTTTTCGACGTTTTTCAATATTTTATGGCTTCTAACTTATTATATAATGAAAATACCGTCATGGACCTTCAAGGCAATTTTGTAAACTGATAAAATATCTGAAATTGCAATCGTTTATTTAAAAATAAATTCAATTGTCGATCAAATAATGCAGTTTTACTCGACTTTCTTCAATTTTCTTGTTTGTAACTGTTAAATTATCATGCTTCAGCTGTATTTTTATGTATTTCATCAACAATTGATGCCAATTACATTATTTGTTCAACAAATATTCGAGAATTTAAAAAAATAATGCGTGGATAAAATAATAATGTTGAGTAAACATAAAATTATCATTAGAACTACTTTATTTGCATTAATTACAGAAATAGTAATACTAATAATAAAAATAATAACAATAATAATGATAATCATAATCGTAACTTTTGTTTGTTTGTTACTTTATAGAAGCTTGTCAATTATGATTAAAGAAGTCATTCCTCAACTAATTATTCATACATTATAAAAACAAAAATAATGCTTATAAACAATTATAAATTGTTTTCAAGATTTTTTTTTAAATTATAACAAAATTGTATTTTTCCCAAATAATATGAAAGTAGTCGAACAATTTACAAACAAATGACGTGATTTTTTTTAAGATAATAAATGCCTTCTATCAATACAAAACCAGTGATATGATAACAATGTTAACAACATTTTTGTGATCTTTTAACTTTTTTGCCAATTAAAAAAATTATTCTTCTTGAGTACGCATATAATAAAGGCTCCAAGAAGCGAAAAATGTTTAGGTCAATAATTTGAACAATTTCCATTGCCTTCAATCAACATGTAGGTCTTAGAAAATTTAGTTAATTAACAACCGCCTAACTTGTTGAAAAATTGAGTTAGATCGATTTTCCTAACGGCACCTTATTCCTTCAAGTGTTGAGAACACACCATGATTTATTCAAATTTTTTAATTGATATTTAATACTTAAAGAAGTTTTTTTCTGTGGCTTACTCGCTTCAGAGGCCGCGCGGAGGCCTATTTCCAGCGTTAATTTAAAATAATTAGAAATAGGATAGAGTTCTGGGAGTCGAGACTTTTTTATTGGAAATTTCTTCCTCTTTAAGAATCTTATTTTCAGATATCGATTATTTGCGGAAAACTAAATGACTTTATTTTTCATTTTAATTTGTTTATAACTTTTGCAATTTTTCATCTGCTGATAAAACATTTTTCTAGACGTCATTCCGAATCCAATGAGCTATCGCTCATATTTTTAGGAGCTATTACAAGAATTAACACGTTTTTGAACTTGTTGATCAGACTATTGAAAATATATACTATTTGAATGATGATCACATGTTGTAGATCAAGTGAAAATTACATCGTGATCATCGAAATTTGGATACCAGGCTCCCAGGCTCAAGAGTCATTGTGTATCATTCTGGGTGCATCTCCTGAGTGGCGTGTGGGTGAGGGTGGAGCGATGGGCAGAGACTAATCATTTCCTCCCACCAAGATACGTAGTGCCGGTATTCAGGAACATTTGTCTTTTGCCCTGACAAGCGTCATAAATATTATCGCGCAAATGGACTCTTAGATACCTTATTATAATTTGAATATATTGAAAATATAACACAACAACTAACTAGCCCAATTGATCTATCATGATGACGACATGCTCGTTCATCGAGATGGAAGAACCTTCTTTCACTATTACTGTTCTCATTCGAAAAAATAAAAGGATAATTTCCATATACGGAGAATATTGTGAAACATAAATGGAAAGTAAATTGAAATTCCTGGAGAATTGAATTGGAGATATGATGTTGAATAACTTATCGCCTTCTCTCTCTCCTATGGTTTCTCGAAAGTAGAAATTGAGATTCGACAATATTTTCCAATTAGAGACGGGGGAGTCCTTCGTCTGTGGGTTCCGGCGATTGTATTCTCTGCGGTCCCAGCGGGGAGCAGCGTTAATCTGCTAGGGTTCTGACATTCCAGAGCCAGTAACTTGTCTTATCAAGAGGCCCCACCGTGGCTGAGCTATAAAGGTAGCCAGGATTACCTAGCGCGTTGATCCGGCGGATCTTTCCATAGCAACTGATCCCCCTAGGAAGGTAAAGCGAAAGCTAGATACTCCCTCCCATATAGGGGGAGACAATCAGGATGACCCTCTTCATTTACTTCCGAATTTCGAAAAATATTTTTCAATATTCTTCCAAATTATTGAAAAAAGTTGACTGAATCTCTTTTAGTTGTTTATCCTCAAACCTGAGGCTACTCGAATTTTCATCGAGGGTAATGTCATGAATGCTGGAGTTTTTATCGCTCAAACATTTTTAAAATTTTCGAGAAAGCTTTTTTGCCTGGAAATTTTACTCATTATCTGATCAAACTATGAAAGCGAAACTTGAGTCGTTTGATCTTTGATAATAAGGCCGCAAATTGCACGAGTTAATTTTCCTAGAGGCAAAAGCTTCAGGGAAAATTTTAAAAAATTTGCGAGAAAATCCTTCCTCTTGCAAGAATGATATTTGATGAGAATATTTCCCAAATCACATTTCAGTTTTATCTGAAATATTAATGTTATGATCAATTTGATTTTCTTTGAACATACTTTCGAAGAAGCACTTTTCTCATCTTTATCCTCTGGTATAGTATGGTTCAAATGGTGATTATAAACGATACTGTGCAACTCAAAATGGTGTATTAGCCTGTTCCAAAAAGATAGCCACTTAAAAATGAGAGAAATTGACTCATGTAACCTTGCTCCTATTGTAGGAATGTACCATGTGTTAATAATAAAATATTAAATTCTAAAATAGAGCACTTCGTTTCCAGAACTGTTGCCCTTTGGCAGGAATCCGCAAATAACGTTCACACGTACTGCGAGATTTTCGCTGCTGGGGATGTGAAAACACGTTGTGGTAGGAATTGTAAAAACACCGTTGTGAATGAAGGACCAACGTGAATTCATAATAATACTGTAAAACAGTACTGGCGTTTTTATACAATGAATTATTACAAGCTCCATGTATATTTACAAAGGAATTGTAATTGATCATTGTGAATTTACAATCCATAATCACAGGCTTCAGGTAATTTCACAATAATATCGGGAATTCACATTATCATTGAAATTTTTTATTGTGATTTTGCCATGAGAAATTCACGATCGATGTGATTATACAAGGAATGAATACATGGTGAATTCGCCATATTGAATCATTTCTAACCGACGAAACCAAAAAGGAGGAGGTTCTCTATTCGACGCGTAAATTTTTTTCATGTATGATCACGAACAACTTTTCACAGAGCGGTTCGATTCCGATGATTCTTTTTTCATTGGATAGGGTGTACTTCGAAGTTGGTCCTATTCTAATTTGAACAACAAAATCCATCCCTAAAGGTAGCAAAATGAAGGATACCGATCGTTCACCCTCTGAATTTTGGTCCGGTAACCGATTCTATCAGGCATAACTTTGTAGTGGGTTTTCCGATTTGGATGATTCTTTTTTCATTAGAAAGGGTATACATCATAATTGCCTTCCAATTTGGAATGAAATATTCCACCCCTATGGATAGAAAAATAGGGGATGATTGATTTTTCACTTGTGAACTTTGGCACACATATGTAGTTGACATTGACAGACCCTCCTACATCCGTCAAAATGATTACATTCTATGAAAGGATGGAATTATATACAGAGTGATGAAATCAACTAACCAGAACTTTCAAGATTAATTTATATTATATAACAATAGATAGTTAAAATAGAAAATCATATTATTTAATAGTTAATAGTTGAAGTAAGCTAGGTAAGTAAATATTTTGGAAGTGATAAAAAATTAAGTAGGTAGTAATAAGTAAAGTTAAATTGAAAAATAAAAACTTTTTACCAAAAAATCAAACCGACGAAAAAATCAACTGAAAACTAAAAAAATAAAATGAACCTTCCTAGTCTTAATGATAATTGAGCTCCTAAACTAATGTGAGTAACTGATTTTGAGTCGGCGCCAAACAAACTAGCAATTAGATTACGTAAAGCGTAAAATGATGGCAGCGAGATGCACGGCTGCGTTTTGATTACTTGTTTGATGATTGTTTGTTTAGCGCCGACTCAAAATTAGTTACTCACATTAGTTTAGGAGCTCAATTATCATTTAGACTAAGAAGGTTTATTTTATTTTTTGCTTTTCAGTTGATTTTTTCGTCGGTTTAATTTTTTGTTAATTACAATTCAATTTCACAACACGTTTGCATAATTAGGGGGTATATTCACAAACATATGGTGAAAGTAACATGTGAAATCACAATACTCTTCTAGTCGAACTACTATGATTTCACAAGTTTTAAGTAATTTCCCAACGTAGAAATACAAATAATATTAATTTAACTGAAGTCTGAAGGTTCACTGTGATTAAAACCACCAGAATTAATGTTATATTCGAATTTTCAAAGTGGAAATTTAACAGTTCTTCTCAATCCAAAATCGAGGGAATCGTTTCACATATTCATTCATTTACACTGATTCAGTGCTCTTGGCTCCTCACTCAGTAACTTAAGATATATATAATTTTTTCACTATGAAATAAAATATTATTTTTGCCGGAACTAATTTTGACAAAAAAAATATCCACTGCTAGGAACGTGACAGTTTGAAAAAAAGGTATGTTTAAAAGGGGTTCTTATTGAATATTGAAATATTGAATAGATAAAAATTTGATCCATGATCTTCAAAAAAAGACAACGACGGCACGCGCTGTTCCCAAGCGGTCACCTATCGAAGTACGAACCGCTGCCGAACGTTTGCTTGACTTTGCATTAACAGTCTTAGTCTAATTACCTAACCATTAGTCAACAACATTTCCTGATTGTCTGAGTATATGAGAATTGAATGATTCACTGCCTTACTTGGCTCATTTAACAGGCTGAAAAAGGTAGTCAAATATCTACCTTTTTCAGCCTGTTAAATGAGCCAAGTAAGGCGGTGAATCATTCAATTCTCATATACTCAGACAATATCCAATATCAAATCACTGTACGTAATGAGCTCAAAATCCCTTATTCAATCAATTTGGATTTCCTGTTTCCTTATAGGAATTGAATTATGTTAAATATATAAATTGAATGCGTCGACATACAGTGACAGATCATAGTGTTTTTACTCTTTGGAGTTTTGGACTGTATTTTTATAGGTACTGATTCACACTTTTCTGTATAGGATTTGGGTTATACAAATACGTCACATATAATAGGAAGGTAGGTATTATCTCGTCAGTAACAACAACATAAACAATATATTAAGATTTAAGATATAGCTCGTCCAGTATTGAAAGGACCACTTTGGCCTTCCCCTACCCAACAACCAATTTTTATCGAAAATGCCCAAACTATTGTCTAACTGTGGCTATGAATTGAAATTCCATAGGCGTACCAAATTATTTGGTATAGGCGATTCACGAGACGTAGAGAACTTACACTCCTATAACTTTCCTAACACTCCTATTTATTTTTCCGCTACTGAATAGTACTTACTACTGGGCATTTTGGCAAGGTAACGAGTAAACTATTCCAAAGTTGAATGAATAACTGCACTACCTATTTATTAATCAAACAAACCTAACCTTTCAAATGCTGCATGCCAAGACACTGGTGAAGATTTGCCGTAGCACAGCAAATCGTGTCCATTCGTGTTTTCCTCCTCTCTACCTACCAAACGGTCGTTTCAATACTGGATACTGGTCCCGATGTCAGCTGCACCTCAGCCTCTTGTGCTTTTTGTGCCTTCCAGTTTTTGTTTTACAGCACCCACTCTAGTCCCCTGTATCAGTCTGTACAGGTTCTCCACCGGTTGGCTACTGTATTCTTCGAGGGTTAGCCTTTTGGCTGTCCGAATATTGATTGTCTTTTGCAGTCCAGCGCCTCGCATTCTGACAATATATTTTTGGCCGTTTCTGTACCTTTGCCACATTGTCTGCAGGAAAGTTCCCTTGTACAGCCCCATTTTGTGCAGGTGTCCTCTCATTGGGCTGTGATCCGTGAGGAGGCCCGTTATTGTTCTGACTTGGTTCCTACTCATCTTGAGTAGTTCTTCAGTTCTTTGTTTCGACGGTTCTTTTATATATGTTTTCCCGTGGAGTATGAGAGGGGCTTCCTTCCAGCGCTCCTTTTGTTTTCGCTTGACCCAGTCCCGTATGCAGCTTCTGATGGCTGATTTTGTCGTTTCGAGTGCAGGTTCTGGGCCAATATATAGAGTTGATGAGCCCCTCCTGGCCCAGCTTTTTCATTGCCCCCGATGCCACAGTGTCCTGGAACCCACATCAAAGTTATTTTGTTGTGTTCCGCGAGGACATTGAGTTCTTTTCGGCGTTACCAGTTTCGATGTCACTTTTGGGTTCGTGAGAGCCTTCAGTGATGCCTGGCTGCTCTACGTGTTTTCTTTCCCCCGTTCATCCTAGTCCCTCCCGACAGTTCTCGAACTCACACTCCGTGAATGTTCTTGTTGAAAGATGAGGGCGTTGTTGGCCAACGCATACACTTGGAGTCCAGTGGCGGGGAAGACACAGTGGCGTAGTTGAACAGACAACACATAGCGTGGTTTTATTGCAAAACAATCTTGAATCTACGGGTAGTTTTATCAATAGTAGTATAACGAGTGCAATGGATTTCATCGATAATGTTTGGTATATTTGTCCGAATGCATTTTTAGTTGAAAAAGAGCACGAGGGCTTTTTCCAGTTGAAAATGCATGAGTGCAAATTTGTCAAAAATTATAGATATATTTTCATTGCTTGAATTGTATTTCATGAGAAAATTTAATGAATCAAAAATATATATTTTTTGTATACACTCGTAAGTAAGTATAACATGTCAGTGTCACAAAAGATTTCAAAAAAATGTAGAAATAAAGTATTCACTTCTTGTTGTCCTAGACGTCTATATGAAAAATAGATTCAACGATGCAAACACAAACAATTTTGTCGCAATATGTCGCGATTTGGAATAGCAACGTAGAAGAAGTCGATCAAAACATTGAAATTCTTGCCTCAAAAAATCCTGTACCTTATTGGGTTATTTTTTCTCGAGAAAATTATAGATTTTTCATAAAATATTCATATTTTAAGGGGGATAATTGATAAACACAAACCACAAAAATTATTTCGTTCCGTAGAGACTTTGAGATTATGACATTGCGATGTTTTCAATTGTTATGATCCATTAGATAGTTAGTTATTGATTATTAAAAATTAAAATGCGAAAAAAAAGGCAAAGAAAATATTTATATTAGTTATTATTACTGTTTTCATATGTGAAAATATTATTAGATTACATGAATGTTCAATGTTCAGTGCAATTTTTCTGAAGAAAATATAAATAAATAGATTGGTTACATATTTTTGGATTTTGCAAAGACCCTCGATGAACAGTTTTCCGGTCCCCAAAAGTGTCCCAGTACGCCCGCAGAAAGTTCAGCAGAAAGAGCTCCGTCAAAATCATAGTAGAACATTATTGAAATTGCTGTCACTTTGATGACTGGTCCGGTCAGAAGGCCTTCCCAGTTACAGAGAGTCACTATGTACAGACCTGGATATAGTCCAAATATTATTGGCCGACTGTAACTTTTTTGTTGCTCTTGAGTCGGCCGACTTGGTGCAGACGAAACAACAACATCGGGCAGCAATTTATTAAAGGAGTTGCCGAGTCGCTGGTTTTCGATTTCAAAAGTAGAACAGGGGCAGGTCTGTACCAGGTTTAGGACTAGATACATTGTTTCAGCTTTTTAACGGGATCGAAGATATTTTACTTGAGGTTTGTTTTCAGTGAGTTGTATAGTTAAACCATTTGAAATCGCAGTCTTGAGGCGGTATTCTTTGAACAGCATAGGCGGAGATAACTAATTTCATTTAGATATTAAAATATTCTAAAAAATACGTTAAAATGAAAAATATGCCATAAGCGAGAAAGAATGTATCACTACTTTGTGCAATTTCATTTTCCCATGGTCGAAAAAAAGTCATATTTTCCAACAAAACACAACAGAACTATGGAATATTTCAAAACCCATTTCGCACAACAGAACCACAGACGCTATTGGCTTCTATTTATTCGGACCTGTTGAAACACATATATAACTCGTGATTTATTAGATTTCTTGACCACTCAACGTATCGACACACCTACAAGCATTATCACTTGTGGTCCGTTTTGATTGGCTCAGACGAATCTGCTGTGGAACTAGACAGCTGTCACTCAAATCCACGTTGACTGTCGGCTCTTTTGATCATTCGGTCGGTGACGGAGAATGTTTACGAGTAGTACACATTATTTGTTTTTCGTAACTTCACATATACGGTCGTGTTAGCGAAGTGAGTTTTCGATTTGCTCCCTATAGAAACAGCTTCTGCAATTGAAAATGGTTCAACTATACCTAATTATTTCAAAATCAACAAAGTACCTTGCGAAATGTGGACAACTGAAAATACTGAATCTTATATGAAGTTGAAGAAAAGTTTCTGCTCTATGGAATGTTTCATGTGGAAAGAAGAGGAATCGTAACAAAGAAATGGATGAAATAGCACGTTGACCAAAATAAATTTCTACGACTACAGATGAAATAATGTTTTTGTCACCTTCGTCGTTTCTTTGTTTTTTAATTTTTTATAATTAAATATGCAGCAGGCAACACAAACACCAGCATCTACTGGAGCAATAGAGTGCTCGGGAGCACTTTTCGGGATTACCATAATTCAACCATTTACAATTGCAGAAGCATGAAAACCAACTTTCTCAATCTTGAGGCGGTATCCTTTGAGCAGCATAGGCGGAGATAACTAACTTCATTCAGATATTCAAATATTTCAAAAATACGTTAAAATAACAAAATATGCCATAAGCGAGGAAGTATGTATTGATAGGCAATTGGTTCATCATAATTTCATTTTCCCATGGTCGAAAAAAAGTCATATTCTCTGACAGAACTATAGAATATATTGAAACCTATTTCGATCCCAGACCAGAGACACTACTGGCTTTTATTTATTCAGATCTCCTGAAACACATATACTGGGTGTTACCAAATAAGTGCGCAAGTTTTAAGGGGGCGATTTCTTGTCGCAAATTAAAGGGAGTCTTTCATGTAAACAAAAGCTCTTAGGCATTTTCTTGAAAAGTTACACGCTTCCAAAAATGAGAATTTTTTTCTTGAAATTGCTGGAGAGTTGAAGGAATAGCATTTTGTGCGCATGTTCTACCAAAAAAAGGTTACCTATAATTTTTATTTTATTTTGTTGTGATCTTTTAAAGGGGCGAAACATGCAACCTTTATTTCATTTTTTACCAGAACTTTTTAACGAAACAAAATTTCTCAATTGGAAAGGACGATGCATCACAAAACTTTTTCAACTCCTGTGTTGTGTCCGTGAAAGCAATAGTTTCCTGATAAAAAATAAAATACAACATTGTGCTTGAACGGATCTTCTGTAAATGGAATCGAAAAAATCTAGTAGAGGGCTGTCACGTTTTGTTTGCACAACTTGTTTCTTCAAACGTGTTATTCAAAAATTATTTCGCTTCTTTTAACTTTCAATGTAGGCATGTACCAGTACCATGTTTTGTTTTGATAGGATATCAAATTGAAAATACAAACAAAACAAAATTATGTGTATTACAACAAAGAAAAAGGCAACAAGATCAAATAGTACGGAGTTATAAGAACTGCCCGAAATCACCACCTCCAACCATGAGACAGGAATCAAGTCTTCGTCTCATAGACTGTCGCGAACGTTGAAAAATTCCTGGTGTGTTTTGGATTGTCTCGCAGGCTGCAATGATGCGATTTCTCAAATCAATCACACATTCAATAGGGGTCGTATAAACCAACGACTTCAGGTGACCCCAGATGCAAAAGTGCAAGGGGTTTAAATCTGGAGATCTGGGAGGCCAAGGTTGAGGTCCTGCTCTGCCCATCCAACGATTGGGATACACGTCGTCCAAGTACTGACGAGCAGTTATGCTAAAATGGACAGGCGCACCATCGCGCATAAACCACATTCGTGGTCAAATAGCTAGTGGATAATTTCAAGTAAAATGGGAAGCTGCTCCTGGAAAAAAAATGTATAGGTTGCACCAGGTAGCCTTAACGCTAGAAAATACGTTCCAATAATATTTTCGCCAATAATTCCGACCCACACGTTAAGTGTCAATTCATATCGATCCCAAACTTCTTGAATTGCATGTGGGTTATCTCTGACCCATATATGGAAATTTTTAATCCCTTGCCTTGAAAAGTTGGATTCGTCAGTGAATATAACGTTTTCTAAAAATTGAGCATTTTGGGTAATCATTTGAAGACAAAAGTCTACTCGATGGGGAAAATCTCGCGGCAAAAGTGCCTGGACTCGTTAAATATGGTAAAGATGCAATTAGTGATCCTTTAAAATTCTCCAGATTAGTTTATTGCTAACATTAAGTGTGTTAGCAATTTGTCTTGTACAAAAATCCGGACGATTTTCAATCATATTGAAAACCTCTTCTTTCAGTACCACCGTTCTTATCACTCGTGGACGACCACAATCAGTTGCTCGTTTTTGAAAAGTTCCTCTTTCACAGAGACGTTGGTGAAGATGTGCAAAAACTCCCATTGGCACGACCATACATAAAATGCATATCGGCCATTTCAGCGCTAGTGTAATTGTTCATATTGAAGATTCAAAAGACACAAATCGAAATCATAGCAACTTGACAGTAGATCCGTTCATGCACAATGTTGTATTTTATTGTTTCATCAGAGAACTATTGCTTTTACGGACACAACACAAGTATTAGAAAAGTTTTGCAATCAATCGTTGTTTTCAACACATATTTTTCAATTGGGAAATTTTGATTCTTCAAAAAGTTCTGGTGAGAAATGAAATAGGGGTTGCATGTTTCATCCCTTTGAAAGATCACAACAAAATAAAAATAAAATCCATAGGTAGCCTTTTTATTGGTAGAACATGCCCACGGAATGCCATTTTTTCAACTCTCCAGCAATTTCAAGAAGCATTTTTGGAAGCGTATAACTTCTAAGGATAGGCCTAAGAGCATTTGTTTACATGAAAGACCTCCTTTAATTTTTGACAAGGAATCAACCCCCAAAAACTTTCGCACTTATTTGGTAACACCATGTATAACTCGTGATTTATTAGTTTATTTAGACTTTTCAACGTATCGACATACCTACAAGCTTTATCATTGGCTTGCGGTCTGAAAACCATGGTGTATTCACTTATACCTGTAAAATATTGGGACAAACTGGGGGACACCAGCCCACTTCATAAAGGGAGTCATCTAGAGTTTCAGATGGCGCCGACGTCGTTTCGTGTCATAATTCAGTAAACTTAATTAAAGACCACACAGGGTGTTTTTGTGATTTGTGTTTCTGATCCGTTCTATGATTGTGCTTTTGTCGCTTTTAAGGTTATGTCAATTCGTTGTGAAATATTTCGATGTTGATCGATCGATGTAACATATTTTAGAACAGACTATTCCATCTACTTATGTCAGTGTTATATAGAATTTTCGAGAAGTGTTCCCAAATAATTCTAATTATGAACAATTGTAGTGCGTACCAATTTTGTATGGTTAATTTTCTGTTTCCACTGAGTTGGTACTTATGAATTTCTGTCCCATGAACACAAATTCAAACTCGGTGCTTGTTCAAAATATATGTGGATAAAGGAAGAGGCCTAAAAAATTCAATTAATTATAATTGAGGTGTGTTTTGACCGTTTCTTATTGCAGAAAAAAGCGGAAAAGGAGCTTTTTTTGATCTTTGAAAGTATTTGAGAACGACGCGTTTTGACTTCGAATTCGTGTTCATGGGGCAAAATACGTGGGTAAGACCAAGTGGCAAGACTCAACTAGACAGGTACCAAAATTCCACTCAAGATTATGTGAAGTGTTGAATAATCCTCCTCTGTTCAATTTACAGTATTATCAGGTAAAAAAAGGACTTTTTTTTTGTTGTCTTGTGTGGCACTATTCTGAGGGTAGCCAATTATTTCTCCTTTATTATGGAAACAGCAAATCATCAGAAAAACTTGATTTAAATGTTTGACATAAAATTCATCATTGAGTAACGAATCCACTCTCACAGTTTTAATGCTTTTCGCAATTAATTTAAAATATAATGTAGAATGGGGAAACGCTTCGTGTAGTTTCGTATTTGCAAGATCAATAAAATAATTATGTTTTTGGGTAGAATTATATATATTATGAAACTATATTGTCATAATCAGTCAAAAAATTCATCCCGAGAGTCCTTCGATTGAAACATTTACATGTTATATATATTTTTATGGTGATCACTGCATTCGATGTTATCTCATTGATGATGAGTATGTGTATTCCATTGCTTATCATTATTGTCCACATTTATTCTGGAATATAAGTCTATTGTTAATTATGAACATACAATAGACGGAAAGATCCTTCCAATGAGTGATGATATCGGAATAGATAGATATGTATGTGTTAGTAACTTCAACAAGGAACATATTTTGAGAAATTCGATATACATGATGAATCCACAACTACAAAGATTGTTTGCTCGTGATACAAATCGTTTGATGGAGCGGATAATGCTTTTATGAAGTGCTGTGAATTACATAAAATTACTTTATTCAGCTTGCAAACCAATAAAAGTACGGGAGATGCAATCTCTTTCGCTTCCTGAAAAACCTATATTCTAGTCTGGAGGAATGAGCGTTTTGCGACATATCTAAAGCTATTGATTGTAACGTAAGCTTCATCTCTACAGCTTCATAGGACGGAGCTTCAATTGGTTCGAATTCTATCAGCTTTTGGACAAATTGAGAGGTGTTCACTATTTTGGCATCCAACACGACTGACTATCTTATCGCAAGAACTCAAATTACCTTCATAGTAAAATGACTCGTATATGTATAAATTGATTTGTATTTTCTCTGAACTACTTTTGCCCATTGTTATTTTTTTTTTCAACTTGTGATTGTAATGTTTCTAGTAACTAGCAAGTCAAATATTCTTATTATTACTTTTATATTTATTTTTTATATTATATATATTTTGTACAAAAATTTTGCCATGAGATGACAATCTTATGACTATAAATATTGGAAAATTCTAAATATAGTGGATATTTCCTTCCAAAGAGCCATGGGACCCTTTGTGACGGTTCGGAATTCACTAGCCAAAATCATGATATCTTCATAGAATGAAAAGTCCACGATTATCTATCTCATGCGGGGTGTCACTTACTGAAAACTAAAAGAGAAGCTGATTGATATTATTGTTTTCTCCCCTCACCTTTGTTAGTAGGGCTCACCTTTTCCGGAGAAGTAATTCTGAAATAGCTGGAAGCAGCCTAGAATGTCACAGACCAGGATTCATCCATTTCTCAACTTCATCATCAGATTTTATGGTATCCACAATGAACTCTCTGATTTTGTTATGTCAGAAGCTTGTTAGAGAGTTAATAGTCCGGCAGAAATGGGCAGTGGATGGCTTGGTAATAGTAGTAATATCGGAAAGATTAATGAATATCGGGGACATTTTCCAATCTCCTCAATTTTCAAGTTAATCCATCATCTAGAGACATCAGTCCACTCTCCTACTTCTTCTCCTTCCTCTGTGAAACTTTCCAATATCCCAAAAAGGGCATTTGAGAAGGAATCACTTTGGAAAAATCACTGGGTAGACTTCAAGAAAAAAACTGATTTTTGATAGGCAGATGTAAATATTGTAGTAAATTTCAAGGATTTCATCTCATTTTCGCGCCATCTGTTCTGAGCGGGATCTTGGTCGTAGAACTATAATCTTTGTGAACGATCGATTCACAATTTTCTGCATAAAAATATACAGTAATGTTGACAGAAAAATAAAATTTCATAGGTTTGAAGTTTGACATTTTGTGTGACACAAACATTCCTTAACCGCGCCATCTACTAGTGAAGATCTAAGCAGAATTCAACGCCATTCATTTGTGGTCTCCCAAAAATTCTAAACAAAATCGAATCAGTGAATACACCAGAGTTTTTGGCCATCTCAGCTCACGCGAATCTGCTGTAGAACTGGACAGCTGTCACCCAAATCCACGTTGCCTTACTGGCTCCTTTGATCTTCCGTTTGGCGACGGAGAATATTTATGAGTACTACACATTATTTTCCGTTCGGTTACTTTGCATATACGTTCGTGTTAGCGAAGTGGGTTTTTGATTTCCTCCTCATAGAACCAGCTTCTGCAATTGAAAATGGGGAAACTATAAGCACTCAGCCTTTTCGTAAAATGCTCGAAGAACTAAGCACTGGTTCAAAGAAGTGCTCGGGAGTATACTGCGTACGAGCACAAAAGTGCTTTGAGTGCTTTCAAGAGCACAGTGCTTTGAGACAGTCCTGGTCTGAAGATAAGAATCTCTAACTTATCGGAAAGTTAGTTTGAAATAGATTGCATGATTGTACCGGACAAACACACATCTATTCACCTACTTTCATTGTGTACAAAAATTAGAAATTCGGTGAAATTCTGGGTTCGCTGACAAATTCGTCATCCGCTACTGAATTTTTCGATATTTTCATTTGAGCCAGTCCACTATCAGTATGAACGTATTAACAATATATTTTAAAAAACACCAGTATGAACCTGAATATTCACTATGAATTACCCAATCCTTATCGTAATTATGATTGCCTATAGAAAAAATGGTTAAATGTAGCAGTTTTGTGGTTTTAACTGAATTTTTATAAAAATGCAGTAGCGTGCATATTTCAGGGGATAAAAAAATGGGATACCCTGTATATTATTGAATTTTCGGAATGATATTTTTTCCTTGATTTCAAAAATATACCATATTATGCCGTTTTGAGTTATTAAACGTCGAATAATTGTTACTGTATATGCCTATCCTATGAAAGTTAACCTGTTCAAAGTAAGTTATGAAAATGACAACTATATTTTGTTGTTTAGTGACATTTAGGAACATTTCTTCAATGGAATAATCAAAATGGTTCACAGCGAGGAAGAAAAAGTTCAAATATTTATACAAAAATACATAGCAAAGATTTATTTGAGAAAATTAAATAACATGATAACTCATAAAAGATGTTCAATGTGTTTATCATTATTGTCAATGCATAATTGATAACGTCTTCCTATATTTATAAGTGCATTGGAAATTGCTTCATTATTGACATTCGGTTTCTCTATTTCAAGTCGATTGATTTAATTATTATTATTATTATTATTAACAATGTATTTTAGAAATCCTCAGAAAAATAAATCCATAGAATCAAGTCCGGACTGTTAGTTGGACATTCAATACATCCATTATATCCTATCCATCGAATCGCTCGAGAATTCAGGTATCAGAGGTGAAGCTCTGGACTTGTTCAGAAGCTATCTCTCAAATAGACCCCAAAAAGTAAAATTGAAGAATTTCTATAGCAAATCCGAAATAGTAGCGTATGGAGTACCTCAAGGAACCATACTCGGACCAATCCTGTTCAACATTTATTTAAATGATTTATTTGAGGTCAATACCAAAGGAGAAATAATCACGTATGCAGATGATACAGCAATATTTTACTCAGCTCAAGAATGGGAAACTTTGAAAGAACTAGTGGAACGAAATCTGTATGAAATTGAATCATGGTTTCAGAGTCGACTGCTGACCATAAACCCTAGCAAAACATTGTTTCTTCCACTATCCAATAATAAATCCACCTTGGCGTCCTTCACTACTCTGAAAATTTCTGATGATTTTTCAATAGAGTCTACTTTTGAATTTAAGTACCTAGGTGTGATTATTGACAGTCACCTCGAGTGGAATAAGCATGTCGCGTATGTGATCAAAAAACTAAATTTTTTAATTTACAAACCGAAAAACCTCAGATATATTTTAAACAAAATCCAACTGAAAACAGTATATCACGCACTAGTGGAATCGCACATGGCTTATGGAATAGTAGCTTGGAAGGCAGACGGAAAAACTATTATTAATAATCTAGTGATAGTTCAGAAGAAAATTATTAAAATTCCATTCTGTGAAACAATCCGATACTCTTCAGACCTTCTATACTCTGAAACTGAAATTTAAGACCCGAGACAGCTATTTTTTTCTAACTTGAATATTGAACAGCATAAAACTAAATCCACTCTGATAACTAATGAACACCACTATAATACAAGACAGAAACACAATACTTATTTGCCTCCTCCAGCTTTGAAGTCTAGTGGGCAGAAGAATTTTAAATTTTTGGACCCGTAACTCTACGGCCGCCTTCCGCAATATATCTCAGAAATGAATAATATCAAACAACTCAAAAATAAGTTGAAAGGCTATATCGAGTCGACCTCGAGGGTTTATATTCATCTACAAGTCGAAAACCCCTTCATGATATAGTACTTCGGCAACAGTGAAGTCCCTTCTGATTATAAACCCATACCATGAGATATACTTTTCTGAGATATTTTGCATTGTCCACGCATGTGCATGTGAAAATTACTCTCACAAACACTAGTTGTATTTTTCTTTTTCATTTCAATTATTTGATTCGTCTAAAAAAAGATACACATGCGATATTCTCTTGTATTTTTTGAAATGCTTCTATATATGATTACTAGAGTTTTGGAATAATACTTACATATCATATCTACTATTTATACTTATAACCTGCATCTTTTCAACCTATACAAGAATTTGATTTCTTACAGGGTTCTTCACTCTATTGTACAATATTTAGGCTAGCTTATGATATTTCTATGTTAAAATGGTTTTTCCTTTTTGTGCAATAAATTTATTATTATTATATTGGAAATACATTATTTTTGAACGGGGTTTCCCCATCTTGCATCCAAATCATATTGGCAAGCTCGGCTTCCGAAAAATTCTGTAAAACCACTTTTGGGATGGGCATTTCCTGATAGGTAACTCCTGTTAATATATAATCATAAAATATAGGACCAACAATTCTATTTCTAAAAATTCCGCACCAAACGCTAACATTTCTTTCTATTTTCTTTATTTGTTTTACCTGGTGTCATTTTTTTCCCACGACCTTCGATTTTTCCTATTGAAAATTCCTGTCGTATTAAAGGATGACTCATCAGTCCATAATATTTTAGTTGAATAATAGGGATCTTAATTCAATTTTGAATCATCTGTTGGCAAAATTCCAGCCTTTAAAACTTGGTATGGGTGAAATTTTATATGATTTGTAGTTGTTCTTTCCAAAGTACGTTAGATTCTGGAAAAACTCACCTTATTGATCGGCTACATTTTTTAAACTACAATCAGAATTTTCTAATCGTAATAAGTTCAAAAACTAAAACCCGACTACTGAAAAATTACGCTCTGAAAAGTATGAAACAAGAAAATATTCCCATCTGAAATTGTTATGTACAAACTATTCAATATTTATCGTCTATTAAATAAACAACAAACACGTTATATCTTTTAATGTGTTCAATACATATCCATACTGATGTTCAGAGGATAGCTGTGGTCATATGCCACCTACCCTAACAAAACAATACATTCTACCAGTAGTAAGCGATCATAGGCTATCACTATGAATATGTATTAAATACATTAAAATATATTACGTGTTTATTTAATAGACAATAAATTTATTTAATAGACAATAAATATTGAATAGTTTGTACCCAACAATTTCAGATGGGAATATTTTCTAGTTTTCAGTAGTCGGGCTTTGGTTTTTGAACTTATTATTATTTCATACTTTTTAGAGCGTAATTTTTCAGTTGTCGAGTTTTAGTTTTTGAACTTATTTTGATTTCATACTTTGTCAGTAGTCGGGTTTGAACTTACTTTTTATTTAAATTATTTTGGGGTTATAATTTCGTGATGAAGTATTTGCAGAGCCGCTTTACATATTTTTTTTCAGGTTCAGTTGTTTTACATGTACCTAGGTAATAGAGCGCGAGAAGGTACTCCCAGCTTATGTCATTATGGTAAACACGTTTTGTTTTTTTATATGATTTCAACATGTGTACCATAGTCCATAATGAAATACGTAATTATTATATTCGTATTTTGGGTAGGTTTGGAGGGAAAATTTGTTTGTCTCACATCTGAGGCGTGATTTTAGAAATAATTTCCAATTATGTATGCAAGCAAAGCCGCGAGCAACATCTATTAATATATATATATATATATATATATATATATATATATATATATATATATATATATATATATATATATATATATATATCGGAATAAAAATCTGATTCAGTCAAATTTTTTTTAACGACGTTTCGACATGGTATTCGTCATCATTAGGTTAAAACACTAAAATAAAAAATATGGAGTTTGAGACGTATTTAACTTAACACAATTTTGAAATGTATGCACTGAAATAATTCTTGAAAAACATATGGTTCGAAATGTAAGACGTTATTTAACTCAATATAAAAATATTTGTAACATTTATGAGTTTATTGAGTTAAATAACGTCTTATATTTCGAACCATATGTTTCTCAAGAATTATTTTAGTGCATACATTTCAATATTGTGTTAAGTTAAATATGTCTCAAACTCCATATTTTATATTTTAGTGTTTCAACCTGATGATGACAAATACCATGTCGAAACGTCGTTAAGAAAAATTATATGAATTGACTGAATCAGACCTTTATTCCGAGAATTTATATATATATATATATATATATATATATATATATATAGTGAAAGATAGTCGTTGCTGACTAGTTAGGTGTAAACAATTTGATATTGGGGTATGCAGCAAAAGAAAAAGTGTACTCTTTAAAGTTTGTCCAAGCTTTCGGAATGTTTTATTCCCATCTTCTTGTAGTATCCCTGAAGATGGAAATAAAACATTCCGAAAGCTTGGACAAACTTTAAAGAGTACACTTTTTCTTTTGCTGCATACCCCAATAATCAAATTGTTTATATATATATATTTATATATATATATATATATATATATATATATATATATATATATATATTTGAAATGTGCTAATTATTCTCTTCCATTTGATACCCAACACGGCATCATTAATTTTTTTAGAAGGCGCCACATTCAATTTAAGGAGACGTCACATAGCCTATAACCAGCGGACGATCAAGACGCTTCCAACGATACCTCATTTGTTAAATTATGATAAGTAGTTCAGAAGTTATGAGGGAACAGGGATTTTGCGTCACCGTAGTCGGGTAAAAATAATACAATGTTCCAAAAAACTCTATTCGCGAATTGATATGGATAGGCTTACCTTTGAAATGAAGCAGTGTATCTAGCTGTTCTTCCTGATTTTCTTTAACTACACGCTTTTTTCTACTAAAACTGAGGGTAAATATTTTTCAATGTATTTTCTGACGGTGTTGGACGATTTGGATATAACACCCTATATGCACTTTTTGTTGCACGTTCATTTTTGTTGTTTTGTATGAAACAATTATTTATTGGAACTTTTTCTTCCTCACTGTAAAACATTTTGATTATTCCATTAAAGAAATGTCACATACAACAAACATAATATAGTTGTCATTTTCATAGCTCACTTTGAAAATGTCAACTTTCATAGTATAGGTACAGTAACAACTAATCTGAGTTATTAGACGTTTAGAAACTCAAAAACGGTATAAGATAGGGGTAACATATGGTATATTTTTGAAATCAGGAAAATAATATCATACCAAAAATGCATTCCATGCAAAAAATACTACTGAGTATCGCATGAAAAAAATTCTTGATGGCATTTTATAAAAATTCATTCATAACCACAAAACTTTTACATTCAATTTTATAGTGAATATTTCGGTATTTCATGAAATAATTTCCAACTATTTTGTTGTAATAATTTTGATATAACAACAATGAACACCTTTTTCTAGAGATTACCCGTTTCCTCTTGTGGACACTACTTTGAATTCATCATTCACATTGCCTGGCAACCCCCTTAAAGTCATATCGATTACTTTCCATAATACAATGTCTTTCTTTAGGGCATTCGCAATATCTTCATAATTAGGAGGATTATCTTTTGTTGAACTCAAGGAGTATACCGCATCACAAACTGTTGTTTCACCATTAACCGGTAACGTGAGAGAGCATCTGCGTTTGCAAGTAAATTACCTTTTTTCTATATATATTCAATTTCATAATCATAACCAGAAAGAATACATGCTCAACGGTTCACTCTGGATACTACTGATATTGGATTTAATTTCTTTTTTTTGAACATGAATTGATGAGGTTGATAATTAATTATCAATACAATTTCCCTATAAAATACATATTTATGGAAACGCCGGATACCAGAAAGAAGAGGCAGAAATTCACGTTGAATATTTTTGTTCACTAGGTGAAATAGTAATTGAAGTATAAATTACTGGACGCTCTTCCCATCTCTTCTGTAACTCAGCACACCACCCACTCCATACTACAATTACAATTAATACATTTTTGCAATTTTCAATCAAGTAGATGAGAATCACATTGATGTGTTTCACTTTTTACTTGCTCAAAAATATCATCATGCTCTTAATTTCAAACTAGCCGGTAATTGCGACTTCGTCCGCGTGGAATTTGTATTTTTTCCTATGTTTTTCTTTGTGTTGTTCCATCTAGCTCATGCCTGTAGCTTTGCCCGCTTTTCGTTACGCCGTTATCCTCTCATTCCGTTTCCCGTTGTCCCGTTTCCCGTTATCACCTTATACCGTTATCTCTTTGTGACGACTATTACAAATTCACTAACCTCCAAATAATGTTGACCACGATTTATTTATGTATAACAGAAAGCCAAAACATCAATTTTCATGACCCTAACTTGTAAACTAACAGAACTCCCATACAAATTTTCACCCCGATTGTACTCCTTTAGGGGTAGAACTTCTGAAAACAGTGGAACACATATTTATTTATTTGTAACAAATTCCTCAAATATCAATTTCCATGAATCCAACTTGAAAACTACGGAACCTCCCGATTTATTTCCTTCATGGGTTGAATTCCATGTGTTCATATGTTAATGTGTTTTTTTTTCATTTGTAACAAAGACCTCAGGTAACAATGTTCATGAACCTAATTTAAAGATTGAAGGAACCCCCATACAAACTTCCAATCTCCATCCAACTCCCCATTTCACCCCCTTAGGGATGGAATATAAAAAAACCTTTCTAAGTGGTTATCTATGTCATCATATGTTGTTAGCTCTTAAGGTCCAGCAGTTTGTTCTGCGCGTTGATCGTAAGTGAATCAGTCAGGACATGTGATTATACAGTCAGTCAGGACATGTGATTATACAGGGCTTCTCACGATGAGCGTTAATTAGACGTTTCTGGCAAACCAGATAACGGATCAACCTGAAAATTCCACAGTGTGCATAAATCAATATGATCTACACGCCTAAAACTTGAGTCGATGCGGCGTTACCGCTTCTACTATAAAATAGCGGCTACTTATAATATATATTATGATTTCTTATCACTTCTTTGGATGGTTACTCGTCAAGACTCAAGAGGATGAACATTTCTTTGACAATACCATATGGACAGATGATGCCAAGTTTACAAAAAATGTTTTCAATAGACACAACAGTCATTATTGGGCGCCAGAAAATCCCCATGTCGTTCGCCAAAAGGGTTTTCAAGAAAGATGGCAATTTAATGTATTGTCTGCCATAAAGAATGGGTCAATTTTTTATATCGACTTTTAGGATGATGATTGGAATGCAACAAAATATGAAGATTTACTGAGAAATGAAATTAAAATGATTTTAAATGATAGGCCAGGAAGAGAACGTGTATGGTACCAGATGGATGGTGCTCCACCCCATAATTCTCGTTCAGTAAGCGAAGCTTTAACTGAAATCTTCGAAGACAGATAGATTGGTAATAATGGACCTTTTCGTTGGCCTCCTAGAATACCAGATGGCAATCCATTGGATTATTTTGTGTGGGATTCCATTAAAAATATGGTTTACTCCAACCCAATAACAACAATGGAAGATATGAAATCGAGAGTTATAACTGCTCTCAAGATTTCAACTCCAGACTCAATCAGAAGCGCTACACATGAAAATCTTTTGGAGAGATTACATGTTTGTTTAAGTAGAGGTGGAAATGTGTATTCTGAAATAGACTGACAATTGAATTAACTTACTAATTCATGAAATTATTTTCAGTTCGTGTGTCAGCGTTAATAGAACTACTGTTTGAAGAGAAGTTTCATTTGATGGTTGAAGAGTATTCTAATAATTATTTATTCATTGTATCATCTGTGACTGATAAAGGAACATCAAACGGAATCTGTTGAATTTCAAAAATAAGTGATGAATACAAAGAAACCACGTCAGTTTCTGTTTGAAACAGTTTATCTCGAAAACGGTTCGAAATCGAAATAGGATTATCTGAACAAAGTCAATCTGAAATTGGATGTAGAGCTCAAAAATATGGAAATATACAGGATGTTCCATTTGAAAAAATTGACTTCCACTCATTTTTTCATGTGAATAAAGTATCTGCATTTTTTAAAGACCCTATATGAGGCAAATAAAAATATGACTCGAAGTGAAGATACTCATGCTATCACTCCACTCCATTTCGAATTTGATTATCATAGTACCAGAGAGTTCAAGATTATCAGCGTTTATAAAAGTACATGTTTGGTAAAAAAAAATGGAAATTAATTTATATCTTCTAAACGGTAACAGATAGGTATAGGGAAATAGTACATGAAGTTGTTGATAACGTGATAAGAAATCATAATATGATATTATATACAGGGTGTTCTATTTGAAAAATCAAAGTAGCCGCTACTTCATAGTAGAAGAGGCAAGGCCGCATCGTCTGAAATATTTTAGGCGTGTAGATCATATTAATTCATGCATACTGTGAAATTTTCAGGTTGATCCGTTGTCTGGTTTGCCAGAAACGTCTTTTTAACGCTCATCGTGAAAAGCCATGTATATGAATAGATGGATTTGTTTCCTGATGGACACAAATCATAAAAAGGTTTCAAACTGGAAGACAATATTGGTAATAAATCCACCATAATAGTCCCAAATATGCCTTGAGCTATGTTATGTTTTCTGGTTTTGGTGCATCCTGGATACTCTCTATTTATGATTCCAGAATCCAAATATCTAAAACTTGACTTCTGAAAAAAAACTCGAATTGACTTTGACATTGAACTTATTTGAACGTAACATAACATTCATGATATTTTCATGACATGAGAAAAATGTCTCACCAAAAAAATCAAAAGATCACCAAGATAATAGCTAGTTTCAGGTAATCCAGACAACAATGTTTCAATAACCGCCGAGAACAAAGCTTATACCACATGTCAATTGGTTATATCTGAATGAATCCATATCTGTATTGGGCGTGAGAGATTCTTTCGACTTTCCCTCATTTGTAATTGGTGACAAAATTGATAGAAAAATACCCAATGAATTGTACCAGATACTACGTTAATGTACCACTGGTCTTTTCAATCAATTGATTACTTGAGATACTTAAGAAAAATATGGTTTATACAAAATTTTATCTCTTTTTGCGCTTGCGAATTATTTTTTCAACGCTATGAATTATTATACATCTAGTTGCGTGGATTCGAGAAATGCAATAAAAAATTTGTCATAGAATCACCAAAATATTTTCTTTACCGGAGATTCTGACTGGAAGAGCTCTGGATACTGGGGCACTATCACTGATTCTATACTTTGAGATTCCCAGTTTCTGAGAGCATGATTGATTCTTTTCGAAAACTGTTACTTTTATACCGAATAAGTTCCAGATTTCCTCTTAACCATTCTCGCTCATTCATTCTGACCAAAAAAAAACAAATATTTGAGCCTTTGAATCAGATATTACCTTCCTTAGTTCAGTTAAATGAATTATTCTCTAATTCTCTAATTCAATTAATTAAATTCCAGAAAAAATATTCATATGAGAAATCTTGACCGATAAATTGTGATGGAACTTAATCGAATGCAACTTTATTTCAATTGTACTATTACGTATTTGAATTACAATAAGAAAGTTGAATAACTCAAAACTTATGCTGGCATGGCCTATCTAACTGAAAATGAATGCCTTGAGAGAGGTGTGTATCGTCTGAGGTTTCGAGCTGAACTCCCACTCTCCCCAAGTACATGGATATCTTTCCCCTATACAAAACTTTCAACTCTAACATCTGCCGAACATTGCCGGTTGTCTAAATTACAAGAATTGGTCATTTACAGGGATGTTATAGCATTAGTCCAGACATTATGGTACCGATTTACTTTTGGCAATTATATCTCTCAGCCAAAAATCAGATCCATTTGTCGAAAAATACAATATTTTGATCCTTGAGCCTTTCTAACTTTCTTTATTGCTTTATTTAACGAAGTAGGCCATTCTGCGACCAATGCTAAACACCAACGCCGGTGAGCACACTCCCCTCAACCGGAAATTTTGCCGAATCCTCTGTTGTTTCAGAGGAAGGGGTTCTTTAACGAGCTCAACATCTATGAACTCGGGACCGCCATCTTAACGTCCCCTCAGAAGGACGGCATATCTATCGTCTTATCTCGTGCTCATTGATAAGACGCCTGCAGCTGCGAATATGCTACTACGCCACAGTTGTTATGCCATTTTACGCGCATCTTCCTTCCATTCAAGTACTAAACGCGCCCGACGTTGCTTGACGATAATCAAATCCGATAAGATTTATTCCAGATATGTTGTGTTACATTTCATGTCTAATTTAATCATACTATATATACTACTTTATATACAAAATTCGGGTTATTCGCGTAACCCGCAGTCCGGAGAGGGCCAAACCGATATCCGGAGGGCCTTTGCAAGCCTTCCGGGCGAGACCCTGACCCAAAGACGGGCTGCTCCCTTCGAGTGAACGAGGGATGTGCCCCTCCCAGCAGATTTTGACGCTATTCTCTGAGCTTGTAGTGTAGGTAATGTTGATAAGAGATGTTTGTTCAGCCTCCTGCCGAAATTTGATGTTTTGTCGTTTTGAATTTTCGCGTTTCGTGTAGTTGAGTTTGTGTTATTTTCGAGGAAAATAATAGAATAAAAAACCTGGTTAGGGGCGTGATGTAGTGAATGCTTGCGTTGATTTATTTGGGTTTTGTTTGTGTGAGTGTAATTTGTGGGCAATTTGTGGATTTTTGAGTAGTTTTGTTGGAGTGTTTAGATTTTGGGTGACCTTGTGTGTTGGTTTTTTGGTTAGCTTTATGGTGGTTTATGGTAATTTTTGTGATGTTTGTATTTCATCTTTACGTGTTCAGTTTGACATTTCTGCTTCTGGAAACAGCCCTCCGGGACCGTGTATGGGAGAGTGTGGCATCGGTCGTTGTCCCCATACGTCCTCTAGGCGCTGCCACCGTTAGCATCATGACAATATAACACACTGTTGTGTTTTGGTTGACTATATTGAATAACTCACGCATATGTCGGTTGGCCCCATGTGAGTTCATTTGAAAGATACCTGGCGATACACACAAACTTGGAACAGCCAGAGTTCCTTCGCAATATGCCACTTTGCTTCGAATGGACGACAGGTGGTTTTCTCAGCGTATACTAGGAACGTGTGATAGCACATATGGAGTACTTACCTCTAGTTAATCCTCTCCAAAAAACCGAGTCGCCCCTTGGTGTCCACGGATGCTTGTTGTGTGTTCGGCGTCCACGTCTAACCAGTAGTCGCCACTAACTTTGTATAACTGTTCCCCAAGTCCCCAGTATTCCCAAGAAAACGAACTGATTCTAATGATGGCTTCTATTAAGGAGATTAATTTTCGTGAATGAAATAAATACGTGAACAAAAAAATAGAATGAAGACTAGATACAATAAATAACACATTGAAACGAATTGAGTGAACTTGTGAGCAAGACTAAGTTAATTGAAGAACACTCTGTAATCAATAGGGTATGAAATTAAATCACACGAAGCTCAGTTACTCCAACAGTTGAACGATTCTACTTAGAACAAAGAATTCTAAGGTTTCTGGTGAACGAAACTTGGAAATTGTCTCGATACGAACTAATGAATTTTTGGACTTTTCTCTAGCTCAACCGAAAAACAAAAGGAACTATTGACTTGAATCAAATTTCTAGTAAGTCAGTTTGACCCGGGCCACGATGAAATATCAACTGACTATTTTTCTGTGAGAGTTTACTACGTCTGAGAACCCCCACTAAAGTCAAGTTTTGACTGGTGATAAAAATAAATTCAACCCCTATTCGAACCAATTCGTACTGAGCATAATTACCTAACCAATGGAGTGGTATTTTGCAAAATCATAAACAAATTTGTTATGACTCCGTCGACCAATTCGAGTCTAGTCGTGGGTGGGGCTATCACTTGATCTTTGTCATCCGAGAGGTGGCGCCCCCCGTTATTTGAGTGGTACTACTTTGAACTATGGAATTCTAAGTTCTACTTCTCGTATTTTAACAATTATTCTCTCCTTTAGACTGCTGAAAGTGATCATCCTGTACAACTAGGGTTTGCGGGTTTCCATTTGTAGCAAAAAACGTTAAAAAACCCCCGTCCCAAACCCGTTGCAGCCTAATAAGCCGTTAATCTACATACAAATAATTGTTCATGTGGGTGCTAATTAATTTCGCCAACAAAAACAAACCAATTCTCCCGTTGCATAAAAATTGGTTACAATTTTCCGCTCTCAGCTAGTTACCTAGACTTCTTAGCAAAATTCTCCTATCTCGAAGATTCATTCGGTGCGTGACGAAAACAATACGAATTATTTCACAATGGGTTTGTCTATCTGTGTTTCCCGGTAGGCCAATTTTCCGCTTGGAATTTTTATCTATCCTTCAAGATTTTGTTGACGAACAGATGTAGCAATTCTACGAAAATTATAATTTTGTTTTCGGTTTTTTGCTCAGCAAACCTGCGTTCTGGATGACAAGGTTTCCGAAAACAGTGACTGTTCAACTCCCATAAACCCAACGGCTTATGTCCCTTAAAAGAAGAGAATCTGCTATCGAACCCGACGATATATTCTAACAGGATGATTCCCAAGATTTTGTTACAAGTTGTTGGAGTATTTGTGTTTGTGTAGCTTGGGTACTTTGTATGTCTTCGAGTTCTGAAAGTATGTTGCTCATTACTTCCTATTGAGTTTGGTTAAGTGCATAAATCTGCGGGGGTGAGCCTTATTCCTCGCCCTCTCTGGGTTAGGTTACCGCATTGATTGGCTTAGGCTGATGTCTTGTTCCTCGTTGTCATCTGTTCTCACCAGCTCCCTGGCATCCTCGGGGGTGCATAGGTATTCTTGGCTTGGTTAGTTCATCAACTACATATTCAGTTTGCCCTGTGCCTCTTGTAGGGTGTTTTGGGGCTTGAGCTTCCTCCTCTGCAAGCTTCTCAATATAAGCTTCACATCTCCTATAGTTAGCCGGGTGCGTTTGTTTGCAGTTTGCGCATTCCGCCGGTTCCTCTGGGCTTTTACTGCACGTTTTGGTTAGGTGCTCTTCTGCGCATTTCAAACATTTGGGTCTGGGATTGGTCTGTTTTCTCCCCCTCCCAGCCTATGTGAATGTTGTTCCTCTTGAGTGTTTAAAGTGTAATTTATTCGTTGGTGATAATGAGATACAGTGGTCTAGCCGTTTTTCTCATTTGATATACCTTCATTACTTCAATTGTTCTTTTTGTCGTATTCCGAATTTATATTTTTTCAGTATTTCCTCTCTTCATTACAATGTTTATTTTCATTATTCTAGATTTCTTGCATATGACTCATTATATTAATTTCCTATTGTAATGTGAAGTAAGTTATGCATTCAAAATCATTTTATTTATATAGCGTTTGTATGTTGGTATTGAATATTGTTATTGAATCATTTACTGTGTTTCCATGAACCTTATCACATGTTTTTTTTACATACTTGATAATACATTTTTTGTTTTACTTTTTTACTGCCTACTTTTGCAAAACAAGGGCTTTGCACTTTTCGCTCTCAACTTCTTTATCCACTGCATCCTCCGTAATCGTGTATTTGTATTTATTGCGAATAAAGTTATATTATTATTATTATATATCAAGGTATTTAATACTTGTAGCTGGATGAATAATAACTGACTATTCATTTTCCATTTTCATGGATGATGTACGAATTCAGGTATTCTACATATGAGGTGAATGGGATAAAATTAGTTTTATCAATATTTATCGTGAGTAGACCACTATCAAACCATTCAATGATCTTTGAGAAATGGTTTTCTGCAATATATTTCAAATTTTGCCATGTGTTAGCTTCATATAAAACATCTGTGTCATCTGCAAAACCCTGCATGAGAAATGTCATTGGGATAAAGGGTGGATAAAATTGGTCCTAGTACAGTTCCATATCTAATTGTTTTGATACTACTGGTTGCATCAGCAATTTTTACACATTGTCTTCTATTTTCCAGATAACTTTCGAATAATGAATATGGTGTACCTCTAAAACCCCCCTTCCAAGTTGGATGTGACTAACCGTATCAAATGCTTTTTCTTGGTCGACGAAGATACATAGGGTTGGGGTCTTTTTGTCAATGTTGGTCGCTAAATAGCAACCAACATTGACAAAAATCATTTATCACATTCGATAATGCGTGGATTTTTCTTATCGAAAACCATATTGCTTCTTTTGAAGAACATTGTTTCTTCAAGGAAATTTACAATTCTCTTCTTTATGGAGTTTTCATCAAGTTTGGCTAGGCTGGATATTGAAGAGATGGGACGATAGTTGCTCACATTCAGCTTCTTTTTGTGAATAGATCTCTTGAAGGCAGCAGGACGATTTCCTTCTGCGAAAGATTTATTGGGGCAGTAGGTATTCAATTCACAATTCTTTGTTCCGCTCTCAAATTATCTAAGCCCGGTGATTTTCTGTTCTTCAATGGAACAATTTTATTATTAATTTCAGATTTATACACATCTCCAAAGAAAATTATGTACAGATTAACTTTTAATGAAGATTTCCTACCTTTTTTATTTCGAAATTTTGGTTTCTAATTTTTCTCCTACTGATATAAAAAATTCATTGAATCTTTCCGCGATATCTGTTTTTTATTTGTTATTTGCCCATTATCCAGTTCTATGTTTGTTATAGGTTTATTTGGTGTCGTTTTATTCGTCAATTGATTTATTCATTTCCATAATTTCGATGAATCCATTTTATTATTATTTAATTTTTTCTGGTAGTATTTTGCTTTAGTTTCGATAACAAGTTTCCCAAAAATATTTTTATATTGATTATATAGTCTTTTTATCAGTATTTGGATTTTCTCTCATGTTTTTATGTAGCTTCCCTTTTTTTCCTGCTGACTTCAAAAGATGATGTTTGAGAACAGTTTATCTTTCTTTGACACATATAACCTATCAGTCTTTGTCTTCCTAGAATATAATAATAATAATCTTAGAAAAAACGAATTAAACGGTTTTCTTCACATAAAGGATTCAATATAAAATTGAACCAGAAAATGGTAGATCTCAGGTGAAAAACAACTACTTTCCTGGCAAATACCACGCAGAACATTGAATGATATTCACCTGAAAATCCATGCATACTTCCATATAATATCAATGGACATTGAATGCAAATGTTTCTTTCTGATAAGCTCGATTATGTTTAATTTATGTCGTGTTCACCTAACAATCCGCATACCGGTTTCAGGCTTCTTGGCCCTCATCAGTACGGAGTAGTCAACCCAGCCAAAGGTGCAAAGAACTCTGGCTGAAGTGAGACACAACGTAAACAAACCATCATCGATCTTGTAACACCTATAGGTACGCCGGAAAGAGAACTTTAACTGGCGGTACCTAGTGACAGAAAGAAACACTCCGAAAATCTCCCACCTCGATAGGTTTCTAAATGAAAGATTCCTTCTCAGTAGGAGTGGCAAGCCCGTCTAGCATATAGTGAAAGAAAAGTGCCATGTGAAGTGGAATGAATAGAAAAAACGAATTAAACGGTTTTCTTCACATAAAGGATTCAATATAAAATTGAACCAGAAAATGGTAGATCTCAGGTGAAAAACAACTACTTTCCTGGCAAATACCACGCAGAACATTGAATGATATTCACCTGAAAATCCATGCATACTTCCATATAATATCAATGGACATTGAATGCAAATGTTTCTTTCTGATAAGCTCGATTATGTTTAATTTATGTCGTGTTCACCTAACAATCCGCATACCGGTTTCAGGCTCCTGGCCCTCATCAGTACGGAGTAGTCAACCCAGCCAAAGGTGCAAAGAACTCTGGCTGAAGTGAGACACAACGTAAACAAACCATCATCGATCTTGTAACACCTATAGGTACGCCGGAAAAGATGAACTTTAACTGGCGGTACCTAGTGACAGAAAGAAACACTCCGAAAATCTCCCACCTCGATAGGTTTCTAAATGAAAGATTCCTTCTCAGTAGGAGTGGCAAGCCCGTCTAGCATATAGTGAAAGAAAAGTGCCATGTGAAGTGGAATGAATAGAAAAAACGAATTAAACGGTTTTCTTCACATAAAGGATTCAATATAAAATTGAACCAGAAAATGGTAGATCTCAGGTGAAAAACAACTACTTTCCTGGCAAATACCACGCAGAACATTGAATGATATTCACCTGAAAATCCATGCACACTTCCATATAATATCAATGGACATTGAATGCAAATGTTTCTTTCTGATAAGCTCGATTATGTTTAATTTATGTCGTGTTCACCTAACAATCCGCATACCGGTTTCAGGCTTCTTGGCCCTCATCAGTACGGAGTAGTCAACCCAGCCAAAGGTGCAAAGAACTCTGGCTGAAGTGAGACACAACGTAAACAAACCATCATCGATCTTGTAACACCTATAGGTACGCCGGAAAAGATGAACTTTAACTGGCGGTACCTAGTGACAGAAAGAAACACTCCGAAAATCTCCCACCTCGATAGGTTTCTAAATGAAAGATTCCTTCTCAGTAGGAGTGGCAAGCCCGTCTAGCATATAGTGAAGAAAGTGCCATGTGAAGTGGAATGAATGAAAAACGATTAAACGGTTTTTCAAAGGATTCAATATAAATTGAACAGAAAATGGTAGATCTCAGGTGAAAAACTACTTTCCTGGAAATACCAAGAACTTGAATGATATTCACCTGAAAATCCATGCATACTTCCATATATATCAATGGACATTGAATGCAAATGTTTCTTTCTGATAAGCTCGATTATGTTTAATTTATGTCGTGTTCACCTAACAATCCGCATACCGGTTTCAGGCTACTTGGCCCTCATCAGTACGGATGAGGGCCAAGAAGCCTGAAACCGGTATGCGGATTGTTAGGTGAACACGACATAAATTAAACATAATCGAGCTTATCAGAAAGAAACATTTGACATTCAAGGTCCATTGATATTATATGGAAGTATGCATGAAAAACCGTTTAATTCGTTTTTTCTTTTTTTTTTTATTGAATCCTTTATGAAGAAAACCGTTTAATTCGTTTTTTCTATTCATTCCACTTCACATGGCACTTTTCTTTCAATAATAATCTTCATTCGAATTTCATAGTGATTATAGATATGTGAAGTATAGATCGATGAAATCAACAAAACATTGGTCCCACAAGGAAATTAATCCGCTCGTGAATTAGCCGCTATAAATCATTTATATAAGAAAATAAATTTCACATCATGTCATATTATTGATGAAGGCATTATATAAGAAAATATATGGAGAAGAAAAAGATATACGTATAGAAGATAAAGAAAAAAATATAAAGAATTTAGTTTATCACTACTAATAGATAATTAAGATAATGATATATAGTTTATTTTGGTAGGATCAGAATTTGTAATGAACGATCAAATTAAGCTAGAGGTATACGTGTACAAACAGATTTATATACAAGGGTACAGAATATATATGTCTTAAAAAGTAACGAAAATATAACTATTTGAAATATTTATAAAATACACATACACATAGATACACACATGCACATTCGTGATGGATTCAGGTTAGACTATGACATGTTCTGTTTGTGGAGATGAAGTGTGTTTAGGGGGATGGTAAGTAGCCGAATTTCTTGTATTGTAATCATGTTGAATATGTTCCAAGAAAGATTCATGTTTATATTGTTTTAATAGGGAAATTTTAGCATACAACTGATACACGTTCATTATCGCAGTTTCTTGATAAATATTTTCAGATGGATACATTCGTGGTTTTTTGAAGATTTTCGAATTTTCTCTAGGTTAATAATTAAGGTTTTCGAAGCTGCCCTCCATGAGCTGAGTTTGCCCGAAAGATGGCAATGCAAAGTACAATATTTTTAAATATCTGGCGTTGATGATGTTGGCAATATTTTTAAATTTATGTACCATGGAACGGAGTTTTTTTGATTACGTAATTCACTCGTTCTTTCCATCCCAAGTGGGAGTCTAAATATATGCCTAGATATTTGATTTTATCAGCGGATTTTATTTTCAATTGGTTGTCGTCTTCACATTGTATATTTGATTTTCATATGTTGGTGAGTTTGAAAAGTATGACGTGAACGATAAAAAACTAGTTGTTAAGATTCTATTGTTAAAGAAATTCGTAATATTTTGGAAGTCGGTCTCAATGGTGTTTTCAAGAGTTGTCCAGTCAGGTCCTTGGTAAAAAATGGCAGTGTCGTCCGTGAAACTCACAACTTCTCCGCACAGTTTTTGTTCGAAAAGATCATTTATGTACAAGTTGAAAAAAATCGGTCCCAGTACAAGTCACACCATTTTCGATCATTCGATAAGTGCTCAGGGTTTCATTGTTTTCTATTGTTTATATACCTTTGGAATAATTTACAGGCTTCTCCTCGAATGCCTATATTTTCGAGCAATGTCAGTAATTTTGAATGGTCAACGGTATCAAATTCTTTCACCGGATCAATAAAAACGCCAATTGAGGGAGGTTTCCTGTCAATTGCGTTATTAGTAATACTTATCAGTTTGGCGATTGCAACTCCGTATTGCTTGTTTGATAAAATTTAATATTTTTTCATGTAAGATTCCTGTCTTTCCTGCATTATTTTTTCGAAGATCTTATTATTACTCGATATTAATGAGATAAGATGGTGATTGGCGATATCAAGTGTATCACCAGTTTTGTAAAGAGGTTTTATTACCGCGGTTTTTAAAATGTCTGGGAATTTCCCATCTTTTATGGATTTGTTGATAATTTAGTAGGGGGGGGGGTCTATTTTTTTCTGATTCCTTTTAATGTTTCGTATCTTATATTGCCTGGGGATTTATTATTTTACAGATTATTTATTATTTCCTTGACCGATAAAATCAATAAAATTTGAAATTAGTGAAAGACAATTCGGGCGAACTTCACGTGTTTCGACGTTTGGTTATGTAATATTGTAGAACAGCTACAAACGAACAAGCTTCATGTCAGGATAGAAATATTTCGAGAAATCTACCTCTCCCGACTGAACGCGCCGTTCGAAATATTCGTTATTAGTTCAACCTGAGATTTAAGCAAGAATCAGCACGAAAAAGAAAAAAGAAGAAGGATTTCTTTGACCTAAGTTTTTTTTGTGTGATGAGGATGCCCAGCCAAAATTCCCAAAGGGAGGGTGAATATAAGTAGTGTAATAATACTTTTTTTTAAATGACAATTTGCACTTTGAATATTCTCCAAAGAACTGAAAATAACTTAATTTTATTGTGAAATGATTGCAGCTAGCCCATAAACAAACAATTTCAATTTCAATCACAGGAAACTCACTTCATCATAATTGAACATATAAGTAAAATCATTTGCTTTTATTTTATCAATTTTTTCATCGGTACCAGTTCCCCTCTGTCACAAGAATTGAATAACTGAATATGATGTGAAAGACGAATAAAAGTGTAGAATTTGGCTTCTGTCTCCCACCTTCTCATAAAGCTCTACGATAGAATCTGTTGTTATCTATTATTGTCTTTTATACAGAGACCCTAGCTTGTTAGTTTATCTTCTGAACCGTACGTTATTATTCGTCAAACGATAATGCCGACGTTCACTGAGATTAAAGAGATCCCCTTCGAAATTATGTTGAGAATTAAGTTCTACCTAGTTCTCATCCAGAAAAGGACACATGAGTGAATTTCTATATATGGAGGCAATGATGCATTCCCGTTTATGTGGAACATAAATGGAAAGTAAATTGAAATTCCTGGCAAATGGAATTTTAGATATGATGTTGAATAACATGACATCCCTCTAAGTAAACAACAGTTGTGCATGGAGAATATCCCGAAATGCGGATAACGGGGAATTGAAATTTTAAGAAAGCGACAATATTTCATCGGATATCATAAACCTGGTTGTGTGGTGAATAGAGCACTAATGGTCTTAAGTTTTATATTTAGTGCAATTTTTTTTTCATTATCGCAGATCGCTTTCAATATATAAGGTCTTCAGTGATTGCCTGCAAAGTAAGCGAATGATAGACGGCCGTCGTCATCAGGAGTAACTTTTTTCATGACTAGGGCCCTCCCATCGAAATGTTGAGTTCACGTCAAAATGAAACTTTCCACCTCAACCACAAAGTTAATTTTTTGATAATGAGGATCCCAAATCTCAAGAAGCAAATCCAAAAAATATAAAACAAAGGTTCAAGAATTTACAATATATATATATATATATATATATATATATATATATATATAAATAACCGTAGACACGTGTGGGAAAAGAAAAAAAACAAAAAAATATATATATATATATATATATAATTGTTGTCATTAAATGAAGATTGCTAATAATTTTCCGCTATTCTTTGTGAGCCAAATTGTTATGATATAGATAATTATTTGTGCCCTGTATAATATATTTTGCAATGTAATAATAATTGCTAGCTACGTCACTGTTCTCTCGTCACGTTGCTGCCAATTGTTATCATTTTCCTTACCACAGCTAAGCTCAGTTGGTACGCCCCCTGTCCCAGATAGCCGGTTCAGGCAATTTAGCCACCAGCCACTGCTTGATATGTCAAATTTCAATTTATTCAATGGTCATAAGTATGATTGTTGATCATTGTAGAAAACAAACGACAAAGTATCAAAAAGCAAGTATTTCCATTATTCAGGAAAACTTAATTTTACCTGGCCTACGAAAGATAACTTACTCTAAGATGAATCTACAAATATTCATGGATAATCATGAGAAAAGTTCATTGGTAAAATATACACAACCTCACTTTTACCTTGAAAGTGAAAATTTCTTTGATAGTTCGAAATCAATTGAAATAAAGTTCTTCCGATGGAATATGCGTTATTAGTGAAATTGTTCAGTTCGGAATGTGCACTATGGAAGGTTTATACCTGTCTGGAACTGTCGCTGTTCAATACACACCAGGATTTGAATTCCCTTTCACTCCAATGCTATCAGGAACTCCAATACCAAATAGAAAAGGACCATACAAATTCAGCAATCAGCCTTGGATACTTGTATACGGTGTACAAATAAGGTAATCTTGGTTTCCACTTATAATGTGGAAATTATTCCATTTTTCTTTCTCCCAAAAATATCACGTGGCATTCCTTTTAAATTTATTTTCGATCTCCTTCTGGCTTTGTTTGTTGTCACCCTGGATACCATTTTTGTTCCTTTCCTCTGATTCGAATTTTTGAATTCGCGCACTATATTGTCACATTTTCACTGTTTATGGTTATGTGTCATAACTTATACCTAAAACTATTTTTCCATTCTTATTAACTATGTACAAATTTCAATAATAATTGCCTCTGACACCTTCCCGCTCTTATTCTCTTACAATTTCAAATTCTACATGTGACCATCTGTTCCCTGATTGGCTATTGTCATCAAGAAGTTTGCTGTTCTACCATTGGCTACTTTTAGTAAGTTACAATTTCATATACTGTATGTTTCAAATTTATAAATTTGTAGATCACATTTTATTCAGGAAAATTTTGTAAATCTAGACTTTTTGTTGTCTTTTGAAGACTTATGGGTTGTAATCATTCTGACAGTGTATGAAATTGATTGTGTTATATAATTTGGACATTTTCATCTATTCATATCATATATAGGCTTATAAAGGAAATAGAACTTCTAAAATTATGTAAAAAACAATCTCTTGAAACTAATAGCTAATTACTAATTATTCTTTTTATGGGTTTTTTCTTTTTATAATATCTAATTGGTTTTTCATAACATAACAATATATATATATATATATATATATATATATATATATATATATTTATATTTATATTTATATATATATATATATATATACAGTGTGACACATAAAGTTCGCAACATATGGAAGTTTTTTTTATTAAGAGGTTTGATGAAAATTTGACTTCACAGTTAGTTTGTGCTTGAAAAATGAGTAAAAAACAGCCTCTTCCCTTTCGTCATGTGCTACTCTAAACCTGTCAAATTTGACATTTTTTAAGAAAATCCTCAAAAAATCAGTTTTTTTTTTAATTTCAAAAAATGCCAAAGAAAAAAGTTGCTCAATTTCCAATTCTATACATTATCTCCAAATTTGGACTCTCTACTGTCACTTGACTCTTTTCCAATTTTTTTAATTTTTCGAATCTTTCGCTCTAACGATTCGAACGAAACATGATTCGAATTTCATAATTTTGATGTATACGAGACTTCAATATCATATCTTGCCCAGAAAATACTCACATTGGCCTGTTACCAGAAAAAGAAAATGCACCTCCATTGTGAAACTGATTCCGATTTTCGAAGTATGGACGTTAATATGTCAGTATCCGAATAAACAAATATCTCTTCATTCTTATTACACTCGTATTTCGTTTTTCAATAGATTTTTATCCAGTTTGATTATTTTCCTGATCAATAATTCAGTTACAAAAAAACCCGAAATAGCATAGTTTTCTGTGAACTAAACAATGACCTACTATTCAAAAGACTTTCTGATTTTGAACAATACAAGACTAATGCAACATCTCGGGAAGAAAATAGTACAATTGATCGAATCAAAATAAAATTTTCCCCTCAATTTGTTTGAAAAGCTTACTTTTCAGACAAATTTTTAGTTTTGGTTAATGTCAAATAATTGCGTTTAATAAATCAAGTTGTTTTGAGTACAGATTTTCCTACATTTATAATTCACAAATAAGTTTTATGTTCAATGTTATCCACACAAGACAAAGTGGGAATCGTTCTTTTATGTGGCGAGAATGTGCCATATCCAGATATAGAAATATTCACTTCAGTACCGTGGGAAGGATATTGAAAACATTCAAAGAAACTGGCTATGTAGACAATCGTTTCAAGAAACCACATAATCCATTAAGGTATACACACTCTTTAAGAAAGAGATTTCGATATTCGAGCAGGATTTTCATTTTGGTTCCTAGGTGAGAGAGAAAATGTTATCACATTTCCCTACAGGACTTAATGGACAGACGAGCTAACTTTCACGTCGAACGGAACAGTTAGTTCCCAAAATTGTCGCTGGTGGTCCAACAATAATCCAAATTTTGTTATAGAATGCCCTGACCAATATTCATTCAAAACACATGTGTGGTGTGATTTATTACATAACCAAATAATTGGACCATATTTTTTTTAAGAAAATTTGAACGCAGACATGTACAGAAATTCCATTATGAATCAGTTGTCTGAAGTTTTGGATAATCTGCCTCTGACGAAATTTGTGGTATCAGCTAGACGAGGCACCGATACCAAACGGTAGAAGTGAAACAGTGTCTCAGTCAGATGTTTAGGGGCAAAGTGATAGGACGAGATTGGAAAGATTATTGGCCACCAAGATCACCGGGCTTATCTCCAATGGACTTTTTTCTATGGCGTTTTCTGAAACAAAAAGTGTATGAGCACATACCATTTGGAAACAAAGAACATTTAGAGAATACCATTCGGGAGTGTTGTGCTAATATATTTATTCAAAATGCCCCGAAATCTGTGAATGAAAGGACTATAATTTATATAGAACGGGACGGACGGCATACTGAATGATGAATTTGGGTTCTTTATAAGATTATTGAGATAAATCAATGAATGTTACGATATTTTGTTGTGAATTTGGTTATAGTTATTTTGGTTTAAGGTTTTTTACACATCTAATGGTGAAAATAAAGAATATGAGATTTATGAAATTAATTCAAGAAACGTGGCGAAAAATTATTATTTGCTCGAAAATTACATCAAACAGTTTACATTCAACAGTCACACTGTTGGGTGTAAACTACATCAGAATATTTCGAACTCATCTGCAGCTAACGGGATACAAATCTGTTAAAAAAAAATACGAGTGTGATAAGAATGAAGAGAAATTCGTTTATTCGATTTCTGACATATTAAAGTCCAAACATTGAAAATCCGAATCAGTTCCACAATGAAATGAAAGAACTAGAGGAACTTTGCAACAACAAAGACAAATTTCTGGAGGTGCATTTATTTTTTTTTCTGGTAACAGGCCAATGTGGGTATTTTCTAGGCATGAATGACATCGAAGTCTCGTATTCATCAAAATTATGATATTGGAATCATGTTTCGTTCGAATGGGTAGAGCGAAAGATTCCAAAAATAAACAAAAATGGAAAAAAGTCGAAATGACAGTAGAGAGTCTAAATTTGGAGCAAAAGTATAAAATTGGAAACTGAGCAACTTTTTCGAAATTTCAAAAAAACAAAGAATTTTGGAGGATTTTCGAAAAAATGTCAAATTTGACAGGTTTAGAGTAGCACATGACAAGAGGAAAGAGGCTGGTTTCTACTCATTTTTCAAGCACAAACTAACTAAGAAGTCAAATTTTCATTATATTATTAATAAAAAAAACTTCCATATGTTGCGTACTTTATGTATGACACTGTATATATATATATATATATATATATATATATATATATATATATATATAGATAAACAAAACATAAAACAATGAATAAGAAAAATGGAAATACACCTGCATTTATGATATCGGTTTATAGTAGACATGTGCTTCATTTTGTTTGAATTGTTTATTTTCATTATTTGATGCTGATTTATGAATATATTTTCATTTGTAATGTTTTCATCCAGATTTTCATCATTGTCGTCACTAATAAGTCTTATTCACACCTGACTTAGAGAACGCTCGGCAATTTCCGGTGAAGGTGTGTTTGGCGCCGACTCAAAATTAGTTACTCACATTCGTTTTGGAGCTTAGTTATTACGATTAAAAAGATTCATTTTCTTTTTTTCTTTTCAGTTTCTTTTCTGTCGGTATAATTTTTTGTTAAAAAGTTTCCATATCTAAGAGAATTGAATGGAAAAAACTCTACTCCACAATGTTTATGCCGCTCTTAAATAGGAATGGTACCTATAGGTCCATCATCAGTCAAAAAAGAAAAAATTTCATTCTGAAAAGAAATCAATGTAGATATTTAATGGATGGAAATAAAAATTCAAAATTCATCCAAATCAAATATAAGACATGTCAAATAACGTGTAATAAATACACAATCTGAACTCTATGCCTGACTAACTGTTTAATAGTCAAGGAAAAAACAAGTGACAAATGTTGACAGGATGATTTCTTATCATTATTTATTCAATATCTGACACCACAATTTGAAAATTCACATAGAATTGTCAGATATTGTGTAAATAATATAGCCAATCATCAGTCCACATTTGTTTTTCTGTTTGACAATTATACAATTGGTCACCCATAATAGATTGGATTGTAGATATTCAATGGATAAAAACAAAATTTGAAAATTCATCCAAATCAAATATAAGACATGTCACATATCGTGTAATATATATATATATATATATATATATATATATTTAGGTGGACAAATTCTTCATTGAGAACAATTCAAATTATAATAAAGCTAATCTGAGTTGGTGTCCTCTTGCTCATAGAAAAGGACGAATGCTTCTTCACTTATAATGGATTGTGATGATATCGGTGATATTCTGGAGTCATTGTACTCGTGCCATATGCCTGCGTAAGGGTGCTTACAGTAAGCCGTGTAGTGACCGCTATAAGTTGTTCCACTATGGTTGGATACAGCATACAAGTTGTATTGACATGGAGCTACATTATCTGCTGCATAATTACTCATATCCAATCCTTTGAGAGGAAAGTCAATGTTGACATTTAATTTTCCCATAAATCTCCCCAAAGGCGAAAATTGTTTCAAGTGAATTACTAATATTTTGGGGAATTTATATATACATAATGACTTTGTACATTTTATTCTTTCCTTACATTTACAACAAGTTGGTTTCTCTTCGCCATCTAAAATTTCTTCTCTAATAAACAAGTCTAAACATTGTGACAGACTCGGCTGGCCAGGTATCTTTGGAATATCAAGTGAAAGGTCCCAGAAAGGGTCAAAAGAGACAGAACAATGGCCACAAGAAGAACAGAACAACGATGATTTCAGTTTACCAACAAAGTTATCAACCATTTTTGAGTTGTCCATTCTTAGATATCTTGTCCAAGACTCCTGTGCCTTTTCAAGATTGCTCAGTTTTTCATCAATTTCTATCAAAATAGGTTGGGGCTTTTCAATCCCTCTGTTTATATCTTCATGAAGACCTTCCAATAAATATCTGAGAAATTCTTGGGCGTCCTGTTGAGCGTGCCCCATGAAGCGAGGTGCGAATATTTGTATCTGGCATTTCAAAGAAACAGTATTTACCACCCTATCAGACAAATCTTCTGACCCAAGTTCTTTTATCACAATCGCGAATGCTTTTATCAGAGCACCTTTCATGCTTGATATGCTTGTGTTGATATCCCTCATATGCTCGTCTTTTCTCAGATACTCGAGCAACCATCTGGTGTTCGATAAACATTGTATTATACTATTCATGAAGCAGGTGTTGCCAATGTCCTTCAATTCATTGAGTCCTAGTGGTCTAATGGTATTGTAGTTACTTGAGTTGGATTGAGATATGTCAGAACAAGTTATTTTTTGGGAAGAGAAAAACAAATCATTTTTCTTCAAAGTTTTTCTTCTAGATGTGTCTTCCATTTCGTCAGAGTTCACTCCTTCTATTTGCCTTGATGGTGAAGAAGTAAGAAGTGGGACTGTAGAAATAATTGAGGAATTGCTCAAAATTCTCAATCCTGGAGGACGTATAAAAATTTCATCCAAACTTTTAGAAGTAGGTATGGAACCCAGGACAGATGCAGCGTTTCCTCTCTGGATTGCAATACTTATACGTTGAAACAGGAAAGTCCTCGCTCTAGGATCATTAGTTTTATCGATGAGTTTACGACCGATAATTTTGAAAAATTCCAATGCATATTTACCAAAAGAACCGTAGGTTTCGATAGCTATTGGATAAAAATTATATTGGTCAATCAAACTGGAATATTTTTTAATCTTCAATTTTTCAGCAGAATTTGCAGCACCACCAACAGTCTTTGATGTTAAATTAATATGTGAAGGAGCAACAGTGTCTGCACAGGTGAAGTCCCAGACTAGTGGTTTTCCATGGCTCCAAGGAATGAGAGACATCCCATCTGAATTATTCCTAAGGGTTCCAAAACAGAAGGAATGTCAGCAGTGACAAAGCACGTTTAATTAAATCGTTAACAGTGGAGTGTCGTGAGAAACGTCCCGAACTATATTTACAACTCGAACCATGAATACCTTTATCATTGACGTTCTGCATGTATGGCTAACACAAATCGAACAACCCAAACGTAGACCAACAGAAATCCTGAAGGATTCGTTATCCAATAACGTTCCAAGGAATGCAACAGGAAGGGCGTTAAGCCAAGCTCCAGATTCCTTAGTGCATACTGCCTTGAGACGAGCCTTTTCGAATTGAGAGTTAGCAGCTGACTCAAGGAGTTTTGTAGATGAAGATTCGATAAGAGGAATATCCCAGGATTTCTGTGAGAGTTCATAACTAGGTGTAGAGATACCTGTTTTCGAGAGCCAAATAGATTCGCATTTTATGTAGAAAGAGTCTGGTGAATTGGTGAAGTAATTAGGTGAAATCTGGTCAATCAAATGTTGGACGCTGTTGAATGAAGAAAGGAAAGCTGGTAAAGCGAGTGAAGATGCTTGACGGATTCCTAGACCACCTTTATTCACGGGAAGCGTTACTTGGAGCCATGTTAGATCATTGAAATGGTTATTGGTTATCTGCTCCAGAATCTCACGGAGTGTTACATCAAAATGAATGAGTTCCTCCATGCAGCGCCATGTTGCACAACATCTCAGGGTATACATCAATTTGGGTATAGCCGAACAATTCTTCAGGAGAAAATATCCAATATGATAAGGAATTTTATCGATGCGTGATGCCATCAAAATGAAGGAATTTGTTTTTTGGTTTATGCATTCTGTCAAAGATTCATCCGAAAGTGGAGCACCAAGGAGGGTCCAATTGTTTCTGTCCATAATTTTAATGCCAGTAGCTAAATCATTGAATTTCTTCGAAATGTTATCTGTATGTTCGTTCAAAAACAAAAGTTCGCATTTTTTGAAATTTAATTGGAGGCCGACTTCATTGGAAGACGAAATAATTTTTTGGAACTGTTCTAGAACCAAATCTGCATTGCCACCTATGGCGCCATCATCAAGATACCAACAATTAAATTCAGCTTCAATCGATCTTGTTAGGTTCTCGATGCATAAACAAAAGAGAGCGGGGCCCAATGGATCTTCTTGTTGAACGCCTCTTTCCGAATAAATTACGTTATTTCCAAAATTCAAAAAACTTGGCTTCTCATAACATTGACGTATGAAGGGAAAGAGATTCGGATTCATATCTTTGACTCTTTCTAATAGAATCATATTAAAAGCATTCTCAAAATCAATTTTCAGAAATACAGTAGAAGAAGAGTCTGGATGTTGATTTACAAAACGTCGTGCTGCATGGGCGACGGCTTCGCATCCTCCTGAAGTACCAAAACCAAATTGTATGGGACGGAAAGAATTACCTAATGATTCCTTGATATGTGAACATGCTAATTTGGAAACAAGGCGTCTAAAAGTAGTACCGACGGCTATTGGTCTGATGCCACCGCATCTTTTTCTAAGTGCTATCAATGATGCTCCATATAGGATTGGGATCACATCTCGGTTAACTCCACCGCTAAGCATAAAATTGCAGAGGTTGGTTAAAGACCGAAGAAGTTTCTCGCCCATAGATCCAGAACCTTTAGATAACAAATCTTGAAGATGCGATGGTCTCAAAGAATCTAGGCCTCCTGCAGATCCAGTACGAAATGACTTCACTGCATTCAAAACTTCAATTTCGTTAACTTTCAAAGGGTGAAAGATGTCGCTCCCTGTATATATAAATTCCGTGTCAGCTGGATGTTTTGATTTGAGCTCCAACAAGGTTATTTCGTCAAAAGTAGCTATTGTGTCAGTACACGTCAAAATACGAATAGCAGATGTGAGATCAACATCAGAAACTTTGAAAGAAAGAAAGAAAGAAAGAAAGAGAAAGAAAGAGAAAGAAAGAAAGAAAGAAACAAGAAGAAACTTTGTTGACTATACGTTTAGAGAGATTATATTTCGATGTTGAAGGATTAGTAATTGTTGTATTTTGCAGAAGATTGGGACTCTCGATGTTTCTCTTGATGATTGTTGTTAGAAATTCTTCTCGATTTTGATTGATGGGTGGAAGGCAGAAGGACTTATATGCGAAAGAAAGTAGATTTTCCCATGCTTCTGTAGAGTTGGAAATGATACAATTGTCAATTGATTTACTCAAAGCTTCAGCAGCACTCATTCTGGCCGATTTGGGTATCCTTTTAGCAATATATAGATTGAGTTTGTGATTTGCCAAATGATTATTAAGTCGATTAGAAGACTCGTTCTCAATTTCATTCGATTCCGTGGAACTATCAGGCGTTGAAGAAATAAAACATGTACTAGAGGAGAAGTGCATTTTTATTTTGTGGATATTCAAACCTCTTTTTGTGTTGAAACTTCTGTTGCGAAATTCACAATGAAAATTCAGTTGAAGTTTTGGAACACCTGAATCAAGTTTTTCCATTATATCTCCCTTCTTTGAAGTTGAACTTGACACAATTCTATACTTTGACATCTTTGTACGGTACTTATTTTTGGTTCAATTTACTAAATTTGGATATCTGGAGCCTAGTTCATCTTCTATTCTCCAATAAGAGTAGCTTAAATTCACAGAAATGCTGCCAAACTGATTTTTTCCAAATTTTTTCCCACTAAATAGCGGTCTTGAATATGGGATTTTTGACGACTATGGTTAATCTTCAGTCTAACTAATTGTCACATTGTGATTCTTGAATCCTGGTATATGTATATTTGGAGGAGATTTCTTAGGGTATTGGATTCTGTTTAGAATATATCTAATATTGCAGCTCAATAATGGCAGGGGACTTCTTCAGGCTTTATTTAATTTTATAGTTTTACATATTCTGAAAAGTTAGTTATATAGTATTAGAAAGTTTTATCATAATAATGTTTAATGTATTTTTTTATATTTTTAAGAAGTTAATATAGCCAATTGGTACATACCTTGGCAGTATTGAATGCATTATTTATTACGAGAGTGTTCTTTTTCAATTTTTGTTAATCATCTGGGGACATGTCGTTTACAAACTCTTTATTGTGGCCGTCTGGAGATGAGAATTGTCGAGTTGGTTGTTTGGCAAGTGATGTAGGAGCGTGCGTCAAATCAATTTGTTCGTAGTTGATTCCTTCTTTGCATACCTCTGGGATAGGTGTGATGGGAGTTGATTTTGTGAGTTGTGAAGTTTGCTGATTTTGTTATATTTTTGTTGTTGTTTTGTGTTAGGTAGTTTTGAGTATTCACAAGAGGGTATAATAGGTTTGATTTAAATTGATGATATCTTTCGTGTACCATTGTGTTATATAATTTTATCTCCTTTTTTTATCAATGTGAGATCTAAGAAGTTGTAACTATCATTATTTTCTTTTTCTGAAGTAAACTGTAGTTTTGGACGGAAAGAGTTGAAGGCTGTGATGATTCCATCAAGTTTGTTTGCTGAAATGGCTGTAATGCAATCATCGACATATATCTTTAAAAATTGTAGTTTGAAATTGTGTTTCTTCCATAACTGCTTCTTCTAGCTCTTCCATGATTAATTGAGCTGGAAACACTCAATAAAACACAATCGAATGTTATAAAAAATGAAAACAAGACAAAACAATTTCTGAAGCTCAAGCCACGAATCATACTCGTTAAATCTGACAAAATCAATAAAACAGTAGTCATGAATAGAACAAAGTATGAGGGAAAAATGGAACAACTTCTAAAATATACAACTACATACAAAAAAATTGAATCTGACCCTACCAATAAATTCCAAAAACAAAATAACAAGATGAAAGGTAAATAAAATAATTTCAGTAACAACCGAACAAAAATTAATGATACATAATGCAACACTCCCAAAAATTCATGGTCTGCCAAAACTCCATAAAGAAGGCATTCCATTGAGACCTATAGTATCCAGTATTCAAACCCCTTCTACAATTTGACAACATTACGATGAACATAGAACTCCTGCTGCACAGTCGTCTATTTTCATCGGTTTTAACTGGCTGCTATCACTGATGATAATTATAGCACTAGTTAGATTACACCCAAAAATATGTTCTTTCGAGTAGATTATGCAAGTGATTCCTGAAACAGAAATGCTTATCAATAATATCAGATTGTGCGAAGCACTTTTATTAATTAAATCCAGTTCCCTATTGATAGCTTCTTGAGATTGATCGATATTAAATTTTATTATATACATTGCACATGGCTAAACATTAAAAATTCAGCCGAATCAAAAATAGGTTTTCTACTCACAAGTACTATAAAAGTTGAGAATTGTAAAAAGTTTGAAACGGTTGAAGCATTTCAGGTGGAAAATAAAGACATCTCAGGTATCTTGTAATAAATACAGAATCCAACCTATTATGGGTGACCAACTGTATAATACATAGTCAAATAATAACATGTGATAAATGTTGACAGGATGATTTGTCATGAATTTACCCAATATGTGACACTTAAAGTGAATTTTGAAATTCAGATGTTAGATATTGAATGAATAATCATAACAAATTATCCTGTCAACATTTATCACATGTTTCTATTTGACTATTTTACAGTTGGTCACCTATAGTAGGTTGGATTGTGTATTAATTGCACGATATCTGACATGTCTCATATTTGATTCTTCTGAATTTTCATTTTTATCCATTGAATATCTACATTAATGTAACCTTTTCAGAATGCTTGTCTTATTTTTTGACCGATGATGGGCCCTCATAGGTCCAAAACATCCCTATTCAAGAGCGAGCGGGATAAACATTGTGGAGTATGACTGAGAGCTTTTCCATTCAATTAATTTTTCATATATTACCTTTACGAATGTTATAAACATCTCGTTGTTCGTTGCTTCGCTCTTATTTAGAGTAGGAAGTCCTCAGACTCCCTTTTCACATTTCTCAATCAGTCCGAAATTCCACATTTGAGCAAACAAAATTGACTTTCACCCGTTTCAGAACAAAAGTAGATCAACTCAGAATACCGGACCTTCCATAACTTCGCTCAGCCACTGCTGGATGTAAATAATGAAAATAGCGGTGACTGTTAAGAAAAATGGATAAAATACCTAAAAACGGAAGAACAAGCTCACTGGGAAAACATAAGCACAAAAAACAAGTTAAGGAAATAATCAGGGAAAAAAATATGAGAAGACTTCAGTGAGAAGGTGAAACGTATATTTCGACTCGAGGACCATCTGAAGGTATTTATCTACCTGAATGAGTGGAACACAAGGAATTGAATGAAAAGACATGAATCTAATTCAAAACGAATTCGATTAGAAATTCTAGAATAATTTTCGTTTTCAAATGGATTGTAACAAGTTAAGTACGTAATCGAATGCCCAGGCTAGTCAGTGAATAGTTCTTTGGACCGCCTTGCTAGTTCCAGATTCATTTCTGTCAAGCAAAGGGTTTTCAGAAATTGTAATTTTGAATGGATGCCAGATTTTTTTTGTTTAATAAGGATAAAAATTCAAATTTTCCAGCCAATAATAATTGCAAATCGAATAATGTTTAATAATAATAATAATAATCGTTTTTATTGATAGTAAGTGAGACATAATTCATACATGAAATGTGATTCTAGTACTATCAAAGGGCAGAGTTAGCGTTTACCCATGTGTTAGATGGGTAAGTACTTTCTTACACTCAACCTTTATTCTGATATGCTAATGGAGAATAGAAATGAAAAAAAAAGCTGAATTACAATATCTAGCAATATATCTATATAATAATAATGTGTAAGGCACAAAAAAGAACAATGTAAGTAATGATCTGTTAGAATGTCAGAACACGTAGAATGGGGATAGATTGAACATGGATAATTATTTTATTTAAAAGTGTAGATATACAGCGGGAATACTTCTAAATGTATATCATCCATTAACAGAAGTTTTTTAATTTTTTTCTTGAAGTTTTTTAATTTTTTTCCTGAATGGAAGTATTTTTTAGAGCATCTGGTACCTTATTGTATAGCCGTGATATCATGTAGGAAAATGAAGACTGATAGAGAGAGGTTTTATGCAAAGGTGGTGTCAATTTGGACTTGAATCTGATATTAATATTGTGGACGTCTGTTCAGAATGATACTTTTTCAAATAAGTATGGTGGCTTCTTCTCGAGGATGATTTTATGATACAGCACAGATGAATGCAGAAAGATGCGTTTTTGAACACTTAGCCAACCCAGCTCTCTCAAAGGGGTTGATATATTATTTCGTTTCCTTAAACCACAGATAAGACGGACACATGAATTTTGTACCAATTGTAGTCTATTTATATCCGATTTGAGTAAGGCTGGGCCGAAGACAACATCTGCGTGATTTAAGTGAGACAAGACTAGGGCTTCGCATAAGATTATTTTACTTTTTTTGTCTAGAAAGGATCTGTTAGAGTAGATAAGTTTCAGATTGCAGAATGCTCTTCTGATGACAGTATTCACATGTTCCGTGTACCTCAGAGTATAGTCCATAAACAAGCCTAGATTTTTAACGGTATCTATGAATGGAATGAGTTCGTCATTGACTCGAAGGTTGATATGTGGTAAACACCTAATTCGGACGTCTTTGTTTCTGCTAAACAGTATGGCATTTGATTTTGAAGGATTGATAGAAAGACAAAGTTTGCTCGACATCTCGACTGTAGCAGTCAGATCATCATTCATATGCTGAACCGAGAGGGCTAAGTTACTTTTGGTTGAGGGATATAGTTGAACATCATCTGCATAAAAATGACTACTGGAATAATGTAAAGTTCTGTGTAAATCAATAGTGTACAAAATGAAGAGCAACGGGCCTAAAATTGATCCTTGTGGTACCCCATTTTTGATGTGTACGAAATCAGACTGTTGGTTATCGAGTTTGACTGTTTGAAAACGATAGTATAGATAATTTTTGAAAAAAATAACAGAAAAATCACTGAAACCAATATAGTGTAGTATGGCTAGTAATAGGTCATGTTTAATTCTATCGAATGCTTTAGTATAGTCTAGAAATACAAGTAACACCAACTTTTTATCGTCTGAATATTTGAGAATATCGTCTGTCACCTTCAAAAGTGCTGTGTTACAACTGTGATGAGGAGTCCTGAATCCTGATTGGTGCGAAGGTAGGAGATTATAATCTTCTAAGTAGATTTTCATTTGTGCATGTATGATCTTCTCAAAGACTTTGGACAAAACACATAGAATACTAATAGGTCTAAGAAATTTGAGTTCAGTGGGATTACTGATTTTTGGTGAAGGGAGGACAACAGCATGTTTCCAAATAGATGGGTAGGTATTTTTTTTGTATACAATAGTTAAGAATGTGACAGACATGCTCTAAGACAGATGGACAAGCATGAAGTAACATATTCACACTTATAGAGTCCGCACCAATAGCTCGCGATTTGATAGAAAGAAGGTGCTTATAGATGTCAGTTTCACTGATAGGTGTGATTCTAAATAGTCCTGCACCGGGCAGATTGTTGCTGGAGTAGTGGTTGATAGTATCAGCTTCTAGTTGTGAGTCGCTCTGTGAAGAGCTGGTAAAATAATCATTTATAACTTGAGCATTTTTCAAATTTGCTGGGATTGTTAGGTTTCTGTTTTTAGAGTGGATATTCATTTTGTCGAGTTCTCTCCATAGTGACTTACTGTCATTTCCACAATTTCTAGTTCCGAATTGGATATACGCCCTTTTTTCTACTAACTATTGCATGTTTAGTTGGGTTCCTGAGATCTTTATAGTTTCATTCTGTAAATCAGTACAACAATAAAACAAATACGAAATGTTTCCTAGTCTATTAACAAAGAATATATATCAATTGGCAATCAGTATATACAAAAGTTTCTGTATGTGCAATAATACAATTGAGTTTTGTTTACGTGGTGATACAATTCCAAAAATATTGTTTATCTCTGCTGAACCTGTCGGTTTTATCGACGACAATGTACCTCTGATTGAGCGGAGTAGTTCAGCTCGTGGCTAGACTTAGCGTAGTTGTGTGGCACGCAATCAGGACGTACCAATGGCTGCTGGGCGATCAATCAGGTTTAACAGATAATCATCAACTTCTTATCCGTGGAATGATTGTTCTCATCAAACTGACATGAGAAACGATATTGATGGTGTCAGAATTGTATTTACTAATGAATTCAACTTCTTGAAATTTGGAATTTCTCAATACACTCTTCAAGGCACGGTTGTTACAGATGAGTATAATCCCATCAAGAGATGTCCGCTCGAAATTATTCGAACATAAAAATCAGCCTGTGCTGAGATTTGTTATTATTATTCAATACTGAAATTGAAAAATCAAGATTAAATTTTGACAAAGACAAAAATTGATCTTTTCTCTACTACAAAAAAAAATATTGAAAAGGTTGTTCTGATCTCGATCAGCCAAGACTATATTCTATTGAAAATGAAAATCAGAATTCAGCACAAGGAACTTGGAAGAGTTGTATATCCAAAAATGACTTCAATTGCAATGATATTTATAGGAAGTGTATAAGAATTATTTTGACCAATCGTCAAATACTTCTTCATAAAGTTTTCTGTAACATAAAAGAATATTCCAAACTCCAAAGAATACATATATACATATATATATATATATATATATGGTCGCTTCACTTAGGTCAGAAGCAACAATCACAGCTCTGTGATAATTATCACCAAATCAGAAACTATCCAAGAAATACATCCCCAAGACCATGAAAAATGTATAGCATACAACTATATCATATTCTTCTTGTGATTAACAAAAAAAATATATCCATATGCAGTGTAAGTGATATCAGAATATTTAAGGAACCCTCTCCTCACCCCAATGAACCCTTGCCAGAGAAAGCAATGAACGCAGAATATTACATGTGATTTCAGCACTCATCTGTTTCACTGATTTCACTGAGATGACATGGCTCCATTTTCTCAATTTCACCACGTTTCCATTCAACTGATTTACTCCATTCAACAGGGTGTGTCGTTCCCTGAACGACTGATTTACTCCAATCGGCTCTCCTTCAAGATTGGTTAACCTGTTGAATGAATACGCAGTATACTCTTACAAAACATGTGAAACATCTGAACTCAATAAATATGGAACTGCACTGGTGTCGAATCGTCTGCTCGACCTAAATAACTTATTCGCTGTGAACTGGCCAAGGATAAGCGATGAATCATGATAACGAAACTGTATGAAGAATTATTCCACGTTCTCGTGAGAAATTTTTCCTAATGACTTCTATATTTAAATGGTCAAAAATATTCTTATATACCTCGATATCACACTACAATTTATTGCTTTGAAATCACTTTCGCAGAAGAAAGGAAGATGCTCTAATTCATTAGTTATCAGAACACGAACAAATTTTATTTCTTCACGCAATGGCTGTCGAGTTCAAAAAACACAAGCTGCCCCGATCAAAGATAGAGAGACAAGGGGCGAGCAACGCTCGTCACTTTCTTAAAAACCAAATTGCTAACCCCTCCTACGTGCTGTCAAATGCTTTGCGTTCTTCTTCTCTCTGACTCTCATGACTGTTCGCCGTTAGATGGCGTTAAGATTTGCAATAGTGATTCTTAGATTGGAATTTATAAGATAACTTGAGCTACTCTGAGTTATTTTGTATCTCTGAGCCTATCAATAAGGAATGTAACAGATTTATCGTTACAGGATATAGAAGTGATCCCGAAAACATCTAAAGGAGTTATATTTAGCATGAATAATATGAATAATTTTTATATAATTTATGTTCTATGCAAATAATTTTTCTGAAATTGAAAATTTTTTAGGTATATTTTCGAACACATATTTCCGAAATTGCAGTGAAGTATAGGAAAAATCTACAACTTTATTCTTTGAACATATATTTTTTTCAATTCCAGCGAAAATGAAACAAAAAAAGTGAAGAGAAATATGTATTTTGCGTAATCCAATGTTAACTAAGAAACTGAGTTCGCGAATTCTTGGTGTTCTACACCTACCACAATCCATCACTTGAGATTGCAACATAACATCTCAACTTGAAGAGAATTTCAACCCGCTTTCCACTAACATTCCACAAAAACGAGGAGGCACCATTGCCTCCCTTTATGTAAATTCATTCTGAACTTTCCCGGGTGAAAAGTAGGTGGAAGTTAATCTTCAACATAATTATAAATGGAGGTCTTTCATCTTAGTAAACAAGCATGTCTGCAACATCGTTTGATAAATAACAACACATAGTTCAGAAGCTAAATTAACAATGTGAGATATCTTTATGAAAAACAATGTGAATGACGGAGGGCACTGCTGTAGGGCTACATAAAGAAGGGGAAAATAGAACTAGACTGGATAATCTCACCTCTATAATAGCCTATGTTACTATGAGAGAAAAAAGGTGAAGTAGTTGTGGTGTACTATTCCAAATAGTAGATATATATTTTTTTAGTATATGGGTGAGCAAATTATCTCAAAATAAATGAAGATAAAATTGGTAAACGAAAACCAGGCCATAATAAAAAAAACTGAGTAGTTTGAAAAAAAAACATAAGTGAATTCTCCCAATTACGATCATTCACTAGATCAGTTATTCTGGAAATAATACACAGATTCAAGGGACGAAATCTCATTTAACTTTTTTTCCTGGTGAAAGTTCAACCAGAATATACACCATGGATGAATATTATTTGGTAATGTTCCGAGTTTCCTAGAATCAAATATTAATGTACGACAATAATAGTTGATTACTAAAATATTTTCACTGATTAGGAACCATCAATGGTTCTCATATATGTGGATACGGCCTCAATACGGCCAAAATTCACCCCCAGTTCCTATTATGTTAGAGCTTTCTTTATTTTTTCGCAAATATTGAATCGATAAGTATACAGAGCGTTCATAAAGTGTGGAAACGCTCCATTATCTCACGAGTTAATCATTTTCGGAGGTAAAGCTCGGACAGGTCGATTTTGTATTTTAGTTTTCCACCTTTTTTTTCCCCACCACCTTACAAGATTGAAAGGGTATATTCTTATAACAGAAATTGAAAGCTCATATTTTACTGAGTTCAACGATACCACATACGTCATGTGTAACACTTCAAGTTACAGTATACTGAGTATAAAGGAAACCAATGCTCATATTTCTTAACATTCATTTAATTATTTATTTTGCAATAAAAATATCATAAGTAAGTAGAAAAAATAAACAAATAACAAATTCACAACAAATGCTCGAACTGAGTTCCTTGGGTTAGTTGACAATATCCAAGACGTCTGATGAATTCTTGGCTTACGTTTGACAACATATCTGGTGTAATTCGTTGAATTTCAGTTCGAATTCTCTCTCTAAGGTCCTCCAAATTGGTAGGTCGATTCATGCACACTTCACTTCTCAAGTAACCCCAGAGAAAAAAGTCCATGGTAGCTGAATCTGGGGATCTAGCAGTCCATTCAATCTGATCGCGTCGTCCAATCCAGCGCGATTGGGAAAGGTTTCATTGAGAAAATATCTAACCACTTGTGGACCTGCTCCATCCTGATGAAACCAAATTGTAGAAAATAATCGACCAGGTTGATCAGTGTCTGGAAATGTTAGAGTTAAATATGGAACTACATAAGTTTGTAACATTTCCAAATAATAGGTTTCGAGGTAGCGGGAATAGGACACAATGAGTGGTCTGAATATCAAATTGCCGACGTTTCGATGTTTATTTGGCGTCATTATCAGGGCTGAAAATACATGAAATGTTTAATATCTCATGTTAATGAAAACATGATCGTTAAAAGTTAACACACAAGGGAACAGAAATATGGTAAAAAACAACAAACAACTATCACCAAATGGTCACCACATATATAATAAAATATAACAAGATACGAGAAGTGACATAAACCAATAATTAAAATAATAGCAAATAAAAGCAAATAAAAATCTACCTTTTCAATGGGTCAGACGAAATTGTTTTCCAATAGATCGATTATTCCACTGAAAATCCACATGGTTTATCAAATGACGGATTTGTTGGTGTGATTAAACCATGTGGATTTTCAGTGAAATAATCGATCTATTGGAAAACAATTTCGTCTGACCCATTGAAAAGGTAGATTTTTATTTGCTTTTATTTGCTATTATTTTAATCAATGGCTTATGTCACTTCTCGTATCTCGTTATATTTTATTACATATGTGGTGACCATTTGGTGATAGTTGTTTGTTGTTTTTTACCATATTTCTGTTCCCTTGTGTGTTAACTTTTAACAATCACGTTTTTATTAACATGAGATATTAAACATTTCATGTATTTCCAGCCTTGATAAAGACGCCAAATAAACGTCGAAACGTCGGCAATTTGATATTCAGACTACTCATTGTGTCCTATTCCCGCTACCTCGAAACCCATTTCTAATTGAAGGACGCTAACACTACAGAATGTTTCCAAATAATGTTCACCCGTCACAGTACTGTTGAAAAATTTGATTCTACAATGGTATTCCTAAGAATCCCAGCTCACACAGTTACTCTTTGGGGATGTTGGGTATGAGCGTCCATCGTTCAATTACCAATAACGACAATTTTGCGTATTCACGGTACCGTTTATACGAAAAGTTGATTCGTCGGAAAATAAGACATTAAATTAGAAGCCATTATTTTGATTACACACTTCTTGAATAATTCCACAAAACTCCATGCGTCTATCGATATCGCCTTCATTAGGTTCATGTATAAGTTTTCCTTTATATGGACGTAATTTGTCTTCTCTTAGAATTTTCTGCACGGCACCACGATAGATCTTATTGTTATCGGATAAAGTTGTAATTGAACAATGAGGATTGTCTTCAATTCCAAGTAATACATTCAATTGAGTGTCTTCAGCATCAGTAGGCCTGCCACTCTCAGGCTTATCCCTAGCATTGCCAATTTCATTGAATTTATGTAATTTTCGCTTACCGTCGCTTTGCTTATTGGTTCTCGATCAGGATATTTTTCATTAAAGATGTCGCATAATTCTGCCATACTTCTGCATACTTTTTTTACGATCGCCGTAACCTAAGATCGTCAAAACTTCCATTCGCTGTTTTTCTGACAGCAGCATCGTATTTTCAGATGAATTCTTTCAGGGTAATATTTCTCAGAAAGGTATTATTGAAGACTTATACATCGATATGATACACAACAAATCAATTTGATACTGACATATGCAATGGTAACTGAGAACTTATTGTCTGGTTGCTTTCAGATGTTCTCATAGCCTACTCGAATTTGGCAATATACTCCTACTAACTACTGAGTAATTCTCAGGTTTTTATTGCTAAATAAATAATGAAAAATATGTTAAGAAATATCAACACTGGTTTCCTTTATACTCAGTATACTATAACTTGAAATGTTACATATGACGTATGTGGTATGGTTCAACTCAGAAAAATGTGGGTTTTCAAATTTTGATAAAAAATATACCCTTTCAATTAAAAAAAATATCGATGACGTCATATCTTGGGGTGTTTTTTTTTAAAGCTGGAAAACTAAAATCCAAAATTGACCAGTCCAAGCTTTACCTCCGAAAATGATTGAGTCGTAAGATAATGAAGCGTTTCCAATCTTTATGAACGCACTGTATATTGGGCGACGAAGCCTCTTTTCGATGATAAAGTTCTATATTTTTCGCCGTACTTTAATATTCATTTTAGAGTTGAGTATAAGTCAATGGCTTACAACAAAAAACATTGAAGAAGTCCAAGTGGAAAAACTCAACGTATATACTTTTCTATTACAAAAATTTACGAGATTGAAATACCAAAACTCATGAATTCTTTACTTCAGTCGCCGACTATAAATACCAACTTATTGCAATGCCTGAGGCATGATTTGAGTCAAATGTAGGGTGCTGAATTATTTGGTGGCAATGATATAGTATTCGGGAGGATAGAAACTTGAATAAATCAAGTAACATGTCGAGAGGGTGTACTTTTTGGAGTGTGGAGTGACTGCTCAGCTGCAGAAATAGACATTTCAACATATTTCATTAGCATTGATTTGGTAGGTTATTGGATAATTTTTGGGCGTAATTTATCTAAACTTTTGTAACTTACGTACCACCCAATGCAAGTAGCTAGAGACACTGGAAATACTAGAGTGGCCTTATATTAATAATATATTGATTCCAATTTATTTCAATCAATCAACCTCTATCTATAATATGATATTTATCATTGAAGGAATAACATATCACTGGAATAATATGGCTTTATATCTGAGAGATGAACTGTCACAATTTGACATGCTTCACAAACTAACAGCAATGCTATCAACAATCAGTCGAGTCAAGTTAGCAACGTGTATACAGATTTCTCAAAGTCTTTTGAACAAGAATAGTGTTTATCTTTGTGACTTCAAGGATATGCCACATGGTTTTCTGTGTTGAAGTTTGAATGTACAGATTCTAATAAATTTTTTCAAAAGAGGATTGAGTGTTGCAGATATCAGTGCCGCGGTATCTATTTGAGGGTTCTTTTACTCTTCTTGAAAATTTGCGACTGGTTTGGCCCATGAAAATATTGATACATTCCGGACATCTCATCTCATACACTCCTGAATCATCGAATATATATGACTGATTTATCTTTGGAGTCACATAAGTATTTGCCTAGATTGTTCGAAGTTTTATAACATATTTTGATTTTCTCTTTGAGAAGGTGTAGGTCCAGATTCATTGCACATTATATTTGGGTACTGTTATGTAGATGACTGCATACTCCTCTTCCAGGGCACACAATAAACATTTACGGGATTTTTTGACTTCCCCAATACGCTACATCCCTCTATCGAATACACTTTTTAGATGTTAAAAAACTCATTACCCTTTCTAGATTTACGTCCCACAAAAAAGTAAGGCCAATTTGAATTTGACATCGATAGGAAACCTACAACCACTGACCCTGCAGTTCCATTTTCATCAAATCACCCTTATAATCTCAAACTGGCCACTTCTCATAATATATTCTATAGCCTTTGCAACCTACCCCTTGAAAAAGAGCGCTTTCGTACATAAACTGATATCATTTAACATATTGCTTTCTAAAACGGTTACCCTTCACACTTCAATGAGATCTACACCAAAAATATGAACAATCATCACAATAAACAACTTTTTTGAAAAAGCAAAAATGGCTTACCGCTCCTTCCCTTCTTCAGGCTAAGCCTGCAATCTGATGGGTGAATCCCTTTCCAAGAAAAAATATCAAAATAAATTATGAAACCTCAGAAAATCTAGGCAAACACTCATGTAACTCCAAAGACAAAAGAGGCATATCTGATACATCAGGAATGTATAAGTTTTATGTCTCGAATTTTCAGAAAGGCAAAGAACACATCAACCTGTATAAATACCGCGACATTGATATCTGCAACACTTATCCCTCTTTGTGAATCATTTATTATTATCTCGATACTCAAACTTCGCCACACTTCATTCACTTTCGCCCAAAATGTTCAAAACTCAATGAGCTGAAAATTCTCGAAATACACATAGCTTACGACTCTCTGTTCGTGCTGAATCGATGATTGAATAGAATTTGACTTCCTAAACTTATTCCAATGATTTATGTCATACAATACGTCTCTTGAACCTCATCCATCCCTACCTTCCCATATTCAATTTCTTCACATATCTGTCCAAATGTCTTTGGGTTTGAATTCCGCACCACAGAACAACCTTCCATACATTAACTCAATTAATCTAGATAACTACTGAATTTGCAAGTTCTAATCCAGCACATCTTGTTTTCTATTTTTGTGACAAGTCAAATTCAAACACTTGCCGTAAGATGTTGATTTGAAAGGTTGCTAAATTCTTTGACAAAAGCCTGTTTCACATGATTCAGTTGATATTGTCTCAATTGATACGATGATGGTGGAGAAAAACCTATATGGAAGCCCATTTCGAAATGGGTTGAAGGATGGATGAATTCGGGAACAACTTCTTCAGTCTGATACTGTTAGCTCTAGAAGAGACGCGCATCGAAAGTGAAGAATTAAATAGTCATCAAAAGATGAATCCTGATATAACCATCGACACTTCCAAATTATCGAAATCGAAGCATAAATTACGTCGAGAACAGGATAAACGTTTCCATGATCGTTCCCTCCGAAGCTTCTCGAAATATACTAATTCTCAGAGCCCAAAACGATGAAACCAGTCGCGTCAACACGAACCAATTGATTATCGTTCTCTTGGAATAGAAAATGTATGTCTTCAATGCGGGGAAAGTGATCACAGATCGAGATATTGTTACACAGATCGGAATCGGCTCAAATGCAACTCATGTAAAAAAAATGTACATGTTGCTACAATTTCAATTACCGCATTGATATGAAAAAAAAAATTGTAACTTCAAGATCAAAAAATTTCGTACAGGAGAATTATGATAGCGATACTGAATCTGCATTCGGTGTCAATAAAACTTTTTAACAAAAAATTGAACCGACGAAATACGGAACTGAAAAGTAAAAAATAAAATAAACCTTCTTCGTCTCAATAACTAAGCTCCTAAACTAATGTTAGTAACTAATGTTGAGTCGGCGCCAAACAAACAAGCAAATGAATTAGGTAAGGCGTGAAATGATGGCATCGATTTGCGCGGTGACATTCTGATAATTTTTTTGAAGTAATTTAATGATCTTCGTTGATTGTTCGTTTGGCGCCAAAAAAATTGAGACTAAGAAGGTTTATTTTATTATTGACTTTTCAGTTCCGTATTTCCTCGGTTTAATTTTTTGTTGAAAAGTTTTTATTTTCCAATTTTTTGTGGCTGAAATCTACTAATTACTACCTACTTGTTCTTTGATGACTTCCAGAATACTTACTTACCCACCTCACCTCAACTATTACCAGTTAAATAATATGATTATCTACTTTTACTATTTGTTGTAATATAAATCATTTTTGTTGTTCTGGTTAGTTTATCTCATCACTTTGTATATCATTCCATCCTCTCATAGAATATAATGAATGTGACGTGGAACAAAAATGATGACAGTAGCGATCTGTCATTGTCAACTACATAGGTATGTGTGCCAATGTTCACAAGTGAAAAATCAATTATCCCCTATTTTTCCAACAGTAAGAGTGGATAATTTCATTTGAAATCCAAATATGAGGTATACCCTATCTATTAAAAAAAAATCATCCAAATCGGAGAGCCCAGTACAAAGTTATGCCTGATAGAATCGGTTAACGGACCAGAGTTCAGAGGGTGAGTGATCATATCCTTCATTTTGCTACCCTTACGGGTGGATTTCATCTTTTAAATTCAAATGGGACTTATTTCGAAGTACACCCTATCCACTGAATCAGACGCCTCAGTAAAAAGTTATGCGTGATCATACATAAAAAAAATTATAAAAAAAAATATACGCGTCGACTAGAGAACCTCCTCCTTTTTGGTTTCGTCGGTTAAAAATGAATTATCATTCAACTGATATGTCAGAAAATACTGTTGATTTATATGAAGTAGCTCCAGATTCGAATAAATATTATATCAATGTTGAACCGAATGGGAATCCATAATAATTCGTAGTTGACCCCGGAACAAAATATTCACTCCTAGCTGAAGATTATTTTTCTGAATTGAATTTGAATGTGCCAGTTCAATCATCTTATATATCATTTCGATGTGATTCAGACCAAATTATCAAACTTAATGGTGAAATCACAGTCACGTCGTTCCGACAGGTCGTGATTCATTACTTGGGCGCATTTGGATTAGAAACCTCGGAATTGAACTAAAAGAAATGAATGAGGGAACCAACTGCTGCTACATCAATTCAATCGATAAAATCGGTAAATAATATTGTCCCTGACTATGGAGTACAGTTACAAGTTAGACCACATAAAAAGACAGTTTTCACACGTGAACGATATGTGCCTTATTATATGGTAAAAGAACTGAATACTTTAGAATCTGCTGGAGTGATCTCTCCTAAGTCAGTTACAGACTGGGGATTACCTTTGGTAATCATACAGAAGTCCGATGGTGAGTACCCCTCTGCGTTGATTATAAATGTGGAGTCAACGAAAGAGCAACTATCCTATTCGACGAATCGTTGATGAACTTCATAGCCTCTGCATTCTCGATTCATCTGCAAACTAGATTTGTATAGAGCATATTTCCATCTGAAAGTGGAGAAAAAAGTAGTGAAATCCAGGCTATAGCAACACATAAAGGAACTCACATAATTGATGGACTCAGTTTTGGCATCAAAACTACACCATCTGAATTCCTAGAATCCTGACACAAATTCTAAGGGACCTTCCCAAAACAAAAGTTTATTTTGTCTATAGGGTGCCACAGAAAAAATATGTTCTCAAAATCTTACATGTTTGAAGCGTCTCTTCGAATACGATCTTCATGTGAATAAAAATAAATGGTACTTTTTCAAATCTAAAATTGAATTTTTCGGAAACATAATTGAGCACAGTAAAATAAATAATTCTCCGAATAAAGTCTGTGCTTTCACAGAGATGTCTGGACTAGGCAACGTAGAATAATTGCGCAGATTTCTAGGCATTATTATATACAATTCCCGTTTCATTCCAGATTTTTCAACAAAGACTTACCAGCTACGCCGTTCGCTTTGAAAAGTCCAGAGATGGTTTCGGTCTATCATGTGTGAATCTGCTTTTAACAAGTTGAAATCTGAACTCTGTAGTGATCGTGTCTTAATTCCTTCATGATCCTAGATTACCAATAGCATTGACCACAGATGCGAGTCCTACTGGAATTGGGGCAATTTTCAGTCACGAAATCAATGAACGGGAGAGATCAATCGTTTACGCATCCCGTTTTCTCACTTCTGCAGATTGTACCTATGTTCAACTCGACCGCGAAGCGTTAGCAATGATATTTCTTTTCGGAAGAAAGCTCACTCTCGGATATGTCATCCTCCAAAATCGTTGCCACAAATGACGTGTGCTAGACTCTTGCGTTATGCTTCATTTTTGTCCGGATTTAATTAGACCGTATGTTTCAAGAAATGAATTGAAAACAGAAACGCAGATAGTTTATCATGTCCCCCAGTTTCTCGGCCATACAAGTATCCAGATTCAGCAATTAATAAAAGAAGTCTCCCAGTTGTGCGCTCAGAAAATTTTTCATATAATTGAAAAGAAGATTACATATGAAACTCTTGCTCAGAAAGACTCTTCCGTCAGGATCGCGCAGTCATTCCAGTAAAACAACAATCTCAAATATTAGATGAACTCCGTTATGTTATGTCTATTGGCCGAAAATAAATAACGAAATCGAAAGATTAGTAAAATTTTGTGAATATGGTAACTGGAATAAATCCTCCTAAGGTACCAACTCATCCATGGGAAGAACCAGATGAAAATTGGTTGAGGATGCACATTGATTATGCCGGATTATGTCTGTGTAGATGCGAAGAGGGAATGGGCACTAGTAGAAATGAATCGGAATGCACCAACAACTGCATCAACGATTGTACTTCTCACTGACATCTTTTCTATTCATGGTTTTCACAATGTTCTTGTATCCGATAATGCATCAATTTTCCCAAGCGGAGAATTCAGAACATATTGTGAAGAAAATTGAATTTTCCAGAAACGAATCGCACCGGTCATTGTGCAACAAACGGTCTTGCAGAACCAAATATTCCGTGCCGCTGAAGATGATCCTGTGCCTATAGTCATTGAACCTCGTTATATTTTTTGTTTCGCTATAGGCCTACAACATTAGGAAGGGAAAATACTCCTGCAGAGTATTACCTTCAAATACGTTTGCGTATCCGACTAGATGCTGTCCTACCAAATTCAAAAAGTTCTCAAAAATCGTCCAGATCTTTTACTTCTGTACGCTCATTCCAAGAGGATAATACAGACCCATATGCACGTCAACAACCGAGATGCATGGAAAATTGGTGAAGTCAGTCAAAAACTGCATGGGAACAAGATTTAGGTCGAACATTGAAACGCCATATCAATCCAACGAGAGCAACGTCTGTGCTTAATGAGAGGCACCTCCTGAAACCTTCGGAATCCCAGCACTTCGAAACTCTCTAATTAGACGTGAATCTACTTACGTTTCACAAGAAACAATAATGAGCTTCCCGAGTTTGCGTATGAACCGCCGCCAATGATTGAACAAGAAACCCATGTTACTGTGGAATCAGAAAGTGGGGATCGAACCATTGAAGAGTCCTCAGCAGTTTGCAGGTCCTTAAGATCCTCAAGACTGAAACGCCTGCCTCTCTACTCACAAGACTTTGTGATAAATAATTAAGTGGGGGAAATTGTTATGACCCTGTATAGTTATGATATAATGTCATTCAAGAAAGTCACTTCAGACTTCATGTTACAAGGATGAATAGAGAAGTGTTTCAAAAGTACATGCTTCATCCATATTCTCATATACAAAATATGCTCATTTTCAGTTGGTGAGCGTATGTTTTTCTTCACAACACCCATTTGAGAATTTCATACACATATTCCAGTGTTCTCAATGCTAAAGATAGGAATTTGAATTCTTGCAATGCATACTTTTCGAAAATACACAAAGATTGTTTTAATTGTGGATAATGACTAAGGGTCCCTTCCCCCTTCATTCTCTTGTAGAACTCAGTGAATATTGTACTCCAGAAAGACAGACAAACATTATTGAAAATCAGAGGGGGGTCGTTTTCTCCAAAAAAGCCATGCCTCTATTTCGCTTCTTATATATTCACAGTATATCACTAAAAGCCATAGGAACTCTTTCATATGTATATAGTCGTACAACAGATATGCCAACTTGCGTCCATTACATGTCAGAATAATGGATATAGTAGGGCACCGAGTGTTGTAGTTGATTGAGGAATAGACTGCCATGCATTTTTCTGTGGTTATCTCGCCTGGTTTCAAACTGGGGTCCAGTGCAAGCCTTGGGCCTACACAGCTCTAATTGGAAACGTTACCCTCACTGGTTGGGGAAAAACTAGACGGCGAGCGATGTGATGACCACACTTCTTCGTTCCGTGGTCGGAAATCGTGCACTATCCCTCTGGGCTTTAGAGGCCTGGCCAACGGGGCTGTTTTCAAAGGATATAGTGCTTTAGCGCGTATTATCCACAATATTTCAAAGCAGTTTGAAATTCATGTAACTCTTCTTGGATATATAACATTTACTTGATATATTTCTTGTGGAGATTATCGATAGGAAAAGAAATTGTGTTAATTGTTTTTTAATCACATCCTATATTGAATTCCATCCTGTATGTCCTCAATAAAGAATTGAAAATTAGAAATGTTTGCACGAAATTAACCATTTCTGCTCTCTAAATGTGCTAGAAAAGGCAATGAGATAATCACCTAGCTCCAATGCATCTGGATATACTCGTGAAAATATTTGACCACGCGCCTGGAAAGTTTTCTCACGGCACGGTTTATGTATAAACGCAATACGACGGCTGGCCATTGTAGTGAAGTGAGAATAGTCGAGTTCCTCATCTGGTGCTCAATTATTAGTCCAATCAGCAGGTTTTTTTTCTGGATGAGGTTGTGCTTGAGCGGCCATCTTGAAAAATGCGTTTTGTCATATATCTCCTGAACGGTTTTTTTTTTTTTAGATAATTAAATGTTCTTTTATTGTGTTCCAAGTATTTTTTTTATGTTTAATCAAATGTATACGAGATTTTGAGTCGAAGTTGGAACGCATGCTTTTTCTGCAAATAACTCAAAAACTATTCATCCTTCGTGAAAAATAGTCGAATCGAAAGTTGTAGAGCGGAAAATTGTCTACAATTTTTTTTCCTATCTACAATAGTTTTCGCACAGTAGATAGCCAAACGAAAATTCTTCACTTACAATGAGACTGACGTAAGGAACAAAAACAGTGGAAAGGTGAACGAGGAGCAGAGATATGACTTCCGAAGGAATTTGTTGTGAAATGAAAGATCATTGGTAGGGATAAAAAATTGAGGCACAATGAACGGGGGCTAGAAGAGATTGAAGATAGGCGAAGGTAATGAAGGAATGAAGGATAATTTCCAGGGTGAATTCGGGAGAACTATGGAGTGATTTACAGGAAGAATTTGAAAGGAATAATGTTCAAGAACGACTAGGGGTTTTAAAGCCCGAAGGAAGGCTAGAAATGATTTAGAAAAACATGTATTATGATGATTTTTAGAGAATAATGATTGTTATTGCTATGTTTATTCGAATATTTCTTCACATAATCGATAATATTAATGTTAATTTCTTTATATAATGATTCACATCATTTATTTTAATCTTCTTATTGTTGATGGGCCTGGTTCTAATATGCCATCTTATACCTCTACACAATACAGTGTTTCGCTCTCACATTCAATTTCTTCTATTTCACCTTCTAAAAAGATGTGGTCAGCTCTGATATCCTCATTCATTTTGTCTATTTGTCGTGGCACATTTTCGCACGTTCGGTCACTGCAAATACTACATATAATGGAACATTTGAGTGAACCACATGAAGCCCCGCATTTTCCATTGCATTTACATTTGATGAAACTTATTGCAGTTCATTGAATCAGGTGCTGCGGGTAGCATGGTGTTGGAGATTGGTTTTAGACCTTGTGTTGTTTGTGTCCAACCTCATTCTTCAGGGTCTAGGCTCATTCCAAGCCATGTTTGAACTTGATGATGAGTTTGGAGAGTGTGTAGTCTGGCTGCGGCGCCCATTGGTGGTAGAGATGATAAATTCACTTCGTTGCTGATTTTGCGAATTTTGAACATACGAAAATAACTTGTCTACACCAAGCGTCAAAGTAGAATGATGTCATCCAATGGCGGCTCAAGCGCTTCCGTAAGGCATCACTACCCCCCATAACGTCAATTTACTTGTTCCGTGCATCTGTCTCATTAAATGTAAAGAACTTCCGTTTGACTATATATTGTACAAAAACTATTCTAGATAGGAAAAAAGTTCGGAACTAATTTTGTGAACAATTTTCCGCTCTACAACTTTCAATATAATTATTTTTCACGTAGGATCAATTGTTTCTCATTTATCCGCAGAAAAATCGTGCGTTCCAACTTTGACTCGAAAACTGGCAGAAAAATAGATTATACAAAAAAAATTATCAGAAAATAATGAAAGAACATTTGGTTATTAAAAAAACATATATCTCGTATTTTTTGCGTCCGTCAAACCGTTTAGGAGATATATGACAAAACGCGTTTTCCAAGATGGCCGCTAACGCACACCCTCCATGCCGCGCCAACTCAGAAATATACTCAAACCCCCTAACAAGATAAAAAAAAATCGCCACTGTAGCCTCATGTATCACGGCAGCCATTTTCCTTCCCTGCCGACTGAACTATATTGAGAATATTTAAAATATTTTTTTTGGGATTAGATTGTTTAGTAGTTTGAGTTTGGTATGTGAAAAAAAAAATAACGAATATATTCGGTGCATGATTTTTTCCGAAAGTCCATTCATGTGATTTTCATGCAGATGTGAATACAACTGTTATTTTAACTTGATGTACACTCGTGAGTGGCGTTCAAGTAGGATGCATTATAGACGGAGAGCTGGCTACGAGAATTAAAAATAATAAGGTACAAGGGGAATTTTTACATACAAAAATTTCTCAGAAGTTGACCAGCTTGTAGCGCTTCAGCCAGAAATCAGTCCTGGAGAGGGAAGCAAGAGCGGGCGATCAAACATTCTCCCAGAGCGCCGCCCAAGGCTCAGATAACTTCAAACACTTTATTAATTCAAGTTGGTCTGGTAGCTCACATGGATAAGGGTTGGATTTTAAACTACAAAGACCTGGGTTCGTCAAAGACGTGTTTACCTATATCGGATAACTCACCTCGATGGGCAGCCCTCCTCGCACCGTCACCCGCGCGCGCGTATAAGTGATAATTCGAATCTATTCGAGAGTGAAGAAACGCAATATTTGCACATGCATATGTCACACCACAACTAAGACAAATCTGATGACATATCATATGTTAAGAAATCCATCAAGCCTTCAGGCTACAGGGCGTGCCAAAGGAAAAGACGACATAAATACATACACTCGAAAAATTTCACCCCTCTTCTGGGGCAGTCAGGTAAAAATAATTGACTTTCCACTATCAACTTCAAATGATCCCCAGAATGTCATCATATTGAACAAGCAAGAACAGAAATAGTAATGAATATTTGTGTATAGTTCATACAAAATCTGATTATACGTAAAAATTAAAAAACTCTCTGTAACACAAGGTTTAAATTATACTTAAAACAAGATGCATCTCTGGATTGATACTCATTCTCAACTTGCAATCTATCAACGTGGACTGGATCGAGAAACATAATGAAATGAGCTTCGGCCAATAACATCTGTGTTTGCACCAATAGAAAAAGTATAAGGCGTCGCTATAGTATGCCGCTGGTCATACTTTGTGTATAGAAACGAGCCAACAGAAGTCCACACTGCAATTAAATTATGGAACGGTGCAAAATGACTCCGATCATACTTATATATTCGAACATACGAGCCAAACTCTGGGTTTAGAATCGCGATTCATATGGTGAAGATATTCACAAAATAATATATTGTGTATCTAGTAGTAAAAGCAATACATTCCCGGACAAGCATTGAAGTCTGGGAATGTGCTTTTACTACAAGGTACACATACTATTTTTCTGAAATCGCAATCACCATCATCATAAATTAAGGACTTTTTTTATAAATGCATAACAATTTTTGATTACCATCTTAATACCTATGAAATCGTTTTCTTGACAATCACTGTTTGTTCATTGTTGTGACCAAAGTTAGAGATTCACTACCTTTTTCGGTTTGATACCTACTTATCCCTAAAAAATATTTCAAATGGACGGTGATGATGATGTCCAGGTGTGCGGGACACCATCAGAGTTAGTAAATGCTGCTGAAAATGTCATCTTGAATTTATTGCAACTAAATCCAAGGCAAAAAATAATACGCTTACCAACGTTTCATGGATTATTGCCAAGAAAAAAAGACGACCTCCCCATCTGAAAATGTCATGATTGCATACTTTCCGATTATCTACAAAGCTGAAGGCATCCACGTTATGGACGAATTCTCCATGCCGAGAGCTACACTTAGTACAAAAGAAGATATTGATATTACAAAATATTAGAAATTACGTGCTTTCCTGAAACGTCAAAGTGACAACTATAAACCAAAGAGGTCAAAAGTTTTGTCAGATGAACAAATTGAAACGTTTATTACTCAAGCACCATATTATATATACTTGATAAATAAGGTACGTTTAGAATGTAAGAATTTTAAAATTACCTAGATACTTATGTAGTGTTTACTCATTAGGTTGCCTTGATATTTGGTGTTGCCGGTGCATGTTGCCGTGATCAACTATATCATTTAAATTTGAATGACATAGAAGGTTTTGGAACTGAACTTTTGATTGAAATACCCGATAATAAAAGGAACAAACCAAGATCATTTGTGATAAACGAAACTTATATGCCATTGTATATAAAATATGTTGCATGTCGTCCAGAAAATTTTGAAAGTTCCGTTTTTTTAATATTCAAATGAGAAAGGTTGCAGGCAAGTAGTATATATACATCAGTTTGGCGAAATGCATCAAATTGTCGCAAATTTTTTTCAATTTGCCATATGCACATGATTACACAGGACATTGTTTCCGTCGGTCCTCTGCGACAATTTTGTTGAATGCTAGGGCAGATTCAATGGCTTTAAAGAGGCATGGGGGATGGAAATCCTCAATTGTTGCCGAAGGATATATGGAGGAATTTTTTGCAAATAATAAGTCATAGCAGATGAAATATTCAGAGGGGGAAGTGACAAAGTGAAATCTACTAATACTATTAGTATTATTGCCGAAGAAGAAAACAGCAGTAACGTCGCTCGCTCGTGTTTTTTATTTTATAAAATGTATATAAAAACCGGTGGGAACCGATTTTGATGGCCTAGGCCGGAAAGTTCGTTGCTTAGCACTAGATTAACGTATTTTGGGGTCTGAAGTTGATCCGAGGAAGTAGACATTCTTGAGCAATTTCAGGAAAATAATTGTGATATATTTCTGTTAATTCCTAAATTCAGCTATGTATTTCATTTGATGGATTTCCTAAAGAATTGATATTCGTGATATTCAAATCACTAAGAGAAAGGGGACAAGTGCGATTCTGAAAACTTTCTGATTTGGTGAAAAATTATCTTGTTCATAGGTAAACTGAGTTATACTTGCCACTAAAATATCTTTTTCGTGTGTGTGTAGCATATGCTGCAAAACGTGGGGACATCCATTATTTTTAATATGATATTATACGAGTTTTGGGCTGGTGGACCGATAGAGTGAATTATTTTCGATGAGGGTTGGTTTATGGCAAATTTAATAGTTTGAGATAAACCAGATTATATTACTGATAATCCTGGTTCTCTCAATGATATATCGTTGCAATATTCAGGTCCTAAACTATCATATTGAATGAGCCATAATTTGATTGAATATATGATTGGGAAATATGTATAGTCCGTTTGATGAACAATTGTTGCTTATATCATTACATTTTTTTATTTAATCATTCTCTTCCAGCTGTAGTTTACCATGATTTCTCCTGTCCAGCTTTCTTCTGATACTCATATTTTTCTATTTTATAGTGGGTTTCAGTTTGGTACCTTCTGGTTCAGAACCACACGTTCAACTTATCCATACCAAATATTTTCAATGTCATCTACAACAGATTTATAATTTTCAATTTGATTCTTATAACTTCATTTTTAGTCTTTCAAATCTTGATAGCAATTTTTCTGCAAAATATCCTCATTTTTATGGCAATGAACCTCCTTATATTCCCTTGTTTTCAGTACTGTATTATTTTACTTTGATTTTTTTCCCATAGAACTTTCACAATTAATATTTTGTAACAGTTGTATTTTTTTATATTTCCGACTTTTGGCAGAATGGATCTATGGTAGCTTTATTCCTCACATACAGAAATTTTATTATTCTCATTCATGTGTGTCGTTCACAATGCCTCTTCGTATCGGAAATAAAAGCAGTCTTACTGTAATTGTGTTGTTATTTACATCAAAACATGACTGAGTCGGTGACGAATTGGGGATGAATTGAATTGAAAAGTTCATAATATAGTGCTTAGGTAAATCCCTGAAACAGAGAAATTATACCAGTGAATTTATCTGAAAATTTATAGAAAAATTGAAGATAGTGTTGACAAAGATCTAAAAACTACGTTGTGCAGTCGAAATTCAACGAAGAGGACCAAAAAGTACAGATTGCCCCAATTTCTATAATTTATACAGGTTGAAAATGAGAAGAATGAATCAAGACTGGTTATGAAGAATTTCGAAAAATGCTTCGAACCTTCAGCATATGAAAGTAATTTTTTTTTCAATGAAACACTAACCTGGTGAGACGATAGAACAGTTTGTGATAGATCTGAAAATAGAAGCCGTCTCCGAGAATTCATGGATTTCAAAGATGGATTCGTAAACGTCCTGGAGAAGGAAGAAGCGTTGCAATTCAAATTGAGTTTTTGTGGAGAAGTAGACTTTTTGACACGACCGTTGGAAGTGGAAGAGGCTTTCAACAACTCATGGTCGAAAATGAGGGGCAGTATCCTTGGAGAGTCACAGCAGGATAAGACACAGAGTGACAGCACAAAACAAATATTTAGTGGGAGACTAGAGAAATTGGAACCCAGGAATAAAAGCGCTAATGACCAATCAAGTGGAAACTGATTCAGATATGGTTGGAGCGGACATTTCAAGAGAGACTGCCCAGGTACCACCGAGCTTGTCATCTCCTGCAAGGATACCCCCCGTTTCTACCTACCCACCTATCAAGACAGGGTCATCTAGAGATTCCTGGGATAGGTACAAGGGATACGAAACTTCGCCAGCATATCGGGGCGCAGGCTTCCAGTGATAACGAGGCCCTCAGGCTATAGACACTAGTGGGTCAGTTTTCCTGATTCGCGGCAGTATCCTTGAATTAGTATAAGATCACTTACGTCAAATTCCGTCCTTCGGAACGGTCACTGGAGAAAATGCACCGATACGAGGAAAAGCTGACATCAGATCAACCTTCAAAAGACTACGGATAATGAATAGAGTCTTTGGGGCAGACATAGAAGATGAGTTAATTCTTGGAATAGATCTAAAAATCTTGACTACGGATTCTTTTCGAATGGCGACCCTGAAATTTGGTGGGGGGGAATTTATCAGCATTTTGTGAAACTGCGGATAGCCACAACTGTCAGAATCGTTGGTTCTACTCAGAAGATTGTCTAGGCTCGATAGGAAGAAGACTCTGGGTGCTACGTTGGGATAGAACAGCCATGTTAAAAATCACCTAGCAAATCATTACTCGCAGGAGCTCTCATTAGGACAGAAACACACAACTGTCAGAGTTTCTGATGTAATAACAGTAGGCAAAGCAGGCATCAAAGGGGTATTTGAGCCAGTGGGTAGCAGACTGTGAAACGAGTGGATACCCAGACAGAAGAAGCACATCTGATGACATACTGAGAACCATCGGGAAATCCTGTACCATTTGTCACCTAAGGAATACGAAGTTGTCGTGAGATTGATTGCCAGAAGAAGTGACATATTTGAGTCCGCAGGGTCACCAATAGAAGAACCAACCTGGTCTAGAACAGGATAGACACCGGTCAAGCCAATCCGATTCGACAACCAACAAGATAATTTTTCGATGAACAACAAATGTGGAAAAGCTGAAAATGACCAAAGATGGCGTAATCAAGGTCGTCGAGTTAATGGTTCGGCCCGGTGGTACTGGTTTCCAGAAAGGATGGTTCTGCAACATTCTGTGTAGACTAGGGGAAACTTAATGATGCCAAAAAAGGCTAGCTACCCATTACCCCCGAATCGACGACACACTGACCACATTGGCAGATTGACAATAGTTTCAGTCTCGGCAAAAGGAGTTCAAACACATGGATCTAAAATACAGGCTATTCGAGACTGGTCGAGACCAATACATGAACACGAGGTGAGAAGTTTTCTAGGCCTGTGTACTCATTACTGCCACTTTGTGGAAGTAATTACAGATATCGCGACTCCACTACATCAGTTGATAAGAGATCGTGTCATGGTAAATATAAAGTTAGCGTACACATGCTCTCTGAATATAGGTAAAAAACGTTTCTTACGTGTTTTTGCCTCCTGAACACGAATCCCAAAAAAATGCGGAGGTCTCATGCCGTTTCCTAATTAGAGCACTTCTAATTTTTTTACAACCTCATTTTCAAGCACCGTTTTGTCGCACAAAAATCACTCAAAATTTTTCCTCCTTTTCACCATCATAAACAATACATCCTAAAATATTTATTTTTGGCACAACTTCGCACAAAGTATTGCCGTTTCCATCGAAAAAATCATCTTTCTTACACAGTTCCAAATAAACAAACTTCACACATCTGAGAGATGAAATTTAGTAACGTTCCCTTTTTTTTTCATGTTGGTAATAAATGAATCATGGTGCCCAAAAACAATTGCAAACATAAATGAAGGGGAAACTATTACTCGTATTTGAATTCGAAAATTTGGCGGTGATTGATTTATTTGTTTATTTGGAAATGTGTAAGAAGGGGGATTTTGGACAATATTTTGGAAGAAGTTGTGCCGAATATGAGTGCTCTAGGGTGCATTCTTTATGCTGGTAAAAAGAAGGAGGCATTTTGAGTGATTTCTGTGCAAAGAAACGGTGCTTGAAAATGGGGTTAGAAAAATGAAAAGTGCTCTAACTCGGAAACGGTATGAGACCGCCCCATTTTCTTCAGGAATCGTGTTCAGGGAGCAAAAACACGCAAGAAAAGTTTATTACCTAGAGAGCATGTGTACGCTAACTTCATATTTACCCGAGTCATATATCATATGTATATATATATATATATATGAAACATATATATATATATATATATATATATATATATATATACTCAAAAAAAACATCCGTGATAAAAACCTCTGCTTCATCCCAAACCTGAAATGCAAACACCAAATTTGAATTTTATACGACCCTATACGAGGGAGGATAGAAAAGCATGCTTTGTTTTCAAAATAATATGACTTTATTTCTCACGGTAGAATTCAAATTCATGGGGATATATTGTTCAAAATCGAATGTTGGTCCAGAAATTCGAATCATAGCCACCTATGACCAATTTCATATTTCAACTTTTTTCCCCATTTTTTCCTCATCGCCCTGTACAACATAAGGAATATTATGCTAGACGAATGGTATATTGATAGATATGATGATATCACTCTGTGAAAGTTTTCTCATTTCTCCCTCCCAACGGAAAATCACGTTAATTGAATTATGTGAAGGAATTTCACAAAATCTTGCTGCAAATAGTAAATAAAACTGAATTGTCTCCAAGGTATGATGCCAGAATGAAAATTAATATATTTTCACACTATGAATAACATTTTTCAAGACAATCTGGAATTGTAAAATATGACAATTTTTGTATAGCAAGTCAACAGAATGCATCTACAATATTTAATTGAATTTTTTGCAGCATTCACGTACAAAATTAAGGTTTTAATCCACTCGAAAAATTTATTCACGTATTATGTATGAATTTCGAAAAGTTGTTACATTCGACTTCGATAGCAATACCCAGCATCCATAGTTTTGTTCTTTGAATTTTACTGTAAATGATTGAGATAAAGAACATTTGCCGATCACAGTTGGCTTTGAAAACAAATTCATTTCTAATTGTAAACAAACCATTTTTGACGCATCAAGAATAACTCAGAAATCTGTAGTAGAGTAATTTCAGTAGTTTTTCAATTCAATCATGGCTCCTCGACTAAGTATACAGGAGAGAGTGGAGATTATAATGGTACCTACATGGTGACAATTATCATACGTGTAGAGACACTGCCAATATTTTTAATGAAAGACATCCAGGTAAAAACGTTCATAATTCGACAATTACAAGAATTTTGAAAACATTCAGGGAATCTGGATCGGTTTCGAAAAAATACTAAGTGACACATAAACGACCAATAACTGAAAATGAAGAAACTGTTAAGAATATTATGTTGTCTACGATTGAAAATCCAAGAATGTCATTATCGCAAAGAGAGGAAACTTGGTATATCTGATCGATAAATGAGAAGAGTTCTAGGTAAAAATAAATTCCAACCGTATAAACCAAAATTCATACACACTTTGAAACCGAGAGATCCGGATTATCGCTTTGGCTTCTGTTTCTGGTTTCAGTCTATGATGGGAGATAATAGACAGTTTTCGAAAAAAAAATTTTACAGTGACGAGTCAACCTTCACATCAAATGGGGTAGTCAGCTCCTAGAATTGCAGGTGGTGGGCAGATAATAATCCCCATTTCAGGATACAATTTAGAGACCAATATCACTTCAAAGTTAAAGTCCGGTGCGGAATTCTTAATGACGTTATTGTTGGACCAGCATTTTTCAGACAACCACTGAATTCTGCAAGATACTCAAGAATGCTGCAGACGTTTCTCTCCGATTATTCAGATGTTATTCCTCTGGACATGAGAATTGGAATGTATTTTCAACAAGATGCTGCATCCGTTCATTCTACGCTAGAAGTGAGAAGGTGGTTAATCGGAACACTTCCAAATCGATGGATTGGAAGATATTCCAATAACGCTTGGCCCGCCCGGTCACCGGACCTCACTCCTTTGGATTTTTTCTTATGGTGATATCTCAAACAGAAGGTATTTTCAAGAACACCATTTCAAAATATAGGTAATTTGGAGAATACTATCAGGAATTGTATTCGTGGAATAGCTCTCCAGATACTAAGAAATGTTCATGATGCAATGCACCGCCGTACTATGCAGTGTATTGAGAATGGAGGACTCCACGTAGAATGAGCATAGGACATATGTGTTCCAAAAAATGTGATTTGTATTATGAAAATAAATCAATTGGCATTCTGGCATCATACCTTGGAGACAATTCAGTTTTATTTACTATTTGCAGCAAGATTTTGTGAAATTCCGTCACATAATGCAATTAATGTGATTTACCGATGAGAGGGAGAAATGAAAAAACATTCGGAGAGTGATATCATCATATCTAACAATATACCATTCGTCTAGCATAATATTCCTTATGTTGTACAGGGCGATGAGGAAAAAATGGGAAAAAAAGTTGAAATATGAAATTGGTCATAGGTGGCTATGCTTCGAATTTCTGGATCAACATTCGATTTTGAACAATATTTCCCTATGAATTTGAATTCTACCGTGAGAAATAAAGTGATGGGATCATATTATTTTCAAAACAAAGCATGCTTTTCTATCTCCCTCGTATAGGGTCGTATAAAATTCAATTTTGGTGTTTGCAATTCAGGTTTGGGATGAAGCAGAGGTTTTTATCACAAATGATTTTTTTTTTGAAGAATCAATAATAAAATAGTTTTCTATTTGCTGCGAACTTTATGCCGGGCACTGTATATATATATATATATATATATATATATATATATATATATATATATATATATATATATATATATATATATATATATATATATATATATATATACTGTTACGTAAATAAACTTAACTTGGTTTTACTAATTTATTTCACACTCAAATTTACAACTAATTTATATTACTAACTACGCCACTGTATCGCTCGATCGTATGGGCTCGTTCAGACTGTCCTGTCCTCTTGAGTGCTGCCTATTTATCTCCGTTACAGAATTCTCGATCTTTCCAATTCTGGCGGTTGGCAACCAGCATGTTCCAGTTGCTTCCAATATTGACCGTTGTTATCCGCGGCGGCGTGACTGGATTGTTCTCGAATATCTCCGGGGATGACATCATCGTTGTCGATGGCAATGAATGAGGTGACAGGTTCGGCCTAGGTTCGTTACATTGCCCCCTTCTTAAAGACATTTCGTCCCGAAATGTCATCCTTGGAGTGTGACGATATCTGCATGACTCCCGATAGCTGCACCGTGAAGTTCGATGGAAGTAACACTCAACGGTCTTCATGATCGGTCGTGGAAGAGGGTGACAGCAAACCAAAATCTTGACGCCGCTGGATCTGAATATCGCCTCCAGCATACTTCTTATGACTCTCCAGTCCAACCCATCAATACCACAGAACAATTTTGGAATTGCTAGATCCACCAGATTCTGGTCCACCATAGTATCTCTTAGTTTGGTGAGACTCTTCAGACATCTTCATGGACGGTTTATCTTAGGAATGCCTCTTGGTAACTAGGTAGTAGATGTTTCTCTGGCCTTTCTCAACTGTAGCACCCCACCAACTTCTGGATTCTGCTTCCGAGTGTTTGGAGTTGACCAAATTCCTTGGAGAACACTACGGCGATGCCCCTGGACATTCGAAGATCTTCTGCCACACAGTGCGCTAGTGCGTAGTCAGCAGGCACCTCGAGAAGGTCTCGTGACTCCTCTCTAGTAACCCCATGTAGAACTTTCTGCCCGTTTGAATACAAGGACATAAACTTCCCATCCTCCGGTGGCCTGAGAGTGCAACTTGGTCATGGTTTCCAGCGTAAGGGGCCAACCTGTTGAAATGAACGACCCTTGGCTTCCGGATTCGGTACACAAAGTCGTTTATCCTTTTCAGATTTTATACCGGCCTTCCCACGAGTGCCGCAACTTGGGTGATAGTTCACGACGACGTTTGGGGTTGTACAGCCAAACCAGGTCATCAACCTTAAATCCTCCAGCGTCGGCCTTGATGTCATAGGTCTTCTTCCTTTTATCGCCGGCACTCTGAATGTTCAACCGGACTCGTTCGTGGATGTCGTCTATTCTCTGCCGAAGTTTGCTGACGTAGTCCTCTCCTGCAATCTTTTGTCCTGGCGGTATCCCAAACTTCAGGTCACAAGGCAGTCGCAGTTCTCGGCCCATTATAATACTAGCAGGAGTTTGACCGGTCGACTCGTGTACTGCGGATCGATAGGCAATCAGGAACAAATGAAGATACTGGTTTCAGTCTCTTTGATGGTCAGAGACAACCTTGGACAAGTGGCGGTTGATCGTCCTGTTCATCCGTTCCACCATTCCATCGGACTGCGGATTTAGGGCCGTGGTTCTTGTCTTGCGGATGTTCAGCAGTAGACTTATTTCTTGGAACGGGATGGATTCGAAATTTCTGCCTTGATCCGAGTGCAGCTCCATTGGAATACCGAATCGACATATCCACTCTTTCACCAAGACGTCGGCGACAGTGCTGGCTTCCTGGTTGGGCAGGGCATAGGCTTCCGCCCACTTACTGAAGTAGTCCATTGCCACAAGGGATGTATTTATTTCCGTGGTCGGATACGGGAAACGGGCCGGCGATGTCAATGGCGATTCTCTCGAACGGGCTGCCTACGTTGTACTGACGCATCGGGGCCTTGGGTCGTATTCGAGGTCCATTGCTAGCAGCGCATACAGCGCACTTTCTGCACCAGTCCTGGACGTCAGCTTGACAATTGGTCCCAGTAAAACCGTTGCCTCACTTTCTGCAGGGTCCTCGTCACTCCCAGATGTCCTCCAGCGACTCCATCATGGATTTCCCGCAGCACTTCCTCTCTTCTGTTCCTGGGAACCATTATTTGGCGTCTGTCTTCCCCACCAATCTCGGCCTCCAACAAACGTTTCAGGATCCCATTGTCCAGAATAAGAGAGTTCCATTGTGCCCAATAGAACTTAACAGCCGGCGAGTAACCTGCGACTTCCTGCCATGATGGTCTTTCTCTCGGTCTTTCTTGATTTTGCTGTCATTCCAGTTGTCATCCATTGCCGTGGTTCTACAAAGTGTTGCTTCTTTCTCTTCTGCTCGTCGGCAATGTGAGCAATCATCTGGACATGGTCTTCGCGACAAGGCACCTGCATTCTTATGGCTAGTTCCGGCTCGATGTTCGATCTCGAAATCGAATTCTTGGAGTCTCTCGATCCAACGTGCTACAGGATTTTTGAACTGTAAGAGCCATTTGAGAGCTGCATGGTCAGTTCTCAACAGGAATCTTCTTCCATACACGTACTTGTAGAAGTGCTCCACTCCCTTTACAACAGCTAACAGCTCTCGCCTGGTGACACAGTAATTGCGCTCTGGTTTGCTAAGCGTCTTGCTGAAATAACCAATGACCTTCTCCTGTCTCTCCTGGATCTGAGATAGGACAGCTCCAAGTCCCACGTTGCTGGTGTCCGTATCCAAAATGAATTTCCCTTTGGGTAGGAGGTAGCTCAGTATAGGTGCGTTGATCAAAGCTCCTTTCAGCTTCCTGAATGAGTCTTGACATTCTTCGGACCACTGGAACTTTGTTTGACCTTCCGTGAGCCTGGTCAGTGGTTTAGCGCTGTTGGCGAATCCCAGCACATATCGGCGATAGTATGTGCCTAAACCAAGGAAACTTCGAAGTTGGTGAATGTCTTTTGGGATGAGCCAATCCTTAACAGCTTTGATCTTCTGGTCATCCACTGCTACTCCTTCCCCAGAGACAACGTGGCCGAGGTATCGTACTTCTTTTTGGAACAGATGGCATTTCTTAGGGCTCAGCTTCATTCCGGAGTTCCTCAGTCGCAGGAATACTTCCTCCGAATTTTTCACGTGGTCCTCGAACGATCTGCCGACCACAATTATGTCGTCGAAATACACTAGACACGTGTTCCATGAGAGTCCCTTCAGCACTGTCTCCATCAATCTTTCGAATGTGGCGGAAGCATTACAGAGCCCGAATGGCATAACGGTGAACTGCCACAATCCCGAGCCGATGGTGAAAGCAGTCTTTTCTCGATCTTCCTGAGCCAGTTCTACTTGCCAGTATCCACTCTTCAGATCAAAGGTCGAGAAAATCGTGGAACCAGCCAACGTGTCTAGGGTGTCATCTATTCTCGGGAGAGGGTAACTGTCCTTCTTCGTGACATCATTAAGTTGGTGATAGTCCACACAAAAGCGTGTCGATCCATCCTTTTTCTCCACCAGTACGACTGGAGAGGACCAGGAACTGTCAGATGGTTCGATAACTCCTTCTTTTCCCATATCGCTGACTATTTTGTCAGCCTCTTCCTTCCTGGCAAGAGGAAGTCTTCTTGCTGATTGCCGGATCGGTCGGGCAACCCCAGTATCAATCTTGTGCTGGACCACATTAGTTCGACCCCCTTTTCCTTGTCCGGTATCAAAGATGTCTTGGTACTTTTTGACTAAATCTCTTAGTTTGGGCTGTTGAGCTGGTTTTATGTCTTTGGAAGAGATGGTAACTAATTTTTCTAGTTCTGTGGGCAAGTTGTTGAGTTGGCTAATTGTACCTCGTACACCTCGGATCACAGATGAAACTGACGAGCAGTGCCCTAAAATTGTTCCTTTCTTTAAGGTCACTGGAAAGTAATTGACATTCATGATCCTTACTGGCACAAATTTGTCAGCACGCAACAAGGTCTTCCCTAGTGCAATCCCTCGTCCAATTTTCTCATCATGAAGTATGAACTCGAACATCACCACGTCTCCACTGCTCGTACTCCCGTCCAGGCGAGCCTCCAGACTGGTTTCAGCCCTCTCAGGTACGCTTACATCTTCAGCCAACAGGACACGGACCATCTTTTCACTTTTCCCATGAAGCACCAGCTCTTCTCCGTTGACACGTAGGACACCGTCTTTGGAATTCAACTCAAACCCTCTGGAGTTCATGATGTCCATTCCAATGATTGCATCGTCTCCGATGTCCGCTACTAGTGCCTGATGTTTCACTTCAGTGCTGCCTAAAATAATTTCGATCGGTAGCTCACCATAAACAGTAGCTGGCTCCCCTGTTGCTGTGCGTAGCTTCCAAGTTGTCGGTTCAATTCGTGCCGGTGTTCTGATAAAGGAAGACCCAAGAATTGTCCTAGTCGCACCTGTATCTAGCAGCATAGTGCAAGGCTCATTGTTGATGAGACCGTCTACGGAGACACCTTTATTCTGTCGTTGAAGGATAGCGACATATGCGTTGTTAACCGGGGCTTGCTGAACACAGGCCGACGATCGCCTCTTCTCGTCGACCTTCTTTAGTTTTCCTGCATCGGAGTCGATTTTTCGAATGTTGGACATTTGCTACGCACATGTCCAATTTTGCCACAATTCCAGCATCTTATCTGTCTTTTCTCAGGCAAAACTTCCTTCATCACTTTCTTATGGCAGCTTCCAAGTCAGCATGCTCCTGTGAGTCTTCTTCGATCCTTCGAACTTTGCTTTGGCTTTTGCAGGATTGTTTCGCTGCTTCAAATTCCAAAGCGCCTGCCAGTGCTCTACGAGATGTGTTGGACGAGCTAGTGTCAACGCTTGTCTGGTTTCTTGGTCACGGAGTCCATCCAAGAATGCCTGAACCGCTAATCGCTCCATTACATTTTCCGGTGTGGCTGGATATGCGAGACGAACCAAGCGTGCAATGTCAGCTTCGAATTCTTGTAAGGATTCGCCCGATTTTTTGCAGCGATTTTTCAGCTGGGAGTGGTATACGTGTTCCAAATGGGCCTGACCATATCGTAATTCTAGATGTTTAATCAGCTGATCATAGTCCCCTTGTTCTTGGGCGGTGAGAGTTTGTAGAATATTCGTCGCTTCTCCACGTAATGCAAGTGTTAGTGCTACAGCTCTTTCTCATGCATTCCATCCGTTTGCTTTGGCTGCTGCTTCAAACTGCCGGCGGTAATTTGCCCATGGAGTTCTTCCGTCGAACTGAGGCGGCTTCATGGTAAGCTTCCCTGTTCCAGAACTGACCCTGACATCTTGTATGCCCTTTTGAACTTCATCCAAGTTCAAACTCAGGTACTGCATTGAATTTTTGTTAACTATTTCTGTGGTGTGCGCAGTGTTAATTCGTTTTTCCAGCTCACTGATTGTTTCCTTCATTTGTCCATTTCTGCCCCGACTCCATCTTTTGATTTTATCTACCTCCGGTTCATTTGCTCCCTAATTTCATCTATCTCTGTCTCAACGATTCTAATTCTTTCTTCTAGAAAATTAGCCACACCACACAATTCTTTTTTAGGCCTTCTGTGTTTTCCAGGAACTTCTCTTCCAGGCTTCTTGCATTTTCTTCCAAAGTCCTCGAATTTTGTTGCAGCTCTTCTTTCAAGGATTTAGTAGTTTCTTCGAGTTTATTCATTACCGAACTCAAATCACCTCCGGGAACTTCGAATAAAAATGTCTCGGGGTCCCTACCTTCTTGTATAAGCCCTTCTGCAAGTCTTTCCTGAAGTACCAGCTTTTTACCCGTTGTTTCCAGTTCCCTTTCCTCCAATTCCTGTTTCAATTCCGCTACCTTCAAATCCGCAAGGCGCACTTTTCTTGAACACATTTTGTCTTTGACGAGGTATCAGTCTATTTCACACGAAAAGTTTATCAGTTTGTTAAAAATTCACTTCGCGAATTCTTTTCCACGGGCCACCAGTCTATTGTCTGTTTCACGCGAACAGTGTATCAGTTTATATTCCCACGCACAATTGTCCACTTCGCGAAAACCGGGTCACTGTCTATTTTGGGCGTGAAAAAAGGTCTATCAATTAATTTTTTCTGACTATCCACTCCACGATCACTTGTTTATTTTCAAAATCTCGCTTCCGACACCAATTGTAACGTAAATAAACCTAACTTGGTTTTACTAATTTATTTCACACTTAAATTTACAACTAATTTATATTACTAACTACGCCACTGTATCGCTCGATCGTATGGGCTCGTTCAGACTGTCCTGCCCTCTTGAGTGCTGCCTATTTATCTCCGTTACAGAATTCTCGATCTTTCCAATTCTGGCGGTTGGCAACCAGCATGTTCCAGTTGCTTCCAATATTGACCGTTGTTATCCGCGGCGGCGTGACTGGATTGTTCTCGAATATCTCCGGGGATGACATCATCGTTGTCGATGGCAATGAATGAGGCGACAGGTCCGGCCTAGGTTCGTTACAATATAATTCTCTTTTCGTGTTCTTCAAAACTTTTTTCAATAATGTTTTTGTAATCTTTGTATCGATTCTTTGCTTGTTTATACCGATGACGATTTTATTCTTTTTCCGATTTTTTTTCCGTTTATGACATACTTATAGAAAATTGATTTTTCATTGGTCGAATTCTATCATGAGCATATTCAGCTTCATATTATTTTCAATGAAATTGAAAACGAACCAAATTTCCTACACGAATGAATATGAATAATCATGATAAACAATTTCTCCTGATTCATTGAAATATATCTTGAACTACTTCCGCTTTTAGTTGTAGAAAAAAAAATTTAGGGAGATTCACCTATATACTTATTTCTCAGATAAAAGCACCTCACGCTTTTTCACATAAAATCAAATTTTTTGGTCGATGACTTCATTCTTAATACTTTCAACATTAGTGTTTTTTTAGTTTTTTCAAACTATAATTTCATTTATTAATATTGTTGCTTGTTTTCAGCTCTTGAGCTGATTTTTCCGGGTCTTCTTTGAATGATAATATTCTATAAAGTTCTGTTCTAGAAGCATTGGGTTGAAATTGTAGGTCTGGTGTAGGAATTTCTTCGGAAGGTTCTTCAAAATCGCATTCGAAGGCCAATAACCATTCATCAGCATACTCATACTTTTCAATGTCGTTTCTGGTATGCTGGACATGGAGCTAAAATTCATAATCTCCGTCATCGAAAACCCCTACATACCAATTTTGAATAGAATCGTACAATGAACACAAAGAGCATCGACCATCTTGGAGCCGCCATTTTGATTTTATGAATTTTCAGAAAGGAATCGTAATCTCCGACCCTGAAAACCAATTTTGAATCGAATCGGGCCACAAACCTAAATCTTGTCCGCTATCTTGGAGTGCCATTTTTTTTCTCCAACAAAAAATCCAAGACCTGCCATTTCATTTTCATGAATTTTGAAATTCATAATCTACGACTCCAAAAACCCCCACATACAAATTTTTAATAGAATCGGATCATAATCACAAAACTCCTCCGCCGTTTTGGAGCTGCCATCCTGAATTTATGAATTTTGACATAAAATTCATAATCTTCGACCCCGAAAATCCCCACATACCAATTTTGAATAGAAACGGACCATAATCACAAAACTTGTCCGCCATCTTGGAGCCGTCATCTAGAATTTCTGAATTTTGATAAGAAATTCACAATCTCCGTCTCCGAAAATTCCCATATAATAATTTTGAATCAAATCGTACCATAATCACAAAACTCGTATGCCATCTTGGAGCCGTCATTTTTGTTTTTTCTCCAACAATTTTATAATGCATTGTCACCGTTAGTGCTCCAAAAATGGATTACAAATTTTGAAGCAGAAAGACATACGAACGAAGCAAGTTAAATAAAGCTTGTAAAAAGCGTGTTGAAATGACTACATTGTATGTTAGTTACAAATGAAGCTTAATACGATAAGTTTCTTCCTGGCGGCATCATCTTCAACACCACCCCTTTCTCCTGCTCTGGTTCGGTTCTTGTGTTCAATGCCGGCGAATATAGTTGAATACTAAAATATGTGAAAATATAATTCGTAGGTTAATTCTGTCTTTCTACTTGAATATGTTTTCCTGTGATATCAATTGGATTTCTTCTCGTGGTTTTTCATAAGAACTCATCTGAAATCCATCAAACAAATTGCCAGACGCCGTCTCCGTCATAGATTTCTGTCGAATTTGAAATATGCAGAAAATTAATGCGATGAATGAGATCGACTCTGACAATGTTCATTCTGCCAAGAAATGAGCTTCAAGGGCATATAGTCACATTTTCGCCGGTCGAAGATGGATAATTGGACACAGTCATCGCCTGTGGTAATAGCTTGGAAAATTACTTGCGAAGTTACACTCAGTTGATGTTATTAGCAAACACTTTCAAAGTGATGGACATTCGAAATTGGGAGAATGGAGACATTGTTCATTTTATGCGGATGATTTGATAATTGGAGTTGAATGAGTTTTATGTAGCCACTGGCATTTCCAAATTAGAAGGCATTCAAATATCATAGGACACTCAATGCCATATACACATATTGTAATACACAAAAAAAATTAAATATTTCCCAATGAATATTAATAATGACAAGTGAAAACTTATATCCTATATCGGACAGCTCTCCAACTAACTTTCCACAAGTGAAATGAGGTTGCTAAAATGAATAACTTGCCATTATTTAGTTACTTTTGGCAACTGTAATCACTAGCCATTAGTTGTTAGGTGAACCGTCTATGATTAATTATTATGCCATAAATAATATTTTTTTATGATAGTCACAAGTTACTTGTCATTGAATCACTAAATATCTTGTTATAATTAGTTTGAGGCCAAACATAAGTAAGCAGTAAGTTAGTAACTAGCTAGCCTTGAATCAATACTTAGCTTATGATGAGTAACTTTTTTCCTTTAAGTTGGCTGATAAGCTCAAGTAATCAAGCATTTATCGAGTATACAGCTAGCTTATGACAAAAGAACAACCAAGTTCCAGTTAATGAACAGTAAGCTCCCAGTAGGTTGACAACTAGCTCGTGCTAGTGGTCAGATAGTTGACCATAACTAAGGAGATCATTTATGGAAGAGTTTCACTTATCTTGCAGCAATTGAAGAAGATAGTTCTGACCAATGAATGGCTAATTATGAGAAATTTACTAAATGGTCTAGATAGCTTTTGCTAACTACCAAATGTCTTCCAGTGACTCAACCAAACACTTGTGGTAACTAACTCGCCAGTTATTCGTAGGTTGTCAGCTAGTTTCTGGTGAGTGGTGGATTATGTCCGTTGAATGATGAAATAGCCGTGAAAAGTTAGTTTCCATTACGTATAGAAAACTGACTAGTGGTATAATATAGAGCAGGCACCAAGATACATTCCGAGTGAGAAACCTTTAGCTCCGTAGCTTACGCAGCGTAATATTTTTTGATTGGGGGTTGACTGATGGAGAATGAAAAGTTCTAATTCAGCAGCCAATCAAAAACCGTGATGATGAGACAGAGCTGATGGCATCATATATCATCATATATTTATGAATATATATATATATATATATATATATATATATATATATGTTATATATATATATATATATATATATATATATATATATATTATCACGTATAGGTTTTTGATCAGCTGCTGAGTGAGAACTTTCCATTCCCCATCGTTCAACACCCAATCAGAAAACATTACGCCGCGTAAGCACGGAAGCTGAAGGTTTTACAAACGGAATGAATCTTGGCGCCTGATCTATATACCTAGTCAGTTTTCCATACATATTAGAAACTAACTTTTCACAGCTATTTTTTCATTCAACAGAAATAATCCACTACTCACCAGAACCACAACCTACGAATAACTAGCGACTGAGCTACCACAAGTGTTTGGTTCAGTCACTGGAAGACATTTGGTAGTTAGCGAAAGCCATCTATACAATTAAGATCAGTTCTCATAATCAGCCTATCTTCTTCAATTGCTGCAAGATAAGTGATACTCTTCCATAAATGATCTCTTCAATTTTGGCCAATATATATATATATATATATATATATATATATATATATATATAGTACAATGACAGGCAGAGGGTTCCAATTGAAATCAATAATTAATGAAATAAAATAACTTTTACTGAAAACTACTTAAGGAAGCTCTGAAAATATAATTTCTCAAACATAACAGTTCACTCTCTATGACCTTGATATCTTCGTTGAATGAAACAACTATTCATTAAACTCATAAGATCCTATGAGAAAAAAACATTTTTGAAATGAAAACTGAATAATGTATCGCACATAAATTAGTATAGGTACTCAATCTAATATCTATGGCAAATAAGAACAAAAATTCACAAATTTTTTCCGGAACAGTAAGGGATGAAGTGTGTTTCATCCATTTCATCAGGAAACAGACTCACAATCTCATCTACGGCTTCTTGGAAGGCATCAACTTTCGAACTGAAATGAAAGATCTCATTTCAAACAATATTTCTATTATTCAGAAAACATTGAGTCAGTATATTAATCAAATAGTATTTTCCCAAATGCATAAAATAATTGGAAAACATTATTGAGATTAGAAACCAAAATAAATATATGGTGCATCAGTAATAATTATACAAAAAAGGGCTTGCTTTTCAATAAATGTAAATTTCAAAAAATATGTTATTAACAAAGGAAAAAATTATTTATTTTGTTATGAAATAAGTTATTCTATTGTTGTTCGCATATTCAAAAGCTTGCAACTCACTGTTTTCAGTTTGGAATACAACATGGGTTGTCTTGTTCAATAAGTTTTTGAAACTGGTACATAATTTACGTCATACATCTAAAATCCGCCATGTTGAATAATTGAGTTGTGACAAAAATTCATGAAATCCCATCTCACAAACCGTATAAATCAATTTTGAATAGAGTAGGACCATAAGCCACCATCTTGTTTTTTCCTATAAAAATGTCATAATGTTAAAAAATTTAAGCAATACAAAATTCATGTTGATCAAATACCTACTGATTCCAGTGCACATTAATATTCGAAATATTCACATTTGAACTCCCAAGAAAGTGATTGATATTGGGATTCTCAATTTGTTCCGTTTAAAAAAATAAAGGTCCTTTATTACTAGCAAAAATTCACATTTTCTTCATTAAGAATAAAATGTTCAAAGGCATTTCACAATTGAAGACGTGAGTGGATGTTATGTTACACAATTTTTGAGTGAAGGTCAACGTTTTTTTTTTATTTAATTTTTTTCTATTCGGGAGTATCTGAGTAACGGTGTGTCCAGGTAATTATCAAAGATCAAATAATTTCACTCACTAACGATTCATTAATGTGAAAGATGGGAACACACGAGAAAACCTTCATTAATGCAGACAAAAACACATTTTCCGACGACCTACCTGAAATACGTATCATTTCGCACTGTAAACTAGTACACAAAATAAGATATTTCGCACTAGTGCGAAATGAAATATTCATCTCCACGCTCTGCGATTGGTGCGATTACCTAATATAGTTAACTATACTCTGATTTTTACTCATAGGTAGCTGTGACAATGACATATCTACAAACGAATTCATAACATTATAGTGCCAATGTGATACCAAGTAGATAGGTACCGAATCGTATAATTTGTTCAGTTTTCTTTGCTGCAATGTCATCCGACGATGAAATGGTAGATTCTACTCCCCCAGAAGTATGCAATTTAGCAAACGAAGCAATTGCTGCCAGAAAAAAATCAAAAATCAAATAACCCAATCCATTGAATATGCAACAACCTTCACACCAGAACTATTCGGAACTAGCTCGGAATCACAATCAGTCCCTACTGCGAGACTATCAACCTCCACTACAGTTTTGGAAACTAATAATAATATTATGACGGGAATTAATAATCAAGCCATTCAAGGTTTGATAAAAGAAAATAATAGTATTCCGTTAGTACTGAACAATTGTTCAAATATTACCATCAATAATTATTTTTCCAATATTCCATAAATACAGACCAAAATGTACCCAAATATTTTTGTTAAATGTTCAATAAAATTTGTTCTCTTTGTGTGATACATCTTTCTTATATGCTTCTTCAGGCAATTGAATTGGTTTCCTGTAAAAATGATTTGTAAGTAGGTAATACAGTCATGCGAAATTAAAATCCGACATACCTATGTTTTTCATGTAGGTCGTCGGAAGAGCATAGTGTACAACTCGTGCAGAAATTGGATATTTCATCATCTTGTCAAACTCGTATGAAATATCCTATTTTCCGCACTAGTTGCACAATATACTATTTTAAGGATTGTAACATAACACCTCCATCCACCATGTCTTCAATTGGTTATATTTTACCCAATGAATAATTCCCATTGGGTATTAAGGAACAGATCGTTAACATCACTTGAAGAAAAGTATTATTTGAATACATAACAAACCTATTTTCTGTTGGATATCGCTGGAAACATTTAAAAGTTCATGAATATTTCTCGCCTGTGTTAATGTTCTGACAGGTGACAGACAACGAGAAACTAATCTACAAAGCAACTATACACACCAGGGAAGTTCTGGTCAAGGGACTTGTGTTACAACACTGAAAATAGATCTGCCTCTTCCTTGTTAACTGTTAACGTTTACTTGTTCAACGTTTTTGAAATGCCAAAACAAAATAGTGGAATGCAGTGAGAAGGGAATTATAAACATATAAGTGGAAACTTCCTGCAGACCCCAATCCCTAAGTTTGTTCTTGAATTCCATCATCGAACACACGCAAAAACTCACTATACAACTGATGATTATAATAAAATGAAACGTCCGTAACTTTGTAATGGTCTGTGCCTGATGAGTGCACATACTATACACTTACAAACTGATTATAATAAAATGACTAATGAATATGCGCACATTTGCAAACCTCTATGATTGTCTGTGCCCGAATAGCGTTGCAATGTGCGTTGTAGCGTGATGACCGAAGTTTTGCGAACTAGGGCGGACACAACCGAACGCATGGAAATTATGCAGTAAATAATGGTCAGTATTCTTTATCCTGCGATAATTTTTACCGTTGATGATGAAGGCAATATGACTATGACAGATATATTTCAGAAATATCGGTTTATAATAACAGTTATAGTTTCTGCCCAACCAGTTATCTGTGTCTCAGTATTATTGATTTATTAAAGAAATTTAACCGCAAACAGTTATTATGTTTGGGACAAAACTCTTACTTCAGAAACATGCTTTTGCTGACAGAAGTGGCAGAAATATTTTCCACAATCAAAATTTGACCTACCCGAAATGAAGAAAAGTCAGCAACAAATTATATTTGGCCTCTTTAATTAAGAAAAATATTATTTACTGAAATGATCTCATGTTATTGGTTTTGTTATTTAACGTAGAGCTGATATTGACCAAGCAGTTGCCATATCAAATTATTCTCAGAAAATCATGGGCTCGGAATTTTTTCCAGAGAACCACGAAGATCTTTTTCACTTACCAGAGTCGCTCACTTTGAGCCCCCGGACCATCTCTAAACTGCAAGAAATTTGGATCCTGGTAGCACTTTCACTGACTATACTTTTCATCTTTTCTGAAAAACTTGAGCTCTTTCCAATAGTCAAAATGTATTCCTAGTTTTCTTGTCAGAGAGGTGTGTTCCATAACAATAATAAATAAAACAACAGATTTTGAGCTTTTCAGTAAGATATAACGAATTTTATCGAGTTCTTATTCTGAATGTGGATACTCTGTGAATTGAAATTATATTCAACGCGACAAAACAATATTCAAAATTGTAAGGACTTCGAAAGGTTTACATAAAAATAAACTAATGTAGGTAACTAATTTTGAGTCGGTGCCAAACAAACAATCAACGAAGATAATTAAATTACTTTGAAGAAATAATCAAAACGCCGCCGTACATCCTGCTGCCATCATTCCACGATTTACGTAATCAAATTGATTGTTTGTTTGGTGCCGACTCAAAATTAGTGACTTACAATAGTTTAGGAGTTGTTTATTGAGACTGGAAAGTGTATATTTTATTTTTCGCTTTCCAGTTTCTTCTTTCGTCGTTTCAAGTTTTTCTTTTGATGTTCACTCCTAACTATCTAGATAGATCATCTTTCATTTAAAACCCATTTTCATCTCCTTCATTATCATCATTAATTAATGCCCATACAGATTCAGCGTCGTGATACATCATTTGATATATCAGCCGTATATTTTTCACTTCGTTAATCTGATGCACTGATAATGCACCTTAGTTCTGTGTTCATTAACTGAATTAATCTTGAACTACTTCCTAGCATAATGAGAATGGCTAGAGGAAAGATATGCAATACATGGTGTAGGTTGAAGTCATACAAGTGAAGTTTTAATGGAACATAGAGCTAATGCAGAATCGTCAGTATCAACACAGAACACTCAAACTCACTCACAACAATTCCTATTTCAATAACGCGTCGTATAAAAGTCCAATTCTCTTCTGTATATATTCATACACGGGTAGCAGTCACATCCAAACTTTCCAAATTACTTCAGAAGCCCACGTATTTGCCTCGGAACACCTGAACATAGTTTTCAAGTTTTGACTTTACAAATTAGCCTGGAGTTTAGATCCACAGGGACGGTCAGTTGAGGAGAATGATAGGTTTCCATGGAGTTTCCAAGAAGGAAAATGATTAAAGTGGATATTGATTCGCTAAGATTCCATGGAGTTGTTTGAGGTGTTAGGTTCAGATAAATTGTTTGTTCCGAAGATTAATTGATCTCAAGACGAAAAAATATTATTTGGCCTCAATTGCTTGTCTCGGTTTCTCTAGAATTCTCTCGTTGTTTGGTGATGGTATTTGAAAAACTCTATATTTCATCTCCATTTTTATGGAATTATCCGATTTTGTATACTGTCATCCAAAAGAACTGAATACTCATCTCAATTTTTGTTTGAGTTTTGCTGAGTCATTGAAGTGGTATTAGATGAAGAAGAGTGCAAGTGACAGTATATCCTCATTCAATAAGTTACCAAGGCAACTTCAGATATACATTCAGATATTCTCAGATTCATTCAGGTAATGATGTGATCCTCAAGTTGAATTTTTGTGGAATTATTTCATTTCCAGCCTCTCATATACCAGTAGAAAAATTTTTAATCACATCGGGATAATAATATTATTTCTAAGATATTATTATATATGCTCCCGGAATACTCATCGGAGGACAAATTCCATGTTTCATTATTTAATATCATATTCAGTAATCCTTTGAATTTACAGTCTGTGAAAAAGTATAGAAAAAAAAGCAATCCGTACGTGGCTCATTGAAGTACCTACCCGATTTGTGTTTCAAAAATATAGAATTGTAAGGCATGGAAACGAAAATCATAAATATAACAACACAAATTGATATTTACGCAAAGTATGTTATATCCAATTCAACTTTTTTTGTTGAATATATAGATTAATTTGAATTATTACAAAGTGATCTATTTGTGACTGGCCTTCGCCAGGTCCGACTTTTTTGTACCACGTTTGGGGATGAATTTTCAATAATTCTGAAATAAGTTTTTTTTTATCTGAAAAGAAGAGCCCAAATACCAATTTCTATGACTATAATTTCAGAAGTAACGGTACTTTCATACAAAACTTCACGCATCTTCTCACCCCTTTAGGAATGGAATTAAAAATCTTTCTTAGTAGTTATCATTGTCATTATAGACATTTCAGCAGTTTGGTCTGGGCATTGATTGTCAGTCAGTCGGGAGATATAGTTATACATATATATATATATATATGATTATATGTATATATATATATATATATATGATTATATGTATGTATATATGTGATTACATGTATGTATATATATATATATATATATATATATATATATATATATATATATATAGAAGAATCCTTTTTGAATTCAGGTATGCAGTCAACAAGGGTATGGAAATCAAAGTGAACTCTTTTTTCTATTCAAGCTTTCGAGTCATTTATTGTCTCTTCATCAGGAACTCTACAATGAATTAAAATTGAACATTATTAGATTTGAAAATAGATATGTATTAGAAAGTGAGTTAAACTTCATTGCAGCAATTATAAATAAATACAACAGACAACACTTGGTATAGTCATATATAGTTAAAACTTTGATCAAAATTGATGATGATTACTTGAAATAAGTGTGAAAAATTTCAAATTAATGGGTTTATGGAGGTCATGTTGATTCAAGGAAGTGGTGACAGATGACTGACAATTGAAGTGTAATGAAGTTGACATTGAGTATGAAAATAGATATTAGACTTGTTGCCAACATACAATGATGTGAAAAATAATACCACCAACCCCTCAAGGGTACCAACTTAATGTTAATTGAAACGATTTTGGTATGTCTCATAAGAAGAATGACATAAAAAATATATTTAGAGAAATGATGACAATTTAGGGGACCAACTTGTTTTGAAAATAATATAAAATAAATTTCAAATGTCCGTTCTCGAATTCATTGAATTGGGTTCTTTGAAAATAATATAAAATATATTTTCAAAGAACCTTATTCAATGAATTCGAGAACGGACATTGATAATCTCAGTATAATCTTTTCATATTTACTAAGTCGTTCTCCTTATGAGACAGACCACAATTCAATTCATTGAACTTAAGTTGGTCCCCTGGAATGGTTGGTATTGAATTTTTCATCATTTTTTTTTTTCTGAAAAAAAACTTCAATTAACATCAAGTTGGTACCCTTGAGGGGTTGGTGGTATTATTTTTCACATCATTGTATGTTGGCAACAAGTCTAATATCTATTTTTCATACTTGTCAATTGTCAACTTCATTTATACTTCAATTGTCAGTCATCTGTCACCACTTCTTCTTGAATCCAACATGACCTCCATAAGAGCCCATTTGGAATTTCAAAATGTTTTCACACTTATGTTTAAGTAATCATGATCAATTCCGATCAAAGTTTTAACTATATATGACTATACCAGAGTGTTGTCTGTTGTGACATGTTATTTTATAAATTGCTGCAAGTGAAAGGGTTCAACCTCACTTTCGTAAGTACACACATGCCTATTTAGTTTTCAAATCTGATAATATTCAATTTTAATTCATTGTAGAGTTCCTGATGGAGAGACAATAAATGACTCGAAAGCTTGAATTGAAAAAATAGTTTACTTTAATTTCCATACCCTTGTTGACTGCATACCCGAATTTAAAAAGGATTCTTCTTTAACTTAGACAGTCGTCTAACCTTCACACCTATATATATATATATGTATATATATATATATGATATATATATATATATATATATATATATATATATATATATATATATATATATATATATATATATATATATATATATATAAATATAAAACTAGGGATATTGGGGTAAGCAGCGATGAAAAAGTAAACTCTTTAAGGTTTATACAAGCTTTCAGAAATGTTCATTTCCATCATCAGGAAAACCACAACAAATGAAAAAACCAATAATAATATATACTCAAGTGCGAAACATTATGCTTCTTACAACTTTGTTGAGGTTGGTTTCAATGATGTTAAACATATTCATCTAACATAGTGATATAAAATAAAAATAACTAGATCAAGGAAAAAAACGAAATTCAAAGTTGATACAACCACATTAGCATTGTTTGAAATTATATAAATATATATGTCTACACTATGTGGTGTGACAAGTGAAACTGACAGGACAGGAATAAATCACGCAATCATAATTAAGCCAACGACACCTGACGGGTGTCACTTGAAAATAGTTACAGCGGTGCCAACTGTTTAGTACCAGCAGATGTTTCCAGGTGGCGGTAATGTTAAAATGAAATATTATTTGATATTACATTGTTGTCAATTTTGATTGATATCTGAAGAACATAAATGAGAGTAGATCTCACTCAAATTGTTGATATCCGTTCTTTCATTTATACAATTGTTTTCTTGGGAAATAAGCCATTTCTAAGAATGTTCTCTTAGATGCATGTGACTCTGTCGCTAGCATTTTCACTGAATCGGAATTATCTGGTGGTCAAATTAATTCACATGTTCTGCAGAGCACATCTTTCAGGATGCAATCTGCTGTCACTTTTATGATAAATTATTCTGTTTATAATTATCTATACGTTTGACCAATATATTGTTTATTTCCGAAAGCTTGGATAAACATTACAGAGTTTACTTTTTCATTGCTGCTCACCTCAATATCCCTTGTTTTGTATCTAACCAGTCAGCAAATATTTCCCACACACTTATATGAATATATCCGTTTAGTAACATTTTCAAGAAGAGTGCACTGCTTTTCAACGTTTTTTTTTTTAATTTTATATGTATAGCCAATCGAGAAAATATTATCAACGTACGCATGATTTCCAAATCAGAAGCTGTTCATGAATAATATATATGTAGAAAATTTCTTGGGGATGAGGTTTGTTTCAATAAACTTACAAAAACGAACCTCATCGCCAAGAAATTTGATTTTGAACGGTTTGACGTAGAACAATGTGGCGACCGTTTTGAATTAAATTACCGATAATATCTTTTGAAATGAAAAACATTGTGTTTGCTCGATAGATGACGCGGGGGGCAGTTAGGCATAATACCATGGGTGATCAATTTAATGCAATTTTCTTTTCAACCATCCAATTTTGTTTAAATTTTGTTGAAACGTTTTTGCACAATATGCAGTTGAAATGTCAAGTATAACAAAAAACAAAACAATTATGTAGGATTTTTATTTATTTGGAATTAGTAGCAAAATTGTTCCCAATTAACGAATTGGGTGTTCGAAATGTACGCTTGATGCTTTTTGACAATAAAATATTCGATTCGAAAGTTCTTCCCGAACATTATGTAACATATACCGAAGAGTCGAATTGTAGCTCATATACTTTTGATTTGTGTCACTCCAGTACCGCAAATTTTGTGTATCCATCCGTTTCCGTTCAAAAAAAGTACTTTCACAGAAAAAAATGCTCCTAGTGTAATTGCGGATCCCAGCCATATATTCCAACATAATTTCACAGAATTACATCCTTCGGTTTGGGTAGTCTGTCTGCTGAGAGTTGGTGTATCATGTTTGGCCTTTCCTCTCTTAATGAACAGTTTTTCTCGATGATGCCCGAAGCGAAGCTATTACGGGAAAATCTATAGGCATACCAAATGATTTCGCAGAATTACATCCTTCGGTTTGGGTAGTCTGTCTGCTGAGAGTTGGTGTATCATGTTTGGCCTTTCCTCTCTCAATGAACAGTTTTTCTCGATGATGCCCGAAGCATACCAAATGATTTCGTAAAGGAGATACACAAGACGTAGGGAACCTATACTTCCACAACTTCTGGATGGAAAATTTATTTTTCAGCAAATCTGTCATAGTAATCTGATAAAATATATGAATAAGAAGTGTCAATATCTACTAATAAACTACACTACCCAATTATTAACCTAACAAACGTAACCTTCCAACCGCTGCGTATCATGACACAGGCGGGTATCCACCGTCGCCACAGCAAATCTTATCCATTCGTGTTTGCCCCCTCCTACCTACAAGTGTGTTGTCTCAATTCGCTGGAGGGGATAGATGAAACTATGACAGCGTCAATGGTGGCAGGGGTAGATAATAATCCTGGTAATCGTAGTGGCAACGGTTGGGTAGTATCACAACATATATATATATATATATATATATATATATATATATATATAATAACAATAAGCCCTCGCTATTCCAAAAATCGATTTAAAAAATATACCAAAAATGGTACGTGTAAATGTTATACATTTCCAACGGCGTCACATAAGCTGCAGCAAAGAGATAAGTGTTCTGTTATTCCACGATATTTCAATCTCTAATTCCGGGACGTGAGGTTTTTATTCGATAAATATTTCAGATGTTTTCGTTTTTCCATTTCATCACCTAGAAGTGGACAGTAAAACGCCTGGACGGTGTTGTAAACTGATCAGCCTTATGAACAGGGGCCAGAGATACTTTTGATGTTTTTCCGAGTTGTCTATCATACACTGGCATTTCATCAGGGCAAAGATTAGTACTTCGCATAGGATTTGTGTTTTGATTTTCACGAACTGGTTTCGGTTACAAAAGCAATGGACCTCACATATGCACTTTGAGTACTTAGAGTGAACATCGTTACTTGTAGTATATAAGCAGTACACAATATTTTGTTTTGACAATTTTACGTGTTAGAGAGTTGATCGTGTAAGTATTATTTAGGGACAGTTCAACGTTCTCACATCCTTGCAAGGGTAAAAGCGGGATTCCATATTCAACTAAAATTGTGAACCTCTTTCCTTTTCTGATTATTATATTATTTGAGAATTCCATTAAATAATTTGGCATTGAATCTGTTGTTATTTAGGGGTTTTTCGTCAGTAAAAAGCTAGCCAGGGTTATAGGGATACTTTTTTCAATACGATAAACTACTTGGCGCCCTCACTTTTTTACACGCTTTATATTAGCTTCACTTGTATGTTTGTTTGTTTGTAACCGATTCCTTTGGGCGCGAGTTTGACCCACTTCCAGACGTCCGAATGATTTGAAATTTGGCAGGTGTACATTATTCCGGTAACAATGCATTGATAAATTTTTGTGTGAAAAAAAAAACAAAATGGCGGCTCCAATATGGCGTACGAGTTTTGTGATTATGGTCCAAAATTGGTATCTGAGGATTTTCGTGGTCGGAGATTATGATTCTTTTGTCAAAATTGAAAAATTCAAGATGTTGGCTCCACAATGATGGACGAGTTTCGTGATTATGGTCTGATTCCATTCAAAATTGGTATGTGGAAGTTTTTGGGGTCGAATATTATGACTCTTTTGTAAAAATTGAAAAATTAAAGATGGCGACTCTAAAATGGCGGCCTCAGAGGGGAGTGTTAACCGTAGACACGTAATTCGGGCTCTCGGCCCTCATCAGTACGGTGGAGAAGTGCAAGGATGAACAACACTTGGTAGAAAACGACAAATCAACGGAGTCAACAAACAGAAGCCAGCCGCTATGTCCATTAAATTCCTTCCATTTTGTTTTTAACAGTCCCCTCGATATTCTCCACTTTCATATATATATTCCTGGACTCGGATGTCACGCAGGTAGCTATAGCTGCCTCCGTGGTGACGTTGGTTGTTGCCCTGGAATGCAGGGTCTGCTGACCGAAACCACAAATGAGTGGCTGGCTTCTGTTTGTTGACTCCGTTGATTTGTCGTTTTCTACCAAGTGTTGTTCATCCTTGCACTTCTCCACCGTACTGATGAGGGCCGAGAGCCCGAAACACGTGTCTACGGTTAATACTTCCCTCTGAAATTAAATTCCTTCCATTTTGTATATATATATATATATATATATATATATATATATATATTTGATATTTCAGATCTTTTTTACAATTTGTTTTTGGATTCCTGTTTCATATTCAGTATCCAATAGGAAGAAAAAATGAATGCCAGATAGTCAGACATATTGTCTGCGGAAACCCTATTTCCACCTATGAGGTACGGAGAACTAGAAATAGTTTCTTTTGAGAACAAAATCCAAATTTTTTTTTTCTTCCAGGTCTCTCCGAGAACTTCCAGTTCTAGTGAAATAACTGTAATTTCTAAAAACTGGTGGAGTGTGTGAAAGACTAATAGATGTAGTGTTGTGAACTGAAATTCTGTACAAGTTTTCAACGTTGGATTTCAGCAACCTAAATCTCAGGTGAGTTGAGCAAGTTGTCGTCTCGAGTTGGCATTTTCCAAAGTTTCCTCATTTTCAAAGAGAACCCGTACGTGGTGTCATCAAAGTTGACGACTACTGCGGAAAAGTTTGCGCCTCTGTTGGACGATATACCTTACGTTCATCGGGGATATGTGATTCGCAAATATGTCCGTTTAAGTTGTCTCTTGAAATTAAAACCCTTCGTTTTGCTGCCTTGTCTAGTATAGAGGCCTCAGCAGCAGAATAATCACAATTTGAAGGAGAATACATTGAATTGAATTCTGTTCAGGAAAACAAGATTTTTTTTCCGATTATCGGACTTAATCCAATAATTTTAGGCATACAAAAGAGCAATATGCTGAATTAATAGAAATATTTCCGGAGGAAACTTCTTTCATCCTTTTAAATGAGGTCCATAGAGTTTGTTAATGAACCTTTTATGCTCAAATTGAAAGGAAAACAGAAACAGCCGTTATTCTTTTAGACATATTGGCCGGCATAGTGGCGATACGGGAACGTATCGTTATGCTAACGTCCCTCATGAAAATTTTTGGTGTACTCGACTACGAAAGTATCCCATGGTTACTGCTCCAAAACATTATGCAAACTGGTTTTCCTAGTTCTTGGGAACGTATACAAATATATCATATGTATGATTTACGTGGAAATTGAAGCAAAATCGTTGTTTACAGACCAATCTGTCTGATATATGTATGAGCATACAATTTTGTATGGAATAGAACTCATTGGTGTTTCTGAGCATTTCATTCATCACACACGTCAGAAAGTTCGGGGCATGTCCATGGATATAAATATATGATTAAAAAAAACATTTGAACGAACAAATGAAAGCAACATACAGGGTGATTCAAAAGTACTTTGACAAACTTCAGGAGGTGATTCCTCACAATATTCTAATATGAATTGTTCGAATAAATATATGTCCGGAAACACTTCGTTTCCAAGATACAGGGTGTTGAAGTTTTATTTTTATTTTCGTTTTTATTGATAACTTTCGAAATACTGACCTTAATTCAACGAAAATTGGTATTGGGAGGTCTTTTGAAGTGTTGAATTCGAACCTGACGTTATTATTCCTCTTACTCCTTGGGGGCGTCACCTACATGTCTTTATTTTTTTTGAAGATTCATTACTTTTTGAGCGTACTTCTAGCACATTTTTCAGTGGAAAAATCAATTTCTCTATCATATCTATGTAAAAAAGCTACCGTGGTTACAAGTCGCTATAAGCAACCGTTTTCTAGATATTTGGACTTGAAAATTTCAAGTCGATTATTTGATAATCGATGCGTGTTGAAGTTATTACTATTATTTTGCATTTTTCACAAGAATGCTTGGGAAATGAATTTGGCGTTTAAGTAAGTAGTTTTGGTATTTCGTAGGGGGCGCCACCAATTCTATTTATTTTTACTCTTTTGAAATAGTTATTTTGAATATGGAGAATAAAATAAAATAAAGGAAACTAAATTGTATTCAAATCAATTGTTCGAAGTGTCCACCTCCAGCGAAGATACAGGCATTCAGTCTTCTAGTCATTGAATCTCGTACCCGTTCAAAAATCATTGGTGTGTTTCTTATTGTTTCACCGGCGTCTACTATTCGGTTTCTTAAATGTTTCTCGTTCGCTATTGGAGTTTTATAAACTAGTGACTTCAAATGTTCCCAAAAATAAGTATCTAGTGGGTTTAGATCTGTAGACCTTGGTGCCCACGCCTGGTTAGGTTCTCCTACATTCCTACCGATCCATCGATTTGGATTGACAGTGTCAAGGAATTCCCTGGCTACAACGCAAAAATGGGTCGGAGCCCCATCATGCATAAACCACATGCGGATACGGCAATTCATTTTCTGGAAAGTCTCTGTAAAATGCGCCATCGGAACAACAGAAAGGAAGGGCCTTTCATGTAATTATCAATTATTGCCGCCCATACATTTACAGAAAATTGATACTGATAATGTCTTTCACCAACTGCGTGCGGATGTTCCAGAGCCCAAACATGGTTGTTATGAAAGTTTTGATAGCATTTCGGGAAAAGTTTGCCACGTCCGTGAAGGGTTCATATCTTAAAAATTACGGATTTCCAGCCAATTTTCTCAAAAACCACTGACACATGGTAATGCGTTGGGGAAAGTCTCGTGGCAAAAAAGCTTGTACCCTTTGAATATGATATATGGATAGAATTGATAATCGTGGATAATTCTCCAAACTGTGGACTGAGTACAATTGAGAGCTTCAGTAATTATTCTTGTACTTGTTTCTGGATTCTCCTCGAGAGCGTTCAAAACAGCTTCTTCCAATTCTGGGGTACGGACTGCTCGTGGTCTTCCAATAATATCAGCTGCCCTCTTGAAGCTACTTTTTTCTGCCAAACGATGGTGGAGACTGGTAAATGTTGGAGCTGAAGGCAGTACTCGACTAGGAAATCGCTCCTGGTAAATCGTCTTGCTTCGCGCGCATAACCAACAACAACAAAACGTTTAACTGTCACATGATATGTAACTACCAAAACTACTTACTTAAACGTCAAATTCATTTCCGAAGAATTCTTGTGAAAAATGCAAAATAATGGTGATAACCTCAACACGCATCGATTATCAGATAATCGACTTGAAATTTTCAAGTCTAAATATCTGGGAAACGGTTGCTTATAGCGACTTGTAACAAGGGTAGCTTTTTGACGTAGATAGATAGATAAAAAGAAAAAGACGTGTTAGGTGGTGCCCCCTACGAGTTAGAGCAATAATAACATCAGGTTCGAATTCGACACCTAAAAATACACCAATTTTCATTCAATTAAGGTAAGTATTTCGAAAGTAATTTAAAAAAAAAACGAATATAAAACTTTATCACCCTATATCTTAGAAACGAAGCGTTTCCAGACATATATTTATTAAGACAATTAATATTAGAATTTTTGTGAGGAATCAACTCCTGTATACCGGTTGTCAACGAATCTATTACAAGTCATAACTTCTAGAATATTAGATATATCAAAATGAGATTTGGTATAGTAAATGGTATGTGAAGAGGAGAGTTTCCGCATATTTTTCAGTATTCGGTCACTTCCGGTTTCACCGGAAATGGCTCCGGTTTTGAATTTTTAAATAGAACGCCCTATATATTCTAACATTTTTGGATCTCTGAGACAATTCTGGATCAGAATGTGAGATTTTGAAAAGTTTTTTCGCCTATTTATTATTTTTAGAGTCACTTTTAATATTGCATCTAGGTGGCCATGATCGGCCGTAAACTAATCTTGGGACCTCAGGTGATGTCAGAAAATTGCATTCGCGAATGAGACAAGTTGGCAAAATTATATTTTCGTCTCTTAACTAATATTTTTCAAATAACTACCATTTTTTGACAAACACTTTCCGAAAAAACGAGTTTTTGACTAATCTAACGATACTAATTTATTTGCGAGTGGAATAAAAATAAGAACATGAATTAAATATTACCAAGGTAAATACTGGATAATAATGTATTTACTTTCATCAAGTGTGCCATGGATAGCCATGATGCTTATATTTTGCATTTATTTAAAAGAAGCATTTTTCGGAAAGTGCTCGTGAAAAAATGGTCGCCATTTGAAAAACAATAGTTAGACACGAAAATGTAATTTTGCCAACTTGTCTTATTCCTATCTATCATACTAGTCACTGAAATTTTGCGATTTTGATTTTCTGACATCACCTGAGGTCCTCAGATTGGTTAACGTCCGATCATGGATGCAATATTAAAAGTGATTCTGAAAAAAATTAAGTAGGCGTAAAAACTTTTCACAATGTCCATTCTGATCTAGAATTGTCTCAGAAATGAAAACTTTTTACAATATACAGGGTGTTCCATTTAAAAATTCGAAAGTTATGATTTATCTAATAGATTCGTTGACACCTGGTATACATACATAATTAGTTACCCCAATAATATATGATTTGGTATACTACGATGAAAGTAGTGAAATTGGTGTGACTATTCTCATATTCCATGATGTTTACATAATAATTAATTCTGTTGAATTATTCGACAGAAATTAATCTACCTAGTGAAAGCTGTATTTCAGTAGGAGCTGTTCAAATTCAATGGGCTGAGTTTTTTTAATGGTTCTGGCACGTTATTATTATAGTTGAAATAAAAGAGTTTTTTGCTGAGATATTGAGACCAAATCTAGGATAGGCTGGGAGTTATTTCTTGTGTTTGCTGTAGCAAGGCATGTATTTAGAACGAGCAATAATGAAGGTATAGTGCAGAAAGTGTCAATATATCAAATCTCGAGAATAAGAGTTCGCAGAAGCCCCTGTTATCTGCCTTGGCAAACACCCTGACTGCTTGCTTTTGCTTGATGAAGGCACGATTTGCGTGGGTAGAGTTAAATTAGATTAGATTTATATGGGCTTATGGACTAGGAGCCACTTCACTGCGACATTTGCAGATCTATTGTGTATATGTTGTATAATATCACATGTTCTTGTAGATTCGCTATACATTACTGACTAAAAACGGAATCTTGATTATTATACCTACACAATACAAGCCATAGTGCACTTTTTCAGATGATGAATCTGACAGTGAACATCTTCACTTCATTTGTCATTAGATATGCACAGATTACGGAAAAATCAAAATGTCAGGCAGTTTATATGCAGAATTAAGTACTATTATGCAATATCTTCGAAATTATGGGTTTTGGGTATAGGGGAGTGAATCAGAACTGGGGCTCATTTTCATGATATAATTGAAACATGAGAAGGAAATATATTGTATCCATTTGGAATAATTGAGATTTTCAATATCTCTTTCTGGACACACTTTTTTGTGACGTATGTTCGATAGGCTGCAATTGTCACTTTTTCTAAAGAAACTCGAATAACTCTGACAAAAGATATTTTTCTGTACCACTGGTCTGTTAATAAATTAATTAGAGAAATATTCTTAGATAAAAAAAACATATAGCTACTAAAATTATACTTCATCGCAGTTGGGAAAGAAATCAATGAATGCCATGAGAGAGATGTGTATCGTCTCAGACTTCGAACTGAACTGCTCTTCTCCGGCAGAACATGAATATCATCACTGTATTATCAGATCTGCAAAACCACTGTGAAAACATTAATTGCTTCACCCAAAACGTACTCCTAAAATATATCAACCCACTGCCGACCTCCAAAAATAATAGCCCATTCCTATCTACGTTATAGTTTTAACAATAATTTTTCCAAGATCCAGATATATCCATTAATATAATATTTTATTCCTTATGACCGTGGAAGTTGAAACCAACCACAAACACAAAAAAAAATACTTCCACATTACTCTTTATTATTAACAATATTTTCTGTTCTATAACTATTTTCTCAAAGAAAATCTTTCATAACTCATCATTTGCATATATGAAATGGCATAACGATAAAATAACTCTTCCTAATATCTATCAGTAAACCGAATGAACTCTTCGTGAATTAGTGTATTATTCTATTGACTGTACTAATAGTTTTCGGTGAGCGCCCCCCTCTTATACCACCGGAAGAAAGCAATGGTAAATTCTTTGAAGGAAGTCTCTTCGGGACAATTTAGACAAACCAATATTTCGAAACTCTCATCCTATTTGACCATTTAACCCAAACAAAAGTGAATTGTGAATGTCGTCGAAACTTTGGAGAAATATATAAACATATATACATATATATATATATATATATAAAGAAATAAAGAGAGATTTGTTACGATTCCAAGAAAGCCACCATCCGCCTACAGCTGTTCTATGGTTTCCGAATCAACAGGAGGCTTGTGGTTTTTCTCAAATTCGTACCAAATCTTTCAGAGTGCTAATATCTACCGACATGTATGAAAATGTGAAATGCACAAAATTATAGAGGTGACACCTATAATTTGTGGAATGAAACTAAGACCTAACGACGTGTGATTTGATGACACGAAATTTCGTGCACAATAGGTCACCAACAGTATAGGCCAATCCACGTCACCAAAAGTCGTACTCCTAGTGCGTTCAGAGTAACCACCAAAGAACACAAGCCGTCCTGATGATTGGGAAACCATGGAACAGCTGTAGGTGTCTCTCTTGGAAACGTAATAAATCTCTCTTTCTTCAGTTATTTGTTTTGAGTTACTCTGAACGCACTAGGAGTATGACTTTTGGTGTCGTGGATTGGCCTATACTGATATCTTTCCGTGATCTATCAATGTGCACGAAATTTCGTGTCATCAACTTCCACATCATTAGGTCTAAGCTTCACCCCACAAATTATAGATGTCACCTCTATAATTTTGTGCATTTCACATTTTCATACTTGCTGGTAGGTATTAGCACTCCGAGAGATTTGGTATGAATAAGATGTCTAAGAACCCTGGTGCTTGCACTTATACCTGTAGAAGTTTGGGGCGACACTTGGCCTACTTGATAATAAAGATTACTAGCGTGTCAGATGGCGCCAATTTCGTTTTAGTTTCAATTCAGTAACAGGGTATCTTTATTTCCTTAGATTTCTTTTGAGGCGAACTGTTCGCGGGTTCTAATTCTAGCTTTGCTATTGGTTGAAAAGTGACATCTGCAAACTTCACCAATAGCAAAGCTAGAATTAGAATCCCCCGAACATTGCACAAAGAAAGCACTATCGTGTTGTTTGTCGTATTTTGTACCATTTGAATTTGAGGTTAACTGCATTTTGACAGACGGAGAATTGGAAATGAAATTGTCACTAAATTGCAGAAAATATAAAATCCAATTCATACAATATAATGAACTATGGAAATATCAATATTAGTCAATTCGTCAAGATTTGTACTTGCTTTTGGTACTGAGTACAGCAGGTGAAAATTCGAATCTGCGGCTTTATACTGTCGACTCAAAATACAAATGTGGCCCATTCCACAGAAAGTATCCTCAAACAGCACACTACCTGAAAATAAACAATTCCTCACTCACTAATGAACTGATAAACGAGTGATTTTTCATAGAACAAACTCAGGAATGAGCTAAGCAAGATTTCAAATCAAAGAATGGAAAACACATTGATATCGACAAAACACTGAAATTAATTCCATATAAGATGCTGCAGAGGTTAGAAATTAAGTTCTGACATTGAGAGAGAATATAGACAAATATTTTTAGACGGCGCCATCTACCACAGAGAGAGAAGCTCTGTTGAAGTAACAGGTGGTGTCCCCTCGAAAATCTAAACAATATCGAATCAGTTCATTCACCAGAGTTTTAAGACATCTTAGGTACGAATTTGAGAAAGACCACAAGTCGTCCTGATGATTGGGGAACCATGAAACAGCTGTAGGTGGATGGCAACTTTCTTGGAATCGTAACAAATCTCTCTTTCTTCAGATATTTGTTTTGCGTTACTCTGAACGCACTAGGAGTACGGCTTTCGGTGTCGTGGTTTGGCCTATACTGACATCTGTTGGTGATCTATTGATGTGCACGAGTTTTCGTGTCATTAAGTTCCACGTCATTAGGTTCAAGCTTCACCCCACAAATTAAAGGGGTCACCACTATAATGTTGTGTATTTAACATTTTCATACTTGCCGGTAGATATTGTCAGAAATGTATCGAACAACCCGTAGAGTGAAACGATCAGCACGATTTTCAAGTGGGTCACAATGTTGTTATTCTGCAGAAGACGAATTAGTGCCAAACAAAAACAAGAGGTTTCAAAAGTGACGACTGATGGTTTGATCGGGGAGTCGACGTTGGGTTTTTGCCCAATTCACGACAATATTAGCACTCTGAGATATTTGGTACGATTTTGGGAAAGACCACAAGCCGTTCTGATGAAACAGCTGTAGGCGAATGGTGGCTTCCTTGGATTCGTAACAAATCTCTCTTTCTTTAGTTATTTATTTTGCGTTACTCTGAACGCACTAGGAGTACGACTTTTGGTGTCGTGGATTGGCCTATACTGACATCTGTTGGTGACCTATTGAATTCCACGTCATTAGGTCTAAGCTTGACCCTACAAATTGAAGGTGTCACCTCTATATTTTTGTGCATTATATATATTTATTTATCGTATGGCTGCACATGTCATGAAAATACATGAAAGTGTACATAAAAGTGTACAAAGCACGTAAAAGTGTATAGACAGATATTACAAATTATTCTGGTTTACAAGCACACATTTAAATTTGATACATAGTCAATTGAGGCGTCAGTTGCCATTGGGGAGTCGTCGAAGTTTCCCTCATATGCTGTGTTTGGGCATTCCACCACCATATGTTGGACGGTTTGCTTTTCCGCTCCGCAGTCACACCAATTGCGCCCTACCCCATTTGTGTAATGAGTCCGCGCATATGCCATGGTTTGTGCGGATTCTGTTCAGTGATGTCCATATTTTGCGGGGTTGTTCGAAGGCGGGAGGTTTCATCCTTATGCACAGAAAATTTCTGAGCTGGGGGGAAGGGGCAGTTATCTGTCCATTTTCGCTCCCAAGAGTTTATGGGGTCGAACTGTGACGTGTGTAGTTCTCTTGCGGTTCTTATGGTTGGTCTTCTGGATCGTAGTCTGTTTCTGCATGATTCACCTGGTGTATGGGAAGCTGAGGACTGTCTTGTATACGTTTTTATTCTCGGAGAAGAGCTGCATTGCGCCGGAAGTCTGAGGGGTATATGACTCAGTATTGGTGGGAGTCGATTTTAGCGTTCCGCTGAATATCCTCATGGTCTCATTTAGATGTTTATCTACCTTTTGGGTATGCGCACCGTTGAGCCAGATCGGTGCGCCGTCTTCTGCAGTTGAGTAAGCCAGCCCAAGTGCTGAGGATCTTAATGTTTCAGCGGTAGAGCCCCATGTGGTACCGCATAGCTTATGGAGGATGTTGTTCCGAGTTCGCAGCATCGCAGCTGTTCTCCAGGTGCCTCTTATAGGTCAATGTCCTATCTAGGGTGATACCAAGATATTTCGGGTGCGTGTTGTGACGCAGTAGAGTATCCACGAAGTAGACCTGGAGCTGTCTATTCGCTGCCTTGTTAGAGAGAAGGAAGCACGCCGTCTCCGTTTTATTGGGGTTTGGCCTCAGTCTCCATTCACGGAAATATGTCCCCGAACTCGCCAGGTCTGAAGAGAGGATAGTTTCTGTTTCTTCAAAGAGGCGGTGTTGTATGGCTAGTACCTAGTCGTCCGCGTAACCAAACTTCCGAAATCTAGTTTCAGGCATATCGGAGATGTAGAGGTTGAAGAGCAGTGGGGACAGGACAGACCCTTGGGGGAAACCGTCATTGAGCGTCCTTGAGGAACTTGATCTGCTGCCCAGTATAACCTGGAAAACCCTACCAGTAAGTATGTTATCAATAAGTTGTAGGGTTTGTTTGCATGAGACTGCTTGATAAAGTTTATAGATTAGTCCATGTCTCCACACAGTGTCGTAAGCTGCAGAGAGGTCCACAAACACAGCTGATGTTTTCAGGTTATCTTGGTAGTCCTGCTTCAATATAGGTTGTGAGTGACATGATCTGATCTGTGCAGCTTCTCTCTGGTCTAAAACCAGCCTGCTAGGTGGGGACCCTTTTCAACATTTTGCTTCCGATTCTATTTTAAAGGAGTATCTCAATGAGCTAATAGATTGCGCTTAGTAGCGCTATTGGGTGGTAGCTTTTCGGGTCATCATTCGGCTTTCCTGGTTTGAGGATAGCGATAACTTTGGACCTTTTCATTGTGCTCAGGATGGTTTCCTTTTCCATGATGTTCGTGAAAAACTGGGCTAGCCATTTTATTGTATATTTACCGCTGTTCAGGAGGAATTCTGGATGAATTCCATCAGGCCCTGGTGCTTTTCCCGCCCTCATGTCCTTCAGAGCATCTGCCACCTCTCCTACGGTGAATGGGCGTGAGAACTCGGTTTGTTCCTGGCTGTTGGCTTTTAGGGCTTTGAGTTCGTGTTTAATGCGATTTGAGTGGGCTCTTGATGTGGATACAACGTGGGAAGCAGTCCTGTCTGGATGTATTTCCAGGTCATTTTTTGCGATTTTTGGGCCCTCGCCGAGTTTCTTAAGAGTGACCACGCTTTTCTGCTGGATTTTTTGAAGTCTAGGTTGTTGACTGTTTCTGTCCACTGTTCTTGGCGGGCTATATCCAGTCTGTGCAGCAGTTCTTTGGCTACTTCTCTGTCTCCGCTCTCGAGAAATGTCCTGTATTGTTCCTCACAGTCATTATTCTATCCCGGTATGTATTCTTCACGGTATCCTCTGGGTATGGTCTTTTTTGCTGTTTCGATAATCGCTCCTATGAACCTCCGATAGTTTTCGGTTGTCTATGCATTCATCGAGTCTGTCAGAGTAGCTCTCCCAGTCGGCTTTCTTATAATTCCATCTTGGTCGTGGAGAGGACATGTAATAAGTGGGATACTTATGCCAATCTCTATAATAGCCGGTCTGTGTTGGCTATGAGGGAAGTCTGCCAGAATTCTGCGGTGTGTTGGTGTGTTGTCATCGTTTGTGCTTACAAAGCATAGATCCGGGTTGTACTCCTGATTCCATGCTGCAGATTTGAAAGAGCATCGAACACCAAGTATGCATTATTGACATCTGCTCAGTTCGTTAATATTTTGCCATTCCTGTATTTCCACAGCATGTGGTGGCTGTTGTAATCTCCTTAGTAAACAGTTGGGTGAGGTAAAGTAGTCAGGTCGTCAGGTGACCAGGTGATAGTGGGAGGTTTATATATATTGCTAATGTTTATTGCTCCTACCCTGATGACTAACTTGTGGATATTGTTTGAGCTAGATATTTTACACAGTTGGGCATGTTCGATGGATGAGCGAACGTAGGTTGCGACCCCGTAAGCGCGGTGGTATGTTTTTCCGATGAGGTCGTACCCCGGTATCCTGCCTCTTTTGGCAAGCTGGTCTTCGTTTTCTGTGTGGGTTTCCTGTATGGCAATGACGTCAATATCGTTACCCACTAAAACTTCATGTAGGACTTGGCATTTGGCCCAGCTTATTCCTTCTATGTTTAGTTGGCAGATCTTGAGACTTGGTCCAAGATTTCTTGTCGATTGGTCCTGAGGAGGACCGATTGTATTAGATGTCGCTTAAACTGGCGAACAAAACGAAAGAAATTTGATAGACATAGGCCTCAACGAGAATCGTTAATCGTGTGTTTCGGGCTCTCGGCCCTCATCAGTACGGTGAAGAAGTGCAAAGATGAACAACACTTGGTAGAAAACGACAAATCAACGGAGTCAACAAACAGAAGCCAACCACACATTTGAGGGCTATGTCCATTAAATTTCTTCCGTTATATATATATATATATATATATATATTCAAAATGGATACTATGCATTTTGCTGAATAACTCAAAAATGGTTCATTTAGGGTATGAATTTGAATCAGAATCATGAGAGGTTATAAAATACAGGGTTGTCTAATTGAAAATAGCAAAGATGACACAATAACAAAAATATTTTAGTTAAATTTCCAATGTTTTCCTCACACATTTTCAGAATCATATTACTTTTGGTTCTCTTTATATAGATCGCATTAACTCCTGAAGATATACCCTGTTGAATTTTTTGAATTTTGAGAAACAATCATACATATACAGACATTTATCATATCACAATCTATTTCTATAGAAATATCTGATTCGTTTATTTTTTACGATTCCAATAATTCCTCTCCACAATTGATCTAAGGAAGAAAGAAGTAACCGACAAAAAAATGAGCCTTATGATAAGATTCTCTAATATGTCTCCAGACCATTCTATCCCAAAAACCATATATAATAATCACATCTTGACTCTGGAATTGAAAAGTTCCTGTTTCCCCCATGAAAAGAGATCAAGATTTCGGAAATAAATCACTCAAACTCAAGAATAGAGATTAATAAAATGTCGTAGATAAATATGATGATGAATTACACTGCCAGATATGAGATTAATGGCACTTGAATCCATATTTTAAATTTACGATTGTCTGCAAAACGACTTCAAGTATCTTCCTGTCAACTACAGAACTCTTTCCACAGGTCGGTATTTGGGAAATTCATAGGCATTTCTGTTCGGAATGTTATTTTTGGTGGTAATTTCGTATTTAATTAGGATTTCATTCAATCATGTTTCTTAGTTGTAGATGTTAGTTGAATTCATGAAATGAACATATCAAATGTTACTTACATTCGTAAAAATCATGGAGAGATTTCAATGCAAATCATGATTCTCTTGAAAGAGGATTCTGAACTCGAATAGATATTGATCATCATTTTACATTGGAAAAATAATTAAAGAATATTCTAAATTTTGTAAAACATACTTCACTCGAGTACCAAGTGCATCAACAGCTGTATGAATGCGAATATGGAAGATATGAACTCATTTTTATTGCTTTATACATTAACAAAAGGCTCACAAAGATTGTGTAAGCCAGTTCAACAGAAACGATACTTGCTGTTGGACATAAACTTATTTACATATCTCAGATGTTCCAGAATAAGTTTGAGTTTGATGTTTGCATGGATATTCTAGGAACCAGTATTGTTATTGAGGGTAGAGCGCTATTCAATTTTTGCTTTGAAATGAAATCGAATATTTTCACGACAATCTGCATCTAACAGAAACCATTGAAATTCCACAGGATGGAGCACCACCTCCTTATTCAAAAATGTTGACGAACTATCTTAGAGAAAGATTTGGAAATTATTGGCTCAGAATACACACATCCAAGATAACCAATCCTCACAGCGATATACTGTTTCATTCAGAGACAGTTGAGAGGCGAAGTATAGATCATGTGATGATTTGGAAATACGGGTTGAAAATCATAGTGAACTAGTTGGAAAACATAACGTGAAAATATCCAGAGGAATAGACGTTGAAAGAAGAATGTATCGAACATTTATTATATCTTGGCTATCAAACTTTTCTACATTCAATTCTTGGGAATACCCAATGATCACGAATTGATATGGCAACATTCATTGTTTCAGTTTGTATTGATTTTTTTTCTATAATTACACTTCACACGTTTGGCTTTCTTGTTTAATGTATACGCCTAGTCGGGCATACAGTCACTCCTATCGATATGGGAGAACGGTTTTTGAAGTATTTCTTTCTGTCACTAGGTACCGCCATTTCAAGGTTACTTTTAAATACCTACCTACAGGTGATTAAGCTTGGTTTTGTTTTCATTTGTGTTGGGTCCCGCTCCAGCCCGAGGTGACTACTCCGTGCTGACGGGGTCAAAAGCCCGAAACCGTTATACGGATTGTTGGGTGGACCTGACACAATTGAAACGGAATCAAGTTTACCAGAAAGAAACATTTGTAATCCATTTTCATTGATAATGGAAGTTTGCATAGATTTTCAGGCGGGTATCATTTAATGTTCTGCTTGTTATTTGCCAGGAAAGTACTATTTTCCGCTTGTAGTCTACCATTTGTTTCAATTTAAATTGAATTTTGGGAAGAGACTTCAAGTCCCCCGTTTTTTCAATAATACACTTCACATGTTTGGCTTTCTCCTTTGATGTGTACGCCTGGTCGGGCATACAGCTACTCTTATCGATATAGCAGAACAGTTTTTGGAGTGTTTCTTTCTGTTACTAGGTACGGCCATTTCAAAGTTACTTTCAAATACGTACCTACAGGTGATTAATTTTGGTTTTGTTTCCATTTGTGTTGGGCCCCGCTTCAGCCAGAGGTCTTCGGATTTCTGACTGGTGACTACTCCGTTCTGAAGGGGGTCAAAAGTCTGAAACCGATGATAGAATTGTTAGGCCTAGGCGAACCTGACACAATTTAAACAAAATCAAGTTTACCAGAAAGAAACATTGGCAATCCATTTTCATTGATAAAGGAAGTTTGCATAGATTTTCAGGCATCTTATTCAATGTTCTGCGTGATATTTGCCAGGAAATTAGTTGTGTTTCGCTTGTAGTCTACCACTTGTTTCAATTTATATTGAATTTTGTGGAGAGACTTCAGGTCCTCCGTTTTTCTAATATTACACTTCACGTGTTTGGTTTTCTCGTTTAATGTATACGCCTGGTCGAGAATACAGCCACTCTTATCGATATAGGAGAAAAGTTTTTGGAGTATTTCTCTCTTTTTTAAAGTTACTTTTGAATACGTACCTACAGGCGATTGATCTTGGTTTTGTTTCCATTTGTGTTGGGTCCCGCTTCAGCCAGAGGTCTTCGGATTTCTGACTGGTGACTACTTCGTACTGACGAGGGCAAAAGCCTGAAATCGGTATACGGATTGTTAGGCAGACGTGTCACAATTTGAACATGATCAAGTTTATCAGAAAGAAATATTTGCAATCAATTTTCATTGATAATGGAAATTTGCATAGATTATCAGGCGGATATCATTCAAAGGTATTTGCCAGGAAAATAGTTGTTTTTGGTTCGTAGTCTACCACTTGTTTCAATATATATTGAATTTTGTGAAGAGATATAGGTCATATATATACAGGGTGGGGCACCCCATACGACACGGTCCCTGTGAACCAAACCATTAATTTTTTTCGAGAATTTCTCCATTTCATAATATGTATACTGATTAGGGCTGCAAAAGGAAATAAGTCTACAGGGTGGCTCAAAAGAGAGTGACATATCAGAGTTCTGTTTTTTTAAATGTAACACCCTGTATTTCGTTACACTTTTGAATAGGTCAGGAAAAAATAGTATTATTTCGTATGAGGTACTATGTACCTAACTTTAACCGTTCTCGAATTATTGATTTTTTTATGAAAATGCTAGGTACAATTGGAAACTAAATAACATCGAAATGTATAGAAATCATCCCTTCGAATTCTGACAAGCATAAAAAAGGTTTGAGGCTATTGATTTCGATAAAACCAGTTTCTCAATATTATACGGAATGTTCAAAATCACTTTTTTATAATTTCGGACGAAGATAACTTTGTTATTTCAAATAGAACACCCTGTATTTTTTCTTGGTCTGAACAATATAAAATTCAATTATCTTTCATTTCATATTGGGGTTCCCTACACCTAACCTAAATATTTTTTCAGATATTGGCTTTTTCAAATAATAGTTCTTATTTCAATGCATTCTTTGAATCAAGATAGGTTTGAAACAACATTTATTCAACTTGTTGAAAGAATTCTTATTGACAGTTATTGTGTTTTACGTTATTCAAAACAATCACCGAATTATTAGTGTCGAAAATGAAAACTTATCCTATTCAAAAGCGGATAGATATGATGTTAGCGATTGGTGAGTGTTTAAAGAATTGCCTTTTGGCGTCGTGGGTGTATGCCCAGAAATATCCAGACCGGAATCATCCAAACAAGTTGGTTTTCAAACGATTGCTACATCAATTTCGTAGGACTGGAGGTGTAGCTTATGAAAAGGCAAATAGACCAAAACCTATCATTGGAAATGAGGAAAATGAATTTCTTATTATGGGAGCAATCATAGAAAACCCACAAAAATTCATAATAAGTAGAAGATAAAAATGGTAAAATATTATATATATACATATATATATATATATATATATATATATATACATATATATATATATATATATATACATAGTGTAAAACTAATAGTAGGGTCTGCAGCAATGTAAAAGAAAACTCTTTGAAGTTTTTCCAAGCTTTCGGAATCGTTTATTCCATCATCAGGGAGACTACAAATGGAAAAAATTGTGCATATAAGAACTGTAGGAAACAAATTATATGAGTACTTACATCTATCTTGAGGATGTTTACATATAAGTACATAATGGTATATAAGATACATTATTAATAGAAAATGACTTCTAGCTTTTGGATAATTAATTTCAAATTACATTCCTGAATGAAAAGACAAATTCTTGTACATAGAAACAACATTCAGATATTCATTCTCGGAATTGACAGTGACTAATCTGACAATGACACTTTTCATCGGATGAACAATTCAAATTCAGTGTAGGGGAGAATCACCACATTCAGAAACTCGACTTCTTGGTGTTTTATGTCGAGTGAAAGTAAAAAGAATAAATTTCACTCAGATGGTTTATATCTGTTTTTATTGATGGAGTCATTCTCTTGATAGATAAAAGCCATTTCTAAGAAAGACCTTTTGAAAGATGTGATTCTCTTGCAAGAACAGTTGTTGAAAGGTAGTTCATTTGGTGGTCACAATCATTGACATGTTTAGCTAAAGCACATCTCAGGATGTAGTCTACTATCACTCTTATGAGAAATGATTCTATCCTTCAATAATCTTTTGTTTGGCCAATATAATTCTTATCAATCATGACAAGGGGTACTATAAATAACATTAGTAAGTGATAAAAGAGGAATTTTGTCTTTTACTTTGAATATATTTGTCTTATTGTAGTGACTGTTCTATTTGCAATTTTGATGTTTTCAAAAGGTTTGAAAATTCTGGTCAGTTTAGGGTTATTTCTTTTATATAAGGTAACGAAGCATAAAAAATTGAAACTTGATTCATATCAGTAACACGTTCATTATGAGAATTGTTATTTTGTCTTATGGTATTATCAACTTCTGTTAAGGATGTGCTAAATAATATTTTTTTAACTAAAGATGGTGGATAAGAATTTTGTAAGAAGAGTTCTTGAAGTTTGTTCAAATTTTTTTTTATGGAAAGATATATCAGAAATTTTGAGTACTCTGTCTTTCATTTGTTTCAACAAATTCACTTTCATCGAAAATTTGTGATAAGAAAAGAAATTCAAATACCTTCCTGAACTGCATGGTTTTCTATACCAATCAATCAATATTGTGTTATCAACCAATCGGATAAGTTTTGTATCAAGAAAAGGTACTGAGAGATCTAAGTCTTCTGTTTCGATTGTGAATTGTATGAATGGGTCGTAGCTATTAAAAGTATCCAAAATTTCTGTTATACCATTTGTTGGTAAAGCTAAAATTATATCATCCACATATTTTTTGATGAAAAATAATTCAAAAGAAGTACTGAATCACTGTGTCTAGCAATTCATCCATAACATAAGCTGCAAGAATTGGTGAAATTGAAGATCCCCTAGGAGTTCCAAAAGTTTGTCTGAAATATTTTCCATTGAA